>JAUPTC010000015.1:1911734-2015655 GCA_030762895.1 Sophora flavescens
TGAAATAGGGTTTTGAGTTTAAAATAGGGCTTTGGGTCAAAAATAGGGTTAGAATTAGGGTTTTGGGTTAAAATTAGGGTTTTGGGTCAAAATTAGGGTTCTGGGTCAAAATTAGGGCTTAGGGTTAGAATTTTGGTTGTGGGAAAAATAATGGTTTTGTGTCAAAATTAGGGTTTAGGGTTTGAAATAGGGTTTTGAGTTTACAATAGGGTTTTGGGTCAAAAATAGTGTTAGAATTAGGGTATTGGATAAAATTACGGTTATGGGTTTGAATTAGGGTTTTGCATATAAAATAGGGTTAGAATTATGGTTTTGGGTCATAATTAGGGTTTAGGGTTTGAATTAGGGTTGAGTTAAAAATAGGGTTTTGGCTCAAAATAGGGTTAGAATTAGGGTTTTGAGTTAAAATTAGGGTTTTGGATCAAAATTTGGATACTAGGTCAAATTTAGGGTTTAGGGTCAAAATTAGAGATTTTATTATGGTTTTGGGTGAAAATTTGGGTTTGGGGTTTGAATTAGGGTTTGAGAGAAAAATAAGGTTTCGGGAAAAAAATAAGGTTAGAATTAGGGTTTTTGGTTAAAATTAGGGTGTAGGGTTTGAAATAGGGTTTTGAGTTTAACATATTGTGTATAAAATGGGGTCCTAATTAGGGCTTTGTGTCAAATTTTGGGTTTAGTGTAAAAGTTAGTGTTTATGGTTTACATAGGGTTTTGAGTTAAAAATAGGGATTTGGGCCAAAAATAGGGCTTTGGGTTAAAATTAGGGCTTTGGGTCAAAATTATTACTTTTGTTCCAAATTAGGGTTTCGTTTCAAAAATAAGGTTAGAATTATGGTTTCGGGTCAAAATTTAGGGTTTCGGGTCAAAATTAGAGCTTTGGTTTTAGAGTAGGGTTTCGGGTATAAATTAGGGTCATGGTCAAATTTAGTGTTTTGGGTCAAAATTAGGGTTTAGGGTTTGAAATAGGGTTTTGAGTTTAAAATAGGGTTTTAGGTCAAAATAGGGTTAGAATTAGGGTTTTGGGTTAAAATTAGGGTTTTGGGTCAAAAGTAGGGTTTTGGGTCAAAATTATGGCTTAGGGTTTTGGGTCAAAATTAGGGTTTTGGTTTAAAATTTGGGTATTGTGTCCAAATTAAGGTTTTAGGTCAAAAATAAGGTTAGAATTAGGGTTTCGGGTCAAAATTAGAGCTTTGAGTTAAAAGTTGGGTTTCGGGTAAAAATTAGGGTCTAGGTCAAATTTAATGTTTTTGGCCAAAATTAGAGTTTAGGGTTTGAAAAAGGGTTTTCAGTTTAAAATACGGTTTTGGGTCAAAATAGGGTTAGAATTAGGGTTTTGAGTTAAAAATAGGATTTGGGGTCAAAAATAGGGTTAGAATTAGGGTTTTGGGTCAAAATTAGGGTTTGGGGTGAAAATTAGGGCTTTGTGTCAAAATTTGGTTTTGGGTCCAAATTAGGGTTTTGGGTCAATATTAAGGTTTAGGGTTTGAATTTGGGTTTTGTGTTAAAAATAGGGTTAGAATTAGGGTTTTGGGTTAAAAATAGGGTTTCGGATCAAAATTAGGGTTGTGTCAAATTCACGGTTTAGTTTCAAAATTTGGGTTTGAATTAGGGTGTTGGGTCAAAATTAGGGTTTTGGGTTTAAAGTAGGGTTTCGGGTAAAAATTAGGGTTGTAGGTCAAATTTAGTGTTTTGTGTCAATATTAGGGTTTTGGGTTTGAAATAGGGTTTTGAGTTTAAAATAGGGTTTTGGGTCAAAAATAGGGTTAGAATTAGGGTTTTGGGTTAAAATTATGGGTTTGGATCAAAATTAGGGTACTGGGTCAAAATTAGGGCTTAGGGTTAGAATTTTGGTTTTGGGAAAAATGATGGTTTCGTGTCAAAATTAGGGTTTAGGGTTTGAAATAGGGTTTTGAGTTTACAATAGGGTTTTGGGTCAAAAATAGGGTTAGAATTAGGGTATTGGATAAAATTACGGTTATGGGTTTGAAATAGGGTTTTGCATAAAAAATAGGGTTAGAATTATGGTTTTGGGTCATAATTAGGGTTTAGGGTTTGAATTAGGGTTGAGTTAAAAATAGGGTTTTGGCTCAAAATAGGGTTAGAATTAGGGTTTTGAGTTAAAATTAGGGTTTTGGATCAAAATTAGGATTCTAGGTCAAATTTAGGGTTTAGGGTCAAAATTAGAGATTTTATTATGGTTTTGGGTGAAAATTTGGGTTTGGGGTTTGAATTAGGGTTTGAGAGAAAAATAAGGTTTCGGGAAAAAAATAAGGTTAGAATTAGGGTTTTTGGTTAAAATTAGGGTGTAGGGTTTGAAATAGGGTTTTGAGTTTAACATATTGTGTATAAAATGGGGTCCTAATTAAGGCTTTGTGTCAAATTTTGCATTTAGTGTAAAAGTTAGTGTTTAGGGTTTAAATAGGGTTTGTGTTAAAAATAGGGATTTGGGCCAAAAATAGGCTTTGGGTTAAAATTAGGGCTTTGGGTCAAAATTATTATTTTGTTCCAAATTAGGGTTTTGGGTCAAAAATAAGGTTAGAATTATGGTTTCGGGTCAAAATTAGAGCTTTGGTTTAAAAGTAGGGTTTCGGGTATAAATTAGGGTCATGGTCAAATTTAGTGTTTTGGGTCAAAATTAGGGTTTAGGGTTTGAAATAGGGTTTTGAGTTTAAAATAGGGTTTTGGGTCAAAATAGGGTTAGAATTAGGGTTTTGGGTTAAAATTAGGGTTTTGGGTCAAAATTATGGCTTAGGGTTTTGGGTCAAAATTATGGCTTAGGGTTTTGGGTCAAAATTAGGGTTTTGGTTTAAAATTTGGGTATTGTGTCCAAATTAAGGTTTTGGGTCAAAAATAAGGTTAGAATTAGGGTTTCGGGTGAAAATTTAGGGTTTCGGGTCAAAATTAGAGCTTTGGGTTAAAAGTTGGGTTTCGGGTAAAAATTAGGGTCTAGGTCAAATTTAGTGTTTTTGGTCAAAATTAGAGTTTAGGGTTTGAAAAAGGGTTTTCAGTTTAAAATAGGGTTTTGGGTCAAAATAGGGTTAGAATTAGGGTTTTGAGTTAAAAATAGGATTTGGGGTCAAAAATAGGGTTAGAATTAGGGTTTTGGGTCAAAATTAGGGTTTGGGGTGAAAATTAGGGCTTTGTGTCAAAATTTGGTTTTGGGTCCAAATTAGGGTTTTGGGTCAATATTAAGGTTTAGGGTTTGAATTTGGGTTTTGTGTTAAAAATAGGGTTAGAATTAGGGTTTGTGTTAAAAATAGGGTTTCGGATCAAAATTAGGGTTGTGTCAAATGCAGAGTTTAGTGTCAAAATTAGGGTTTTGGTTCAAAATTAGGGCTTTGGGTTTAAGGTAGGGTTTCGGGTAAACATTAGGGTTCTGGGTCAAATTTAGTGTTTTGTGTCAAAATTAGGGTTTAGGGTTTGAAATAGGGTTTTGAGTTTAAAATAGGGTTTTGGGTCAAAAATAGGGTTAGAATTAGGGTTTTGGGTTAAAATTAGGGTTTTGGGTCAAAATTAGGGTTCTGGGTCAAAATTAGGGCTTAGGGTTAGAATTTTGGTTTTGGGAAAAATAATGGTTTCGTGTCAAAATTAGGGTTTAGGGTTTGAAATAGGGTTTTGAGTTTACAATAGGGTTTTCGGTAAAAAATAGGGTTAGAATTAGGGTATTGGATAAAATTACGGTTATGGGTTTGAAATAGGGTTTTGCATAAAAAATAGGGTAAGAATTATGGTTTTGGGTCATAATTAGGGTTTAGGGTTTGAATTAGGGTTGAGTTAAAAATAGGGTTTTGGCTCAAAATAGGGTTAGAATTAGGGTTTTGAGTTAAAATTAGGGTTTTGGATCGAAATTAGGATTCTAGGTCAAATTTAGGGTTTAGGGTCAAAATTAGAGATTTTATTATGGTTTTGGGTGAAAATTTGGGTTTGGGGTTTGAATTAGGGTTTGAGAGAAAAATAAGGTTTCGGAAAAAAAATAAGGTTAGAATTAGGGTTTTTGGTTAAAATTAGGGTGTAGGGTTTGAAATAGGGTTTTGAGTTTAACATACTGTGTATAAAATGGGGTCCTAATTAGGGCTTTGTGTCATATTTTGGGTTTAGTGTAAAAGTTAGTGTTTATGGTTTACATAGGGTTTTGAGTTAAAAATAGGGATTTGGGCCAAAAATAGGCAAATATTTGGGTCAAAATTATTACTTTTGTTCCAAATTAGGTTTTGGGTCAAAAATAAGGTTAGAATTATGGTTTGGGTCAAAATTTAGGGTTTTGGTCAAAATTAGGGCTTTGGTTTAAAAGTAGGGTTTCGGGTATAAATTAGGGTCATGGTCAAATTTAGTGTTTTGGGTCAAAATTAGGGTTTAGGGTTTGAAATAGGGGTTTGAGTTTAAAATATAGGTTTTGGGTCAAAATAGGGTTAGAATTAGGGTTTTGGGTTAAAATTAGGGTTTTGGGTCAAAAGTAGGGTTTTGGGTCAAAATTATGGCTTAGGGTTTTGGGTCAAAATTAGGGTTTTGGTTTAAAATTTGGGTATTGTGTCCAAATTAAGGTTTTGGGTCAAAATAAGGTTAGAATTACGGTTTCGGGTGAAAATTTAGGGTTTCGGGTCAAAATTAGAGCTTTGGGTTAAAAGTTGGGTTTCGGGTAAAAATTAGGGTCTAGGTCAAATTTAGTGTTTTTGGTCAAAATTAGAGTTTAGGGTTTGAAAAAGGGTTTTCAGTTTAAAATAGGGTTTTGGGTCAAAATAGGGTTACAATTAGGGTTTTGAGTTAAAAATAGGATTTGGGGTCAAAAATAGGGTTACAATTAGGGTTTTGGGTCAAAATTAAGGTTTGGGGTGAAAATTAGGGCTTTGTGTCAAAATTTGGTTTTGGGTCCAAATTAGGGTTTTGGGTCAATATTAAGGTTTAGGGTTTGAATTTGGGTTTTGTGTTAAAAATAGGGTTAGAATTAGGGTTTTGGGTTAAAAATAGGGTTTCGGATCAAAATTAGGGTTGTGTCAAATTCACGGTTTAGTTTCAAAATTTGGGTTTGAATTAGGGTTTTGGGTCAAAATTAGGGCTTTGGGTTTAAGGTAGAGTTTCTGGTAAACATTAGGGTTCTGGGTCAAATTTAGTGTTTTGTGTCAAAATTAGGGTTTAGGGTTTGAAATAGGGTTTTGAGTTTAAAATAGGGTTTTGGGTCAAAAATAGGGTTAGAATTAGGGTTTTGAGTTAAAATTAGGGTTTTGGGTCAAAATTAGGGTTCTGGGTCAAAATTAGGGCTTAGGTTTAGAATTTTGGTTTTGGGAAAAATAATGGTTTCCTGTCAAAATTAGGGTTTAGGGTTTGAAATAGGGTTTTGCATAAGAAATAGGGTTAGAATTATGGTTTTGGGTCATAATTAGGGTTTAGGGTTTGAATTAGGGTTGAGTTAAAAATAGGGTTTTGGCTCAAAATAGGGTTAGAATTAGGGTTTTGAGTTAAAATTAGGGTTTTGGATCAAAATTAGGATTCTAGGTCAAATTTAGAGTTTAGGGTCAAAATTAGAGATTTTATTATGGTTTTGGGTGAAAATTTGGGTTTGGGGTTTGAATTAGGGTTTGAGAGAAAAATAAGGTTTCGGGAAAAAAATAAGGTTAGAATTAGGGCTTTGAGTCAAATTTTGGGTTTAGTGTAAAAGTTAGTGTTTAGGGTTTACATAGGGTTTTGAGTTTAAAATAGGGATTTGGGCCAAAAATAGGGCTTTGGGTTAAAATTAGGGTTTTGGGTCAAAATTATTATTTTTGTTCCAAATTAGGGTGTTGGGTCAAAAATAAGGTTAGAATTATGGTTTCGGGTCAAAATTAGAGCTTTGGGTTAAAAGTAGGGTTTCGGGTAAAAATTAGGGTCATGGTCAAATTTAGTGTTTTGGGTCAAAATTAGGGTTTAGGGTTTGAAATAGGGTTTTGGGTCAAAATAGGGTTAGAATTAGGGTTTTGAGTTAAAAATAGGATTTGGGGCCAAAAATAGGGTTAGAATTAGGGTTCTGGGTCAAATTAAGGGATTTGGGTCCAAAATAGGGTAAGAATTAGGGTTTTGGGTCAAAATTATGGCGTTGGGTTAAAATTAGGGCTTTGTGTCAAAATTTGGGTTTTGGGTCGAAATTAGGGTTTGAATTTGGGTTTTGTGTTAAAAATAGGGTTAGAATTAGGGTTCTGTGTCAAATTTATGGTTTAGTTTCAAAATATGGGTTTGATTTGGGTTTGGGTCAAAATTAGGGCTTTGGGTTTCAAGTAGGGTCTCGGGTAAAAATTAGGGTTCAGGGTCAAATTTAGTGTTTTGCGTCAAAATTAGGGTTTAGGGTTTGAAATAGGGTTTTGAGTTTAAAATAGTGTTTTGGGTCAAAAATAGGGTTAGAATTAGGGTTTTGGGCTAAAATTAGGGTTTTGGGACAAAATTAGGGCTTAGGGTTTTGGGTCAAAATTAGGGTTTTCGTTTAAAATTTGGGTATTGTTTCCAAATTAGGGTTTTGGGTCAAAAATAAGGTTAGAATTAGGGTTTCGGGTGAAAATTTAGGGTTTCTGGTCAAAATTAGAGCTTTGGGTTAAAAGTTGGGTTTCGAGTAAAAATTAGGGTCTAGGTCAAATTTAGTGTTTTTGGTTAAAATAGGGTTTTGGGTCAAAATAGGGTTAGAATTAGGGTTTTCAGTTAAAAATAGGATTTGGGGTCAAAATTAGGGTTTTGGGTTAAAATTAGGGCTTTGTGTCAAAATTTGGGTTTTGGGTCCAAATTAGGGTTTTGGGACAATATTAAGGTTTAGGGTTTGAATTTGGGTTTTGTGTTAAAAATAGGGTTAGAATTAGGGTTTTGGGTTAAAAATAGGGTTTCAGATCAAAATTAGGGTTGTGTCAAATTCACGGTTGAGTTTCAAAATTTGGGTTTGAATTAGGGTTTTGGGTCAAAATTAGTGCTATGGGTTTAAAGTAGGGTTTCGGGTAAACATTAGGGTTCTTGGTCAAATTTAGTGTTTTGTGTCAAAATTAGGGTTTAGTGTTTGAAATAGGGTTTTGAGTTTAAAATAGGGTTTTGGGTCAAAAATAGGGTTAGAATTAGGGTTTTGGGTTAAAATTAGGGTTTTGGGTCAAAATTAAGGTTCTGGGTCAAAATTAGGGCGTAGGGTTAGAATTTTGGTTTTGGGAAAAATAATGGTTTCGTGTCAAAATTAGGGTTTAGGGTTTGAAATGGGGTTTTGAGATTAAAATATGGTTTTGGGTCAAAAATAGGGTTAGAATTAGGGTTTTGGGTGAAAATTAGGGTTTTGGGTCAAAATTAGGGTTTTGGGTCAAAATTAGGGCTTAGGGTTTTGGGTCAAAATTAGGGTTTTGGTTTAAAATTTGGGTATTGTGTCCAAATTAGGGTTTTGGGTCAAAAATAAGGTTAGAATTAGGGTTTCGGGTAAAAATTAGGGTCTAGGTCAAATTTAGTGTTTTTGGTCAAAATTAGAGTTTTGGGAGAAAATTAGGGTTTTGGGTCAAAATAGGGTTAGAATTAGGGTTTTGAGTTAAAAATAGGATTTAGGGTCAAAAATAGGGTTAGAATTAGGGTTTTGGGTCAAAATTAGGGTTTTGGGAGAAAATTAGGGCTTTGTGTCAAAATTTGGTTTTGGGTCCAAATTAGGGTTTTGGGTCAATATTAAGGTTTAGGGTTTGAATTTGGGTTTTGTGTTAAAAATAGGGTTAGAATTAGGGTTTTGGGTTAAAAATAGGGTTTCGGATCAAAATTAGGGTTATGTCAAATTCATGGTTTAGTTTCAAAATTTGGGTTTGAATTAGGGTTTTGGGTCAAAATTAGGGCTTTGGGTTTAAGGTAGGGTTTCGGGTAAACATTAGGGTTCTGGGTCAAATTTAGTGTTTTGTGTCAAAATTAGGGTTTAGGGTTTGAAATAGGGTTTTGAGTTTAAAATAGGGTTTTTGGTCAAAAATAGGGTTAGAATTAGGGTTTTGGGTTAAAATTAGGGTTTTGGGTCAAAATTAGGGTTCTGGGTCAAAATTTGGGCTTAGGGTTAGAATTTTGGTTTTGGGAAAAATAATGGTTTTGTGTCAAAATTAGGGTTTAGGGTTTGAAATAGGGTTTTGAGTTTACAAAAGGGTTTGGGGTCAAAATAGGGTTAGAATTAGGGTATTGGATAAAATTACGGTTATGGGTTTGAAATAGGGTTTTGCATAAAAAATAGGGTTAGAATTATGGTTTTGGGTCATAATTAGGGTTTAGGGTTTGAATTAGGGTTGAGTTAAAAATAGGGTTTTGGCTCAAAATAGGGTTAGAATTAGGGTTTTGAGTTAAAATTAGGGTTTTGGATCAAAATTAGGATTCTAGATCAAATTTAGGGTTTAGGGTCAAAATTAGAGATTTTATTATGGTTTTGGGTGAAAAATAGGGTTAGAATTGGGGTTTTGGGTTAAAATTAGGGTTTTGGGTCAAAATTAGGGTTTTGGGTCAAAATTAGGGCTTAGTGTTTTGGGTCAAAATTAGGGTTTTGGTTTAAAATTTGGGTATTGTGTCCAAATTAGGGTTTTGGGTCAAAAATAAGGTTAGAATTAGGGTTTCGGGTGAAAATTTAGGGTTTCGGGTGAAAATTAGAGCTTTGGGTTAAAAGTTGGGTTTCGGGTAAAAATTAGTGTCTAGGTCAAATTTAGTGTTTTTGGTCAAAATTAGAGTTTAGGGTTTGAAAAAGGGTTTTCAATTTAAAATAGGGTTTTGGGTCAAAATGGGGTTAGAATTAGGGTTTTGAGTTAAAAATAGGATTTGGGGTCAAAAATAGGGTTAGAATTAGGGTTTTGGGTCAAAATTAGGGTTTTGGGTGAAAATTAGGGCTTTGTGTCAAAATTTGGTTTTGGGTCCAAATTAGGGTTTTGGGTCAATATTAAGGTTTAGGGTTTGAATTTGGGTTTTGTGTTAAAAATAGGGTTAGAATTAGGGTTTTGGGTTAAAAATAGGGTTTCGGATCAAAATTAGGGTTGTGTCAAATTCACGGTTTAGTTTCAAAATTTGGGTTTGAATTAGGGTTTTGGATCAAAATTAGGGCTTTGGGTTTAAGGTAGGGTTTCTTGTAAACATTAGGGTTCTGGGTCAAATTTAGTGTTTTGTGTCAAAATTAGGGTTTAGGTTTTGAAATAGGGTTTTGAGTTTAAAATAGGGTTTTTGGTCAAAAAAAGGGTTAGAATTAGGGTATTGAATAAAATTACGGTTATGGGTTTGAAATAGGGTTTTGCATAAAAAAAAGGGTTATAATTATGGTTTTGGGTCATAATTAAGGTTTATGGTTTGAATTAGGGTTGAGTTAAAAATAGGGTTTTGGCTCAAAATAGGGTTAGAATTAGGGTTTTGAGTTAAAATAGGGGTTTTGGATAAAAAATTCGGATTCTAGGTCAAATTTAGGGTTTAGGGTCAAAATTAGAGATTTTATTATGGTTTTGGGTGAAAATTTGTGTTTGGGGTTTGAATTAGGGTTTGAGAGAAAAATAAGGTTTCGGGAAACAAATAAGGTTAGAATTAGGGTTTTTGGTTAAAATTAGGGTGAGGGTTTGAAATAGGGTTTTGAGTTTAACATATTGTGTATAAAATAAGGTCCTAATTAGGGCTTTGTGACAAATTTTGGGTTTAGTGTAAAAGTTAGTGTTTAGGGTTTACATAGGGTTTTGAGTTAAAAATAGGGATTTGGGCCAAAAATAGGGCTTTGGGTTAAAATTAGGGCTTTGGGTCAAAATTATTATTTTTGTTCCAAATTAGGGTTTTGGGTCAAAAATAAGGTTAGACTTATGATTTCGGGTCAAAATTTAGGGTTTCGGGTCAAAATTAGAGCTTTGGTTTAAAAGTAGGGTTTCGGGTATAAATTAGGGTCATGGTCAAATTTAGTGTTTTGGGTCAAAATTTGGGTTTAGGGTTTGAAATAGGGTTTTGAGTTTAAAATAGGGTTTTGGGTCAAAATAGGGTTAGAATTAGGGTTTTGGGTGAAAATTAGGGTTTTGGGTCAAAAGTAGGGTTTTGGGTCAAAATTATGGCTTAGGGTATTGGGTCAAAATTAGGGTTTTGGTTTAAAATTTGGGTATTGTGTCCAAAATAAGGTTTTGGGTCAAAAATAAGGTTAGAATTAGGGTTTCGGGTGAAAATTTAGGGTTTCGGGTCAAAATTAGAGCTTTGTGTTAAAAGTTGGGTTTCGGGTAAAAATTAGGGTCTAGGTCAAATTTAGTGTTTTTGGTCAAAATTAGAGTTTAGGGTTTGAAAAAGGGTTTTCAGTTTAAAATAGGGTTTTCGGTCAAAATAGGGTTAGAATTAGGGTTTTGAGTTAAAAATAGGATTTGGGGTCAAAAATAGGGTTAGAATTAGGGTTTTGGGTAAAAATTAGGGTTTTGGGTGAAAATTAGGGCTTTGTGTCAAAATTTGGTTTTGGGTCCAAATTAGGGTTTTGGGTCAATATTAAGGTTTAGGGTTTGAATTTGGGTTTTGTGTTAAAAATAGGGTTAGAATTAGGGTTTTGGGTTAAAAATAGGGTTTCGGATCAAAATTTGGGTTGTGTCAAATTCACGGTTTAGTTTCAAAATTTGGGTTTGAATTAGGGTTTTGGGTCAAAATTAGGGCTTTGGGTTTAAGGTAGGGTTTCGGGTAAACATTAGGGTTCTGGGTCAAATTTAGTGTTTTGTGTCAAAATTAGGGTTTAGGGTTTGAAATAGGGTTTTGAGTTTAAAATAGGGTTTTGGGTCAAAAATAGGGTTAGAATTAGGGTTTTGGGTTAAAATTAGGGTTTTGGGTCAAAATTAGGGTTCTGGGTCAAAATTAGGGCTTAGGGTTAGAATTTTGGTTTCGGGAAAAATAATGGTTTCGTGACAAAATTAGGGTTTAGGGTTTGAAATAGGGTTTTGAGTTTACAATAGGGTTTTGGGTCAAAAATAGGGTTAGAATTAGGGTATTGGATAAAATTACGGTTATGGGTTTGAAATAGGGTTTTGCATAAAAAATAGGGTAAGAATTATGGTTTTGGGTCATAATTAGGGTTTAGGGTTTGAATTAGGGTTGATTTAAAAATAGGGTTTTGGCTCAAAATAGGGTTAGAATTAGGGTTTTGAGTTAAAATTAGGGTTTTGGATCGAAATTAGGATTCTAGGTCAAATTTAGGGTTTAGGGTCAAAATTAGAGATTTTATTATGGTTTTGGGTGAAAATTTGGGTTTGGGGTTTGAATTAGGGTTTGAGAGAAAAATAAGGTTTGGGGAAAAAAATAAGGTTAGAATTAGGGTTTTTGGTTAAAATTAGGGTGTAGGGTTTGAAATAGGGTTTTGAGTTTAACATATTGTGTATAAAATGGGGTCCTAATTAGGGCTTTGTGTCAAATTTTGGGTTTAGTGTAAAAGTTAGTGTTTATGGTTTACATAGGGTTTTGAGTTAAAAATAGGGATTTGGGCCAAAAATAGGGCTTTGGGTCAAAATTATTATTTTTGTTCCAAATTAGGGTTTTGGGTCAAAAATTAGGTTAGAATTATGGTTTCGGGTCAAAATTTAGGGTTTCGGGTCAAAATTAGAGCTTTGGTTTAAAAGTAGGGTTTCGGGTATAAATTAGGGTCATGGTCAAATTTAGTGTTTTGGGTCAAAATTAGGGTTTAGGGTTTGAAATAGGGTTTTGAGCTTACAATAGGGTTTTGGGTCAAAAATAGGGTTAGATTTAGCGTATTGGGTTAAAATTAGGGTTTTGGGTCAAAAGTAGGGTTTTGGGTCAAAATTATGGCTTAGGGTTTTGGGTCAAAATTAGGGTTTTGGTTTAAAATTTGGGTATTGTTTCCAAATTAAGGTTTTGGGTCAAAAATAAGGTTAGAATTAGGGTTTCGGGTGAAAATTTAGGGTTTCGGGTCAAAATTAGAGCTTTGGGTTAAAAGTTGGGTTTCGGGTAAAAATTAGGGTCTAGGTCAAATTTAGTGTTTTTGGTCAAAATTAGAGTTTAGGGTTTGAAAAAGGGTTTTCAGTTTAAAATAGGGTTTTGGGTCAAAATAGTGTTACAATTAGGGTTTTGAGTTAAAAATAGGATTTGGGGTCAAAAATAGGGTTACAATTAGGGTTTTGGGTCAAAATTAAGGTTTGGGGTGAAAATTAGGGCTTTGTGTCAAAATTTGGTTTTGGGTCCAAATTAGGGTTTTGGGTCAATATTAAGGTTTAGGGTTTGAATTTGGGTTTTGTGTTAAAAATAGGGTTAGAATTAGGGTTTTGGGTTAAAAATAGGGTTTCGGATCAAAATTAGGGTTGTGTCAAATTCACGGTTTAGTTTCAAAATTTGGGTTTGAATTAGGGTTTTGGGTCAAAATTAGGGCTTTGGGTTTAAGGTAGAGTTTCTGGTAAACATTAGGTTTGGGTCAAATTTAGTGTTTTGTGTCAAAATTATGGTTTAGGGTTTGAAATAGGGTTTTTCCTTTATGATAGGGTTTTGGGTCAAAAATAGGGATAGAATTAGGGTTTTGGGTTAAAATTAGGGTTTGGGGTCAAAATTAGGCGGGTCAAAATAGGGGGGAATTGGGTTTGGAAAATAGGTTTGGTCAAAATTAGGGCTTAGGGTTAAAATTGGTTTAAAAATAATTCTGTCAAAATTAGGGTTTAGGGTTAGAATTAGGGTTTTGCATAAAAATAGGGTTAGAATTATGGTTTTGGGTCATAATTAGGGTTTAGGGTTAGAATTAGGGTTGAGTTAAAGATAGGGTTTTGGCTCAAAATAGGGTTAGAATTAGGGTTTTCGGTCAAAATTAGGGTTTTGGGTGAAAATTAGGATTCTAGGTCAAATTTAGGGTTTAGGGTCAAAATTAGAGATTTTATTATGGTTTTGGGTGAGAATTTGGGTTTGGGGTTTGAATTAGGGTTTGAGAGAAAAATAAGGTTTCGGGTAAAAAATAAGGTTAGAATTAGGGCTTTGAGTCAAATTTTGGGTTTAGTGTAAAAGTTAGTGTTTAGGGTTTACATAGGGTTTTGAGTTTAAAAATAGGGATTTGGGCCAAAAATAGGGCTTTGGGTTAAAATTAGGTTTTGGGTCAAAATTATTATTTTTGTTCCAAATTAGGGTGTTGGGTCAAAAATAAGGTTAGAATTATGGTTTCGGGTCAAAATTAGAGCTTTGGGTTAAAAGTAGGGTTTCGGGTAAAAATTAGGGTCATGGTCAAATTTAGTGTTTTGGGTCAAAATTAGGGTTTAGGGTTTGAAATAGGGTTTTGGGTCAACATAGGGTTAGAATTAGGGTTTTGAGTTAAAAATAGGATTTAGGGCCAAAAATAGGGTTGGAATTAGGGTTCTGGGTCAAATTAAGGGATTTGGGTCAAAAATTGGGTAAGAATTAGGTTTTTGGGTCAAAATTATGGCGTTGGGTTAAAATTAGGGCTTTGTGTCAAAATTTGGGTTTTGGGTCCAAATTAGGGTTTGAATTTGGGTTTTGTGTTAAAAATAGGGTTAGAATTAGGGTTCTGTGTCAAATTTATGGTTTAGTTTCAAAATATGGGTTTGAATTTGGGTTTTGGGTCAAAATTAGGGCTTTGGGTTTAAAGTAGGGTTTCGGGTAAAAATTAGGGTTCTGGGTCAAATTTAGTGTTTTGCGTCAAAATTAGGGTTTAGGGTTTGAAATAGGATTTTGAGTTTAAAATAGTGTTTTGGGTCAAAAATAGGGTTAGAAATAGGGTTTTTGGTTAAAATTAGGGTTTTGGGTCAAAATTAGGGTTCTAGGTCAAAATTAGGGTTTTGGTTTAAAATTTGGGTATTGTTTCCAAATTAGGGTTTTGGGTCAAAAATAAGGTTAGAATTAGGGTTTCGGTGAAAATTTAGGGTTTTGGTCAAAATTAGAGCTTTGGGTTAAAAGTTGGGTTTGGGTAAAAATTAGGGTCTAGGTCAAATTTAGTGTTTTTGGTTAAAATAGGGTTTTGGGTCAAAATAGGGTTAGAATTAGGGTTTTCAGTTAAAAATAGGATTTGGGGTCAAAATTAGGGTTTTGGGTTAAAATTAGGGCTTTGTGTCAAAATTTGGGTTTTGGGTCCAAATTAGGGTTTTGGGACAATATTAAGGTTTAGGGTTTGAATTTGGGTTTTGTGTTAAAAATAGGGTTAGAATTAGGGTTTTGGGTTAAAAATAGGGTTTCAGATCAAAATTAGGGTTGTGTCAAATTCACGGTTGAGTTTCAAAATTTGGGTTTGAATTAGGGTTTTGGGTCAAAATTAGTGCTATGGGTTTAAAGTAGGGTTTCGGGTAAACATTAGGGTTCTTGGTCAAATTTAGTGTTTTGTGTCAAAATTAGGGTTTAGTGTTTGAAATAGGGTTTTGAGTTTAAAATAGGGTTTTGGGTCAAAAATAGGGTTAGAATTAGGGTTTTGGGTTAAAATTAGGGTTTTGGGTCAAAATTAAGGTTCTGGGTCAAAATTAGGGCGTAGGGTTAGAATTTTGGTTTTGGGAAAAATAATGGTTTCGTGTCAAAATTAGGGTTTAGGGTTTGAAATGGGGTTTTGAGATTAAAATATGGTTTTGGGTCAAAAATAGGGTTAGAATTAGGGTTTTGGGTTAAAATTAGGGTTTTGGGTCAAAATTAGGGTTTTGGGTCAAAATTAGGGCTTAGGGTTTTGGGTCAAAATTAGGGTGGTTTAAAATTTGGGTATTGGGTCAAATTAGGGTTTTGGGTCAAAAATAAGGTTAGAATTAGGGTTTGGGTAAAAATTAGGGTTCAAATTTAGTGTTTTTGGTCAAAATTAGAGTTTTGGGTGAAAATAGGGTTTTGGGTCAAAAGTAGGGTTATTATTAGGGTTTTGAGTTAAAATTTAGGGTCAAAAATAGGGTTAGAATTAGGGTTTTGGGTCAAAATTAGGGTTTTGGGAGAAAAATTAGGGCTTTGTGTCAAAATTTGGTTTTGGGTCCAAATTAGGGTTTTGGTCAAAATTAGGTTTAGGGTTTGAATTTGGGTTTTGTGTTTAAAAATAGGGTTAATTAGGGTTTTGGGTTAAAAATAGGGTGGATCAAAATTAGGGTTATGTCAAATCATGGTTTAGTTTCAAAATTTGGGTGAATTAGGGTTTTGGGTCAAAATTAGGGCTTTGGGTTTAAGGTAGGGTTTGGGTAAAATTAGGGTTTGGGTCAAATTTAGTGTTTTGTGTCAAAATTATTGTTTGGGGTTTGAATTAAGGTTTTGAGTTTAAAATAGGGTTTTGGTCAAAAATAGGGTTAGAATTAGGGTTTTGGGTTAAAATTAGGGTATTGCGTCAAAATTAGGGTTCTGGGTCAAAATTTGGGCTTAGGGTTAGAATTTTGGTTTTGGGAAAAATAATGGTTTTGTGTCAAAATTAGGGTTTAGGGTTTGAAATATGTTTTTGAGTTTACAAAAGGGTTTGGGGTCAAAATAGGGTTAGAATTAGGGTATTGGATAAAATACGGTTATGGGTTTGAAATAGGTTTTGCATAAATATAGGGTTAGAATTATGGTTTTGGGTCAAAATTAGGGTTTAGGGTTTGAATTAGGGTTGAGTTAAAAATAGGGTTTTGGCTCAAAAATAGGGTTAGAATTAGGGTTTTGAGTAAAAATTAGGGTTTTGGATCAAAATTAGGATTCTAGATCAAATTTAGGTTTAGGGTCAAAATTAGAGATTTTATTATGGTTTTGGGTGAAAAATAGGTTAGAATTAGGGTTTTGGGTTAAAATTAGGGTTTTGGGTCAAAATTAGGGTTTTGGGTCAAAATTAGGGCTTAGTGTTTTGGGTCAAAATTAGGGTTTTGGTTTAAAATTTGGGTATTGTGTCCAAATTAGGGTTTTGGGTCAAAAATAAGGTTAGAATTAGGGTTTCGGGTGAAAATTTAGGGTTTCGGGTGAAAATTAGAGCTTTGGGTTAAAAGTTGGGTTTCGGGTAAAAATTAGTGTCTAGGTCAAATTTAGTGTTTTTGGTCAAAATTAGAGTTTAGGGTTTGAAAAAGGGTTTTCAATTTAAAATAGGGTTTTGGGTCAAAATGGGGTTAGAATTAGGGTTTTGAGTTAAAAATAGGATTTGGGGTCAAAAATAGGGTTAGAATTAGGGTTTTGGGTCAAAATTAGGGTTTTGGGTGAAAATTAGGGCTTTGTGTCAAAATTTGGTTTTGGGTCCAAATTAGGGTTTTGGGTCAATATTAAGGTTTAGGGTTTGAATTTGGGTTTTGTGTTAAAAATAGGGTTAGAATTAGGGTTTTGGGTTAAAAATAGGGTTTCGGATCAAAATTAGGGTTGTGTCAAATTCACGGTTTAGTTTCAAAATTTGGGTTTGAATTAGGGTTTTGGATCAAAATTAGGGCTTTGGGTTTAAGGTAGGGTTTCTTGTAAACATTAGGGTTCTGGGTCAAATTTAGTGTTTTGTGTCAAAATTAGGGTTTAGGGTTTGAAATAGGGTTTTGAGTTTAAAATAGGGTTTTGGGTCAAAAAATGGGTTTGGGTTAAAATTAGGGTATTGAATAAAATTAGGGTTATGGGTTTGAAATAGGGTTTTGCATAAAAAAGGGGTTAAAATTATGGTTTTGGGTCAAATTAGGGTTTATGGTTGAATTAGGGTTGAGTTAAAAATAGGGTTTTGGCTCAAAATAGGGTTATAATTAGGGTTTTTAGTTAAAATTAGGGTTTTGGATAAAAATTAGGATTCTAGGTCAATTTTAGGGTTTAGGGTCAAAATTAGAGATTTTATTATGGTTTTGGGTGAAAATTTGGGTTTGGGGTTTGAATTAGGGTTTGAGAGAAAAATAAGGTTTCGGGAAAAAAATAAGGTTAGAATTAGGGTTTTTGGTTAAAATTAGGGTGTAGGGTTTGAAATAGGGTTTTGAGTTTAACATATTGTGTATAAAATGGGGTCCTAATTAGCGCTTTGTGTCAAATTTCGGGTTTAGTGTAAAAGTTAGTGTTTAGGGTTTACATAGGGTTCTGAGTTAAAAATAGGGATTTGGGTCAAAAATAGGGCTTTGGGTTAAAATTAGGGCTTTGGGTCAAAATTATTATTTTTGTTCCAAATTAGGGTTTTGGGTCAAAAATAAGGTTAGAATTATGGTTTCGGGTCAAAATTTAGGGTTTCGGGTCAAAATTAGAGCTTTGGTTTAAAAGTAGGGTTTCGGGTATAAATTAGGGTCATGGTCAAATTTAGTGTTTTGGGTCAAATTTTGGGTTTAGGGTTTGAAATAGGGTTTTGAGTTTAAAATAGGGTTTTGGGTCAAAATAGGGTTAGAATTAGGGTTTTGGGTGAAAATTAGGGTTTTGGGTCAAAAGTAGGGCTTAGGGTTTTGGTTTAAAATTTGGATATTGTGTCCAAATTAAGGTTTTGGGTCAAAAATAAGGTTAGAATTAGGATTTCGGGTGAAAATTTAGGGTTTCGGGTCAAAATTAGAGCTTTGGGTTAAAAGTTGGGTTTCGGGTAAAAATTAGGGTCTAGGTCAAATTTAGTGTTTTTGGTCAAAATTAGAGTTTAGGGTTTGAAAAAGGGTTTTCAGTTTAAAATAGGGTTTTGGGTCAAAATAGGGTTAGAATTAGGGTTTTGAGTTAAAAATAGGATTTGGGGTCAAAAATAGGGTTAGAATTAGGGTTTTGGGTCAAAATTAGGGTTTTGGGTTAAAATTAGGGCTTTGTGTCAAAATTTGGTTTTGGGTCCAAATTAGGGTTTTGGGTCAATATTAAGGTTTAGGGTTTGAATTTGGGTTTTGTGTTAAAAATAGGGTTAGAATTAGGGTTTTGGGTTAAAAATAGGGTTTCGGATCAAAATTAGGGTTGTGTCAAATTCACGGTTTAGTTTCAAAATTTGGGTTTGAATTAGGGTTTTGGGTCAAAATTAGGGCTTTGGGTTTAAGGTAGGGTTTCGGGTAAACATTAGGGTTCTGGGTCAAATTTAGTGTTTTGTGTCAAAATTAGGGTTTAGGGTTTGAAATAGGGTTTTGAGTTTAAAATAGGGTTTTGGGTCAAAAATAGGGTTAGAATTAGGGTTTTGGGTTAAAATTAGGGTTTTGGGTCAAAATTAGGGTTCTGGGTCAAAATTAGGGCTTAGGGTTAGAATTTTGGTTTTGGGAAAAATAATGGTTTCGTGTCAAAATTAGGGTTTAGGGTTTGAAATAGGGTTTTGAGTTTACAATAGGGTTTTGGGTCAAAAATAGGGTTAGAATTAGGGTATTGGATAAAATTACGGTTATGGGTTTGAAATAGGGTTTTGCATAAAAAATAGGGTTAGAATTATGGTTTTGGGTCATAATTAGGGTTTAGGGTTTGAATTAGGGTTGAGTTAAAAATAGGGTTTTGGCTCAAAATAGGGTTAGAATTAGGGTTTTGAGTTAAAATTAGGGTTTTGGATCGAAATTAGGATTCTAGGTCAAATTTAGGGTTTAGGGTCAAAATTAGAGATTTTATTATGGTTTTGGGTGAAAATTTGGGTTTGGGGTTTGAATTAGGGTTTGAGAGAAAAATAAGGTTTCGGGAAAAAAATAAGGTTAGAATTAGGGTTTTTGGTTAAAATTAGGGTGTAGGGTTTGAAATAGGGTTTTGAGTTTAACATATTGTGTATAAAATGGGGTCCTAATTAGGGCTTTGTGTCAAATTTTGGGTTTAGTGTAAAAGTTAGTGTTTAGGGTTTACATAGGGTTTTGAGTTAAAAATAGGGATTTGGGCCAAAAATAGGGCTTTGGGTTAAAATTAGGGCTTTGGGTCAAAATTATTATTTTTGTTCCAAATTAGGGTTTTGGGTCAAAAATAAGGTTAGAATTATGGTTTCGGGTCAAAATTTAGGGTTTCGGGTCAAAATTAGAGCTTTGGTTTAAAAGTAGGGTTTCGGGTATAAATTAGGGTCATGGTCAAATTTAGTGTTTTGGGTCAAAATTAGGGTTTAGGGTTTGAAACAGGGTTTTGAGTTTAAAATAGGGTTTTGGGTCAAAATAGGGTTAGAATTAGGGTTTTGGGTTAAAATTAGGGTTTTGGGTCAAAATTAGGGTTTTGGTTTAAAATTTGGGTATTGTGTCCAAATAAAGGTTTTAGGTCAAAAATAAGGTTAGAATTAGGGTTTCGGGTCAAAATTAGAGCTTTGGGTTAAAAGTTGGGTTTCGGGTAAAAATTAGGGTCTAGGTCAAATTTAGTGTTTTTGGTCAAAATTAAGGTTTAGGGTTTGAAAAAGGGTTTTCAGTTTAAAATAGGGTTTTGGGTCAAAATAGTGTTAGAATTAGGGTTTTGAGTTAAAAATAGGATTTGGGGTCAAAAATAGGGTTAGAATTAGGGTTTTTGGTCAAAATTAGGCATTTGGGTGAAAATTAGGGCTTTGTGTCAAAATTTGGTTTTGGGTCCAAATTAGGGTTTTGGGTCAATATTAAGGTTTAGGGTTAGAATTTGGGTTGTGTTAAAAATAGGGTTAGAATTAGGGTTTTGGGTTAAAAATAGGGTTTCGGATCAAAATTAGGGTTGTGTCAAATTCACGGTTTAGTTTCAAAATTTGGGTTTGAATTAGGGTTTTGGTTCAAAATTAGGGCTTTGGGTTTAAGGTAGGGTTTAGGGTAAACATTAGGGTTCTGGGTCAAATTTAGTGTTGTGTCAAAATTAGGGTTTAGGGTTTGAAATAGGGTTTTGAGTTTAAAATAGGGTTTTGGGTCAAAAATAGGGTTAGAATTAGGGTTTTGGGTTAAAATTAGGGTTTTGGGTCAAAATTAGGGTTCTGGGTCAAAATTAGGGCTTAGGGTTAGAATTTTGGTTTTGGGAAAAATAATGGTTTCGTGTCAAAATTAGGGTTTAGGGTTTGAAATAGGGTTTTGAGTTTACAATAGGGTTTTGGGTCAAAAATAGTGTTAGAATTAGGGTATTGGATAAAATTACGGTTATGGGTTTGAAATAGGGTTTTGCATAAAAAATAGGGTTAGAATTATGGTTTTGGGTCATAATTAGGGTTTAGGGTTTGAATTAGGGTTGAGTTAAAAATAGGGTTTTGGCTCAAAATAGGGTTAAAATTAGGGTTTTGAGTTAAAATTAGGGTTTTGGATTGAAATTAGGATTCTAGGTCAAATTTAGGGTTTAGGGTCAAAATTAGAGATTTTATTATGGTTTTGGGTGAAAAATTGGGTTTGGGGTTTGAATTAGGGTTTGAGAGAAAAATAAGGTTTCAGGAAAAAAAATAAGGTTAGAATTAGGGTTTTTGGTTAAAATTAGGGTGTAGGGTTTGAAATAGGGTTTTGAGTTTAACAAATTGTGTATAAAATGGGGTCCTAATTAGCGCTTTGTGTCAAATTTCGGGTTTAGTGTAAAAGTTAGTGTTTAGGGTTTACATAGGGTTCTGAGTTAAAAATAGGGATTTGGGTCAAAAATAGGGCTTTGGGTTAAAATTAGGGCTTTGGGTCAAAATTATTATTTTTGTTCCAAATTAGGGTTTTGGGTCAAAAATAAGGTTAGAATTATGGTTTCGGGTCAAAATTTAGGGTTTCGGGTCAAAATTAGAGCTTTGGTTTAAAAGTAGGGTTTCGGGTATAAATTAGGGTCATGGTCAAATTTAGTGTTTTGGGTCAAATTTTGGGTTTAGGGTTTGAAATAGGGTTTTGAGTTTAAAATAGGGTTTTAGGTCAAAAATAGGGTTAGAATTAGGGTTTTGGGTTAAAATTAGGGTTTTGGGTCAAATAGGGTTTTGGGTCAAATTAGGCTTAGGGTTTTGGTCAAAATTAGGGTTTTGGTTTAAAATTTGGGTATTGTGTCCAAATTAGGTTTTGGGTCAAAAATAAGGTTAGAATTAGGGTTTGGGTGAAAATTTAGGGTTTGTTCAAAATTAGAGCTTTGGGTTAAAAGTTGGGTTTTGGGTAAAAATTAGGGTCTAGGTCAAATTTAGTGTTTTTGGTCAAAATTAGAGTTTAGGGTTTGAAAAAGGGTTTTGATTTAAAATAGGGTTTTGGGTCAAAATAGGGTTAGAATTAGGGTTTGAGTTAAAAATATGATTTGGGGACCAAAATAGGGTTAGAATTAGGGTTTTGGGTCAAAATTAGGCTTTTGGGTGAAAATTAGGGCTTTGTGTCAAAATTTGGTTTTGGGTCCAAATTAGGGTTTTGGGTCAATATTAAGGTTTAGGGTTAGAATTTGGGTTAAAAATAGGGTTTCGGATCAAAATTAGGGTTGTGTCAAATTCACGGTTTAGTTTCAAAATTTGGGTTTGAATTAGGGTTTTGGGTCAAAATTAGGGCTTTGGGTTTAAGGTAGGGTTTCGGGTAAACATTAGGGTTCTGGGTCAAATTTAGTGTTTTGTGTCAAAATTAGGGTTTAGGGTTTGAAATAGGGTTTTGAGTTTAAAATAGGGTTTTGGGTCAAAAATAGGGTTAGAATTAGGGTTTTGGGTTAAAATTAGGGTTTTGGGTCAAAATTAGGGTTTTGGGTCAAAATTAGGGCTTAGGGTTAGAATTTTGGTTTTGGGAAAAATAATGGTTTCGTGTCAAAATTAGGGTTTAGGGTTTGAAATAGGGTTTTGAGTTTACAATAGGGTTTTGGGTCAAAAATAGGGTTAGAATTAGGGTTTTGGATAAAATTACGGTTATGGGTTTGAATTAGGGTTTTGCATAAAAAATAGGGTTAGAATTATGGTTTTAGGTCATAATTAGGGTTTAGGGTTTGAATTAGGGTTGAGTTAAAAATAGGGTTTTGGCTCAAAATAGGGTTAGAATTAGGGTTTTGAGTTAAAATTAGGGTTTTGGATCAAAATTAGGATTCTAGGTCAAATATAGGGTTTAGGGTCAAAATTAGAGATTTTATTATGGTTTTGGGTGAAAATTTGGGTTTGAGGTTTGAATTAGGGTTTGAGAGAAA
This sequence comes from Sophora flavescens, assembly GCA_030762895.1. Taxonomy (NCBI): domain Eukaryota; kingdom Viridiplantae; phylum Streptophyta; class Magnoliopsida; order Fabales; family Fabaceae; genus Sophora; species Sophora flavescens. The sequence continues at coordinate 1,933,494 of JAUPTC010000015.1, forward strand.
AATAAGGTTTGGGGAAAAAAATAAGGTTAGAATTAGGGTTTTTGGTTAAAATTAGGGTGTAGGGTTTGTAATAGGGTTTTGAGTTTAACATATTGTGTATAAAATGGGGTCCTAATTAAGGCTTTGTGTCAAATTTTGCATTTAGTGTAAAAGTTAGTGTTTAGGGTTTAAATAGGGTTTTCATTTTAAAATAGGGATTTGGGCCAAAAATAGGGCTTTGGGTTAAAATTAGGGTTTTGGGTCAAAATTATTATTTTTGTACCAAATTAGGGTTTTGGGTCAAAAATAAGGTTAGAATTATGGTTTCGGGTCATAATTTAGGGTTTCGGGTCAAAATTAGAGCTTTGGTTTAAAAGTAGGGTTTCAGGTATAAATTAGGGTCATGGTCAAATTTAGTGTTTTGGGTCAAAATTAGGGTTTAGGGTTTGAAATAGGGTTTTGAGCTTACAATAGGGTTTTGGGTCAAAAATAGGGTTAGATTTAGCGTATTGGGTTAAAATTAGGGTTTTGGGTCAAAATTAGGGTTCTGGGTCAAATAAGGGTTTGTCAATTAGGGTTTTGGTTTAAAATTGGGTATTGTGTCAAAATTAAGGTTTTGGGTCAAAAATAAGGTTAGAATTAGGGTTTTGGGTGAAAATTTAGGGTTTTGGGTCAAAATTAGAGTTTGGGTTTAAAGTTGGGTTTTGGGTAAAAATTAGGGTTAGGTCAATTAGTGTTTTTGGTCAAAATTAGTGTTTAGGTTTTGAAAAAGGGTTTTCAGTTTAAAATAGGGTTTTGGGTCAAAATAGGGTTAGAATTAGGGATTTGAGTTAAAAATAGGATTTGGGGTCAAAAATAGGGTTAGAATTAGGGTTTTTGGGTCAAAATTAGGGTTTAGGGTGAAAATTAGGCTTTGTGTCAAAATTTGGTTTTGGGTCAAAATTAGGGTTTTGGTCAATATTAAGGTTTAGGGTTAGAATTTGGGTTTGGTGGTTTAGGGTTTGGGTTAAAATTAGGGTTTTGGTTCAAAATTAGGGTTGTGTCAAATTAGGGTTTAGTTTCAAAATTGGGTTTGAATTTAGGGTTTTGGTTCAAAATTAGGCTTTGGGTTTAAAGTAGGGTTTAGGGTAAACATTAGGGTCTAGGTCAAATTTAGTGTTTTGTGTCAAAATTAGGGTTTAGGGTTTGAAATAGGGTTTTGAGTTTAAAATAGGGTTTTGGGTCAAAAATAGGGTAAGCATTAGGGTTTTGGGTAAAATTATGGTTTCGGGTCAAAATTTTCGGTTTCGGGTGAAAATTAGGGTTTAGGGTTTGAAATATGGTTTTGGGTCAAAAATATGGTTTCGTGTCAAAATTAGGGTTTAGGGTTTGAATTAGGGTTTTGAGTTTAAAATAGGGTTTTGGGTCAAAATTAGGGTTAAAATTAGGGTATTGGATAAAATTTTTGGGTTTGAAATAGGGTTTTGCAAAAAAATAGGGTTAGAATTATGGTTTTGGGTCAAAATTAGGGTTTAGGGTTTGAATTAGGGTTGAGTTAAAAATAGGGTTTTGGGTCAAAATAGGGTTAGAATTAGGTTTTGAGTTAAAATTAGGGTTTTGGATCAAAATTAGGATTCTAGGTCAAATTTAGGGTTTAGGGTCAAAATTAGAGATTAAATTATGGTTTTGGGTGAAAAATTGGGTTTAGGGTTTGAATTAGGGTTTGAGAGAAAAATAAGGTTTTGGGAAAAAAATAAGGTTAGAATTAGGGTTTTGGTTAAAATTAGGGTGTAGGGTTTGAAATAGGGTTTTGAGTTTAACATATTGTGTATAAAATGGGGTCCTAATTAGGCTTTGTGTCAAATTTAGGGTTTAGGTAAAATTAGTGTTTGAGTTTACATAGGGTTTTGAGTTAAAAATAGGGTTTGGGAAATTAGGGCTTTGAGTTAAAATTAGGGCTTTGGGTCAAAATTATTATCTTGTTCCAAATTAGGGTTTTGGGTCAAAATTAAGGTTAGGATTATAGTTTTGGGTCAAAATTTAGGGTTTGGGTCAAAATTAGAGTTTGAGTTTAAAATAGGGTTTGGGTAAAAATTAGGGTTGGTCAAATTTAGTGTTTTGGGTCAAAATTAGGGTTTAGGGTTTGAAATAGGGTTTGAGTTTAAAATAGGGTTTTGGGTCAAAATAGGGTTAAATTTAGGGTTTTGGGTTAGAATTAGGGTTTTGGGTCAAAATAGGGTTTTGAGTTTAAAATTATTTGGCTAGGCTTTGGGTCAAAATTAGGGTTTTGGTTTAAAATTTGTATTGTGTCCAAATTGGGTTTTGGGTCAAAAATAAGGTTAGAATTAGGGTTTCGGGTGAAAATTTAGGGTTTTGGGTCAAAATTAGAGCTTTGGGTTAAACGTTGGGTTTCGGGTAAAAATTAGGGTCTAGGTCAAATTTAGTGTTTTTGGTCAAAATTAGAGTTTAGGGTTTGAAAAAGGGTTTTCAGTTTAAAATAGGGTTTTGGGTCAAAATAAGGTTACAATTAGGGTTTGAGTTAAAAATAGGATTTGGTAAAAATAGGGTTAGAATTAGGGTTTTGGGTCAAAATTAGGGTTTGGGGTGAAAATTAGGGCTTTGTGTCAAAATTTGGTTTTGGGTCCAAATTAGGGTTTTGGGTCAATATTAAGGTTTAGGGTTTGAATTTGGGTTTTGTGTTAAAAATAGGGTTAGAATTAGGGTTTTGGGTTAAAAATAGGGTTTCGGTTCAAAATTAGGGTTGTGTCAAATTCAGGGTTTCGTTTCAAAATTTGGGTTTGAATTAGGGTTTTGGGTCAAAATTAGGGCTTTGGGTTTAAAGTAGGGTTTCGGGTAAACATTAGGGTTCTGGGTCAAATTTAGTGTTTTGTGTCAAAATTAGGGTTTAGGGTTTGAAATAGGGTTTTGAGTTTAAAATAGGGTTTTGGGTCAAAAATAGGGTTAGAATTAGGGTTTTGGGTTAAAATTAGGGTTTTGGGTCAAAATTAGGGTTCTGGGTCAAAATTAGGGCTTAGGGTTAGAATTTTGGTTTTGGGAAAAATAATGGTTTCGTGTCAAAATTAGGGTTTAGGGTTTGAAATAGGGTTTTGAGTTTACAATAGGGTTTTGGGTCAAAAATAGGGTTAGAATTAGGGTTTTGGATAAAATTACGGTTATGGGTTTGAATTAGGGTTTTGCATAAAAAATAGGGTTAGAATTATGGTTTTGGGTCATAATTAGGGTTTAGGGTTTGAATTAGGGTTGAGTTAAAAATAGGGTTTTGGCTCAAAATAGGGTTAGAATTAGGGTTTTGAGTTAAAATTAGGGTTTTGGATCAAAATTAGGATTCTAGGTCAAATTTAGGGTTTAGGGTCAAAATTAGAGATTTTATTATGGTTTTGGGTGAAAATTTGGGTTTGAGGTTTGAATTAGGGTTTGAGAGAAAAATAAGGTTTCGGGTAAAAAATAAGGTTAGAATTAGGGTTTAGGGTTTGTAATAGGGTTTTGAGTTTAACATATTGTGTATAAAATGGGGTCCTAATTAAGGCTTTGGGTCAAATTTTGGGTTTAGTGTAAAAGTTAGTGTTTAGGGTTTAAATAGGGTTTTGAGTTTAAAATAGGGATTTGGGCCAAAAATAGGGCTTTGGGTTAAAATTAGGGTTTTGGGTCAAAATTATTATTTTTGTACCAAATTAGCATTTTTGATCAAAAATAAGGTTAGAATTATGGTTTCGGGTCAAAATTTAGGGTTTCGGGTCAAAATTAGAGCTTTGGGTTAAAAGTAGGGTTTCGGGTAAAAATTAGGGTCTGGATCAAATTTAGTGTTTTGTGTCAAAATTAGGGTTTAGGGTTTGAAATAGGGTTTTGAGTTAAAAATAGGATTTGGGGTCAAAAATAGGGTTAGAATTAGGGTTTTGGGTCAAAATTAGGGCTTTGGGTCAAAATTAGTGTTCTGGGTCAAATTAGGGTTTAGGATCAAAATTAGGGTTGGTTTGAAATAGGGTTTGAGTTTAAAATAGGTTTTGGGTCAAAATAGGGTAAGAATTAGGGTTTTGGGTAAAAATTAGGTTTGGGTTAAAATTAGGGTTTGTGTCAAAATTTGGGTTATGGGTCCAAATTAGGGTTTTGGGTCAAAATTAGGGTTTAGGGTTTGAATTGGGTTTGTGTTAAAAAAAGGTAGAATTAGGGTTTTGGGTTAAAATAGGTTTTGGATCAAAATTAGGGTTGTCAAATTAGTTTAGTTTCAAAATTGGGTTTGAATTTGGGTTTTGGGTCAAAATTAAGGCTTTGGGTTTAAAGTAGGGTTTTAAAATTAGGGTCTGGGTCAAATTTAGTGTTTTGGTCAAAATTAGGTTTAGGGTTTGAAATAGATTTTGAGTTTAAAATAGTGTTTTGGGTCAAAAATAGGGTTAAATTAGGGTTTTGGGTTAAAATTAGTTTGGGTCATAGTTTGGTAAATTAAAATTGGGGCAATTAGTTCTATTATCTTTATGGATACAAATTAGGTTTAGTGAATAGTTTGATTTAAAATAGGTTTTGGGTCAAAATAGGTAAATTAGGGTTTTGTGTCAAAATTAGGGCTTTGGGTTAAAATTAGGTTTGTGTCAAATTTGGTTTTGGGTCCAAATTAAGGTTTAGGGTTTGAATTTGGGTTGTGTGTTAAAAATAGGGTTAGAATTAGGGTTTTGGGTTAAAAATAGGATTTCGGATCAAAATTAGGGTTGTGTCAAATTTAGTGATTAGTTTCAAAATTTGGGTTTGAATTAGGTTTTTGGGTCAAAATTAGGGCTTTGGGTTTAAAGTAGGGTTTCGGGTAAACATTAGGGTTCTGGGTCAAATTTAGTGTTTTGTGTCAAAATTAGGGTTTAGGCTTTCAAATAGGGTTTTGAGTTTAAAATAGGGTTTTGGGTCAAAAGAGGGTTAGAATTAGAGTTTTGGTTAAAATTAGGGTTTTGGGTCAAAATTAGGGTTCTGGGTCAAAATTAGGGCTTAGGGTTAGAATTTTGGTTTTGGGAAAAATAATGGTTTCATGTCAAAATTAGGGTTTAGGGTTTGAAATAGGGTTTTGAGTTTACAATAGGGTTTTGGGTCAAAAATAGGGTTAGAATTAGGGTTTTGGATAAAATTACGGTTATGGGTTTGAATTAGGGTTTTGCATAAAAAATAGGGTTAGAATTATGGTTTTGGGTCATAATTAGGGTTTAGGGTTTGAATTAGGGTTGAGTTAAAAATAGGGTTTTGGCTCAAAATAGGGTTAGAATTAGGGTTTTGAGTTAAAATTAGGGTTTTGGATCAAAATTAGGATTCTAGGTCAAATTTAGGGTTTAGGGTCAAAATTAGAGATTTTATTATGGTTTTGGGTGAAAATTTGGGTTTGGGGTTTGAATTAGGGTTTGAGAGAAAAATAAGGTTTCGGGTAAAAAATAAGGTTAGAATTAGGGTTTTTGGTTAAAATTAGGGTTTAGGGTTTGAAATTGGGTTTTTAGTTTAAAATATTGGGTATAAAATGGGGTCCTAATTAGGGCTTTGGGTCAAATTTTGGGTTTAGTGTAAAAGTTAGGGTTTAGGGTTTAAATAGGGTTTTGAGTTTAAAATAGGGATTTGGGCCAAAAATAGGGCTTTGGGTTAAAATTAGGGTTTTGGGTCAAAATTATTATTTTTGTTCCAAATTAGGGTTTTGGGTCAAAAATAAGGTTAGAATTATGGTTTCGGGTCAAAATTTAGGGTTTTGGGTCAAAATTAGAGCTTTGGGTTAAAAGTAGGGTTTCGGGTAAAAATTAGGGTTTAGGGTTTGAAATAGGGTTTTGAGTTTAAAATAGGGTTTTGCGTCAAAATAGGGTTAGAATTAGGGTTTTGAGTTAAAAATAGGATTTGGGGTCAAAAATATGGTTAGAAATAGGATATTGGGTCAAAATTAGGGCTTTGGGTCAAAATTAGTGTTCTGGATCAAATTAAGGGTTTAGCATCAAAATTAGGGTTTAGGGTTTGAAATAGGATTTTGAGTTTAAAATAGGGTTTTGGGTCAAAATAGGGTAAGAATTAGGGTTTTGGGTCAAAATTAGGGCTTTGGGTTTAAAGTAGGGTTTCGGGTAAACATTAGGGTTTTGGGTCAAAATTAGGGTTTTGGGTTAAAATTAAGGCTTAGGGTTTTGGGTCCAAATTAGGGTTTTGGTTTAAAATTTGGGTATCGTGTCCAAATTAGGGTTTTGGGTCAAAAATAAGGTTAGAATTAGGGTTTCGGGTGAAAATTTAGGGTTTCGGGTCAAAATTAGAGCTTTGGGTTAAAAATTGGGTGTCGGGTAAAAATTAGTGTCTAGGTCAAATTTAGTGTTTTTGATAAAAATTAGGGTTTAGGGTTTGAAATAGGGTTTTGTGTTTAAAACAGGGTTTTGGGTCAAAATAGGGTTACAATTAGGGTTGAGTTAAAAATAGGGTTAGAATTAGGGTTTTGTGTCAAAATTAGGGTTTTGGGTTAAAATTAGGGCTTTGTGTCAAATTTTGGGTTTTGGGTCCAAATTAGGGTTTTGGGTCAATATTAAGGTTTAGGGTTTGAATTTTGGTTGTGTTAAAAATAGGGTTAGAATTAGGGTTTTGGGTTAAAAATAGGGTTTTGGTTCAAAATTAGGGTTGTGTCAAATTCAGGGTTTAGTTTCAAAATTTGAGTTTGAATTAGGGTTTTGGGTCAAAATTAGGGCTTTGGGTTTAAAGTAGGGTTTTGGGTAAACATTAGGGTTCTGGGTCAAATTTAGTGTTTTGTGCCAAAAATAGGGTTTAGGGTTTGAAATAGGGTTTTGAGTTTAAAATTGGGTTTTGGGTCAAAAATAGGGTTAGAATTAGGGTTTTGGGTTAAAATTTGGGGTTTGGGTCAAAATTAGGGTTCTGGGTCAAAATTAGGGCTTAGGGTTAGAATTTTGGTTTTGGGAAAAATAATGGTTTCGTGTCAAAATTAGGGTTTAGGGTTTGAAATAGGGTTTTGAGTTTACAATAGGGTTTTGGGTCAAAATAGGGTTAGAATTAGGGTTTTGGATAAAATTACGGTTATGGGTTTGAATTAGGGTTTTGCATAAAAATAGGGTTAGAATTATGGTTTTGGGTCATAATTAGGGTTTAGGGTTTGAATTAGGGTTGAGTTAAAAATAGGGTTTTGGCTCAAAATAGGGTTAGAATTAGGGTTTTGAGTTAAAATTAGGGTTTTGGATCAAAATTAGGATTCTAGGTCAAATTTAGGGTTTAGGGTCAAAATTAGAGATTTTATTATGGTTTTGGGTGAAAATTTGGGTTTGGGGTTTGAATTAGGGTTTGAGAGAAAAATAAGGTTTCGGGTAAAAAATAAGGTTAGAATTAGGGTTTTTGGTTAAAATTGGGGTTTAGGGTTTGAAATAGGGTTTTGAGTTTAAAATATTGGGTATAAAATGGGGTCCTAATTAGGGCTTTGGGTCAAATTTTGGGTTTGGTGTAAAAGTTAGTGTAAAAGTTAGGGTTTAAATAGGGTTTTGAGTTTAAAATAGGGATTTGGGCCAAAAATAGGGCTTTGGGTTAAAATTAGGGTTTCGGGTCAAAATTATTATTTTTGTTCCTAATTAGGGTTTTGGGTCAAAAATAAAGTTAGAATTATGGTTTTGGTCAAAATTTAGGGTTTTGGTCAAAATTAGAGCTTTGGGTTAAAAGTAGGGTTCGTAAAAATTAGGGTCTGGTCAAATTTAGTGTTTTGGGTCAAAATTAGGGTTTAGGGTTTGAAATAGGTTGAGTTTAAAATAGGTTGGGTCAAAATAGGTTAAATTAGGGTTTTGAGTTAAAAATAGGATTTGGGGTCAAAAATAGGGTTAGAATTAGGGTTTTGGGTCAAAATTAGGCTTTGGGTCAAAATTAGTGTCAAGGTCAAATTAAGGGTTTAGAATCAAAATTAGGGTTTAGGGTTTGAAATAGGGTTTTGAGTTTAAAATAAGGTTTTGGGTCAAAAATAGGGTAAGAATTAGGGTTTTGGGTCAAAATTATGGCGTTGGGTTAAAATTAGGGCTTTGTGTCAAAATTTGGGTTTTGGGTCCAAATTAGGGTTTTGGGTCAAAATTAGGGTTTAGGGTTTGAATTTGGGTTTTGTGTTAAAAATAGGGTTAGAATTAGGGTTTTGGGTAAAAAATAGGTTTTCAGACCAAAATTAGGGTTCTGTGTCAAATTTATGGTTTAGTTTCAAAATATGGGTTTGAATTTGGGTTTTGGGTCAAAATTAGGGCTTTGGGTTTAAAGTAGGGTTTCGGGTAAACATTAGGGTTCTGTGTCAAATTTAGTGTTTTGTGTCAAAATTAGGGTTTAGGGTTTGAAATAGGGTTTTGGGTCAAAAATAGGGTTAGAATTAGGGTTTTGGGTTTAAATTAGGGTTTTGGGTCAAAATTAGGGTTCTGGGTCAAAATTAGGGCTTAGGGTTTTGGGTCCAAATTAGGGTTTTGGTTTAAAATTTGGTTTGTGTAAATTAGGGTTTGGGTAAATAAGGTTATATTGTTTGGTGAAATTAGGGTTTCGGGTCAAAATTAGAGCTTTGGGTTAAAAATTGGGTTTCGAGTAAAAATTAGGGTCTAGGTCAAATTTAGTGTTTTTGGTCAAAATTAGGGTTTAGGGTTTGAAATAGGGTTTTGAGTTTAAAATAGGGTTTTGGGTCAAAGTAGGGTTAGAATTAGGGTTTTGATTTAAAAATAGGATTTGGGATAAAAATAGGGTTAGAATTAGGGTTTTGGTCAAAATTGGGTTAAAATTAGGGCTTTGTGTCAAAATTTGGGTTTTGGGTCCAAATTAGGGTTTTGGGTCAATATTAAGGTTTAGGGTTTGAATTTGGGTTTTGTGTTAAAAATAGGATTAGAATTAGGGTTTTGGGTTAAAAATAGGGTTTGGGTTCAAAATTAGGGTTGTGTCAAATTAGGGTTTTGTTTCAAAATTTGGGTTTGAATTAGGTTTTGGGTCAAAATTAGGGCTTTGGGTTTAAAGTAGGGTTTGGGTAAACATTAGGGTTTTGGGTCAAATTTAGTGTTTTGTTTCAAAATTAGGGTTTAGGGTTTGAAATAGGGTTTTGGGTAAAAAATAGGGTTAAATTAGGGTTTTGGGTTAAAATTAGGGTTTTGGGTCAAAATTAGCTTAGGGTTTTGGGTCCAAATTAGGTTTTGGTTTAAAATTTGGGTATTGTGTCCAAATTAGGGTTTTGGGTCAAAAACAAGGTTAGAATTAGGGTTTGGGTGAAAATTTAGGGTTTAGGGTCAAAATTAGAGCTTTGGGTTAAAGTTGGGTTTAGGGTAAAAATTAGGTTCTAGGTCAAATTTAGTGTTTTTGGTCAAAATTAGGGTTTAGGTTTTGAAATAGGGTTTTGAGTTTAAAATAGGGTTTTGGGTCAAATTCGGGTTAGAATTAGGGTTTTGAGTTAAAAATAGGATTTGGGGTCAAAAATAGGGTTAGAATTAGGGTTTTGGGGTCAGAATTAGGGTTTTGGGTCAGAATTAGGGTTTTGGGTCAAAATTAGGGTTTTGTGTCAAAATTAGGGCTTTGGGCCAATATTAAGGTTTAGGGTTTGAATTTGGGTTTTGTGTTAAAAATGGGGTAAGAATTAGGGTTTTGGGTTAAAAATAGGGTTTCGGTTCAAAATTAGGGTTGTGTCAAATTCAGGGTTTCGTTTCAAAATTTGGGTTTGAATTAGGGTTTTGGGTCAAAATTAGGGCTTTGGGTTTAAAGTAGGGTTTCGGGTAAACATTAGGGTTCTGGGTCAAATTTAGTGTTTTGTGTCAAAATTAGGGTTTAGGGTTAGAAATAGGGTTTTGAGTTTAAAATAGGGTTTTGGGTCAAAAATAGGGTTAGAATTAGGGTTTTGGGTTAAAATTAGGGTTAGAATTAGGGTTTTGGGTTAAAATTAGGGTTTTGGGTCAGAATTAGGGTTCTGGGTCAAAATTAGGGCTTAGGTTTAGAATTTTGGTTTTGGGAAAAATATTGGTTTCGTGTCAAAATTAGGGTTTAGGGTTTGAAATAGGGTTTTGAGTTTAAAATAGGGTTTAGGGTCAAAATTTGGGTTAGAGTTAGGGTTTTGGATAAAATTATGGTTTTGGGTTTGAATTAGGGTTTTGCTTAAAAATAGGTTAGAATTATGGTTTTAGGTCAAATTAGGGTTTAGGGTTTGAATTAGGGTTTACGTTAAAAATAGGGTTTTAGCTCAAAAATAGGGTTAGAATTAGGGTTTTGAGTTAAAAAAAGGATTTTGGATAAAAATAGGGTTCTGGGTAAAAATTAGGGTTTAGGGTCAAAATTAGAGATTTATTATGGTTTTGGGTGAAAATTTGGGTTTGGGGTTTGAATTAGGGTTTGAGAGAAAAATAAGGTTTCGGGTAAAAAATAAGGTTAGAATTAGGGTTTTTGGTTAAAATTAGGGTTTAGGGTTTGAAATTGGGTTTTTAGTTTAAAATATTGGGTATAAAATGGGGTCCTAATTAGGGCTTTGGGTCAAATTTTGGGTTTGGTGTAAAAGTTAGGGTTTTGAGTTTAAAATAGGGATTTGAGCCAAAAATAGGGCTTTGGGTTAAAATTAGGGTTTTGTGTTAAAAATAGGGTTAGAATTAGGGTTTTGGGTTAAAAATAGGGTTTCGGATCAAAATTAGGGTTGTATCAAATTTAGTGATTAGTTTCAAAATTTGGGTTTGAAATAGGTTTTTGGGTCAAAATTAGGGCTTTGGGTTTAAAGTAGGGTTTCGGGTAAACATTAGGGTTCTGGGTCAATTTTAGTGTTTTGTGTCAAAATTAGGGTTTAGGCTTTCAAATAGGGTTTTGAGTTTAAAATAAGGTTTTGGGTCAAAATAGGGTTAGAATTAGAGTTTTGGGTTAAAATTAGTGTTTTGGGTCAAAATTAGGGTTCTGGGTCAAAATTAGGGCTTAGGGTTAGAATTTTGGTTTTGGGAAAAATAATGGTTTCGTGTCAAAATTAGGGTTTAGGGTTTGAAATAGGGTTGTGAGTTTACAATAGGGTTTTGGGTCAAAAATAGGGTTAGAATTAGGGTTTTGGATAAAATTACGGTTATGGGTTTGAATTAGGGTTTTGCATAAAAAATAGGGTTAGAATTATGGTTTTGGGTCATAATTAGGGTTTAGGGTTTGAATTAGGGTTGAGTTAAAAATAGGGTTTTGGCTCAAAATATGGTTAGAATTAGGGTTTTGAGTTAAAATTAGGGTTTTGGATCAAAATTAGGATTCTAGGTCAAATTTAGGGTTTAGGGTCAAAATTAGGGATTTTATTATGGTTTTGGGTGAAAATTTGGGTTAGGGGTTTGAATTAGGGTTTGAGAGAAAAATAAGGTTTCGGGTAAAAAATAAGGTTAGAATTAGGGTTTTTGGTTAAAATTAGGGTTTAGGGTTTGAAAAAGGGTTTGAGTTTAAAATATAGGGTATAAAATGGGGTCCTAATTAGGGCTTTGGGTCAAATTTTGGGTTTAGTGTAAAAGTTAGGGTTTAGGGTTTAAATAGGGTTTTGAGTTTAAAATAGGGATTTGGGCCAAAAATAGGGCTTTGGGTTAAAATTAGGGTTTTGGGTCAAAATTATTATTTTTGTTCCAAATTAGGGTTTTGGGTCAAAAATAAGGTTAGAATTATGGTTTCGGGTCAAAATTTAGGGTTTTGGGTCAAAATTAGAGCTTTGGGTTAAAAGTAGGGTTTCGGGTAAAAATTAGGGTTTAGGGTTTGAAATAGGGTTTTGAGTTTAAAATAGGGTTTTGCGTCAAAATAGGGTTAGAATTAGGGTTTTGAGTTAAAAATAGGATTTGGGGTCAAAAATAGGGTTAGAAATAGGATTTTGGGTCAAAATTAGGGCTTTGGGTCAAAATTAGTGTTCTGGGTCAAATTAAGGGTTTAGCATCAAAATTAGGGTTTAGGGTTTGAAATAGGGTTTTGAGTTTAAAATAGGGTTTTGGGTCAAAATAGGGAAAGAATTAGGGTTTTGGGTCAAAATTAGGGCTTTGGGTTTAAAGTAGGGTTTCGGGTAAACATTAGGGTTTTGGGTCAAAATTAGGGTTTTGGGTTAAAATGAAGGCTTATGGTTTTGGGTCCAAATTAGGGTTTTGGTTTAAAATTTGGGTATCGTGTCCAAATTAGGGTTTTGGGTCAAAAATAAGGTTAGAATTAGAGTTTCGGGTGAAAATTTAGGGTTTCGGGTCAAAATTAGAGCTTTGTGTTAAAAGTTGGGTGTCGGGTAAAAATTAGTGTCTAGGTCAAATTTAGTGTTTTTGGTCAAAATTAGGGTTTAGGGTTTGAAATAGGGTTTTGAGTTTAAAAAAGGGTTTTGGGTCAAAATAGGGTTACAATTATGGTTTTGAGTTAAAAATAGGGTTAGAATTAGTGTTTTGTGTCAAAATTAGGGTTTTGGGTTAAAATTAGGGCTTTGTGTCAAAATTTGGGTTTTGCGTCCAAATTATTGTTTTTTGCGTCAATATTAAGGTTTAGGGTTTGAATTTTGGTTGTGTTAAAAATAGGGTTAGAATTAGGGTTTTGGGTTAAAAATAGGGTTTTGGTTCAAAATTAGGGTTGTGTCAAATTCATGGTTTAGTTTCAAAATTTGAGTTTGAATAAGGGTTTTGGGTCAAAATTAGGGCTTTGGGTTTAAAGTAGGGTTTCGGGTATACATTAGGGTTCTGGGTCTAATTTAGTGTTTTGTGCGAAAATTAGGGTTTAGGGTTTGAAATAGGGTTTTGAGTTTACAATAGGGTTTTCGGTCAAAAATCGGGTTAGAAAGAAATTAGTTGGAAAACGTTTGGGTTTGAATTAGGGTTTTGCATAAAAATAGGTTAAATTATGCTTTTAGGTCATTATTAGTGTTTCGGGAAAGAATTAGGGTTGTGTTAAAAATAGGGTTTTGGCTCAAAATAGGGTTAGAATTAGGGTTTTGAGTTAAAATTAGGGTTTTGGATCAAAATTAGGATTCTAGGTCAAATTTAGGGTTTAGGGTCAAAATTAGAGATTTTATTATGGTTTTGGGTTAAAATTTGGGTTTGGGGTTTGAGAGAAAAATAAGGTTTCGGATAAAAAATAAGGTTAGAATGAGGGTTTTTGGTTAAAATTAGGGTTTAGGGTTTGAAATTGGGTTTTTAGTTTAAAATATTGGGTATAAAATGGGGTCCTAATTAGGGCTTTGGGTCAAATTTTGGGTTTAGTGTAAAAGTTAGGGTTTAGGGTTTAAATAGGTTTTTGAGTTTAAAATAGGGATTTGGGTCAAAATTAGAGCTTTGGGTTAAAATTAGGGTTTGGTCAAAATTATTATTTTGTTCCAATTTAGGGTTTTGGGTCTAAAATAAGGTTAGAATTATGGTTTCGGGTCAAAATTTAGGGATTTGGGTCAAAATTAGAGCTTTGGGTTAAAAGTAGGGTTTCGGGTAAAAATTAGGGTTGAGGGTTTGAAGTAGGGTTTTGAGTTGAAAATAGGGTTTTGCGTCAAAATAGGGTTAGAATTAGGGTTTTTAGTTAAAAATAGGATTTGGGGGTCAAAAATAGGGTTAGAAATAGGGTTTTGGGTCAAAATTAGGGCTTTGGGTCAAAATTAGTGTTCTGGGTCAAATTAAGGGTTTAGCATCAAAATTAGGGTTTAGGGTTTGAAATAGGGTTTTGAGTTTAAAATAGGGTTTTGGGTCAAAATAGGGTAAGAATTAGGGTTTTGGGTCAAAATTAGGGCTTTGGGTTTAAAGTAGTGTTTCGGTTTAACATTAGGGTTTTGGGTCAAAATTAGGGTTTTGGGTTAAAATTAAGGCTTAGGGTTTTGGGTCCAAATTAGGGTTTTGGTTTAAAATTTGGGTATCGTGTCCAAATTAGGGTTTTGGGTCAAAAATAAGGTTAGAATTAGAGTTTCGGGTGAAAATTTAGGGTTTCGGGTCAAAATTAGAGCTTTGGGTTAAAAGTTGGGTGTCGGGTAAAAATTAGTGTCTAGGTCAAATTTAGTGTTTTTGGTCAAAATTAGGGTTTAGGGTTTGAAATAGGGTTTTGAGTTTAAAATAGGGTTTTGGGTCAAAATAGGGTTACAATTATGGTTTTGAGTTAAAAATAGGGTTAGAATTAGGGTTTTGTGTCAAAATTAGGGTTTTGGGTTAAAATTAGGGCTTTGTGTCAAAATTTGGGTTTTGCGTCCAAATTATTGTTTTGGGTCAATATTAAGGTTTAGGGTTTGAATTTTGGTTGTGTTAAAAATAGGGTTAGAATTAGGGTTTTGGGTTAAAAATAGGGTTTTGGTTCAAAATTAGGGTTGTGTCAAATTCAGGGTTTAGTTTCAAAATTTGAGTTTGAATTAGGGTTTTGGGTCAAAATTAGGGCTTTGGGTTTAAAGTAGGGTTTTGGGTAAACATTAGGGTTCTGGGTCAAATTTAGTGTTTTGTGCCAAAAATAGGGTTTAGGGTTTGAAATAGGGTTTTGAGTTTAAAATTGGGTTTTGGGTCAAAAATAGGGTTAGAATTAGGGGTTTGAGTTAAAATTAGGGTTTTGGATCAAAATTAGGATTCTAGGTAAAATTTAGGGTTTAGGGTCAAAATTAGAGATTTTATTATGGTTTTGGGTGAAAATTTGGGTTTGGGGTTTGAATTAGGGTTTGAGAGAAAAATAAGGTTTCGGGTAAAAAATAAGGTTAGAATTAGGGTTTTTGGTTAAAATTGGGGTTTAGGGTTTGAAATAGGGTTTTGAGTTTAAAATATTGGGTATAAAATGGGTCTATCAAATTGGTTTGGTGTAATTAATAGTTTAAATAGGGTTTTGAGTTTAAAGTAGGATTTGGGCAAAATATTTGGGTTAAAATTAGGGTTTTGGGTCAAAATTATTATTTTGTTCAAATTAGGTTTTGGGTCAAAAATAAGTTAAATTATGGTTTTGGTCAAATTAGGGTTTGGTCAAAATTAGAGCTTGGGTTAAAAGTAGGTTGTAAAATTAGGGTCAAATTTAGTGTTTTGGGTCAAAATTAGGGTTTAGGGTTTGAAATAGGGTTTTGAGTTTAAAATAGGGTTTTGGGTCAAAATAGGTTTGAAATAGGGTTTTGAGTCAAAAATAGTATTTGGGGTCAAAATTAGTGTTTTGGGTCAAAATTAGGGTTTTGGGTCAAAATTAGTGTTATGGGTCAAATTAAGGGTTTAGAATCAAAATTAGTGTTTAAGGTTTGAAATACGGTTTTGAGTTTAAAATAGGGTTTTGCGTCAAAAATAGGGAAAGAATTTGGGTTTTGGGTCAAAATTATGGCGTTGGGTTAAAATTAGGGCTTTGTGTCAAAATTTGGGTTTTGGGTCCAAATTAGGGTTTTGGGTCAAAATTAGGGTTTAGGGTTTGAATTTGGGTTTTGTGTTAAAAATAGGGTTAGAATTAGGGTTTTGGGTAAAAAATAGGTTTTCAGATCAAAATTAGGGTTATGTGTCAAATTTATGGTTTAGTTTCAAAATATGGGTTTGAATTTGGGTTTTGGGTCAAAATTAGGGCTTTGGGTTTAAAGTAGGGTTTCGGGTAAACATTAGGGTTCTGTGTCAAATTTAGTGTTTTGTGTCAAAATTAGGGGTTAGGGTTTGAAATAGGGTTTTGGGTCAAAAATAGGGTTAGAATTAGGGTTTTGGGTTTAAATTAGGGTTTTGGGTCAAAATTAGGGTTCTGGGTCAAAATTAGGGCTTAGGGTTTTGGGTCCAAATTAGGGTTTTGGGTCAAAAATAAGGTTAGAATTAGGGTTTTGGGTGAAAATTTAGGGTTTAGGGTCAAAATTAGAGCTTTGGGTTAAAAGTTGGGTTTCGGGTAAAAATTAGGGTCTAGGTCAAATTTAGTGTTTTTGGTCAAAATTAGGGTTTAGGTTTTGAAATAGGGTTGTGGGTTTAAAATAGGGTTTTGGGTCAAAATCGGGTTAGAATTAGGGTTTTGAGTTAAAAATAGGATTTGGGGTCAAAAATAGGGTTAGAATTAGGGTTTTGGGGTCAAAATTAGGGTTTTGGGTTAAAATTAGGGCTTTGTGTCAAAATTTGGGTTTTGGGTCCAAATTAGGGTTTTGGGTCAATATTAAGGTTTAGGGTTTGAATTTGGGTTTTGTGTTAAAAATAGGGTTAGAATTAGGGTTTTGGGTTAAAAATAGGGTTTCGGTTCAAAATTAGGGTTGTGTCAAATTCAGGGTTTCGTTTCAAAATTTGGGTTTGAATTAGGGTTTTGGGTCAAAATTAGGGCTTTGGGTTTAAAGTAGGGTTTCGGGTAAACATTAGGGTTCTGGGTCAAATTTAGTGTTTTGTGTCAAAATTAGGGTTTAGGGTTTGAAATAGGGTTTTGGGTCAAAAATAGGGTTAGAATTAGGGTTTTGGGTTTAAATTAGGGTTTTGGGTCAAAATTAGGGTTCTGGGTCAAAATTAGGGCTTAGGGTTTTGGGTCCAAATTAGGGTTTTGGTTTAAAATTTGGGTATTGTGTCCAAATTAGGGTTTTGGGTCAAAAATAAGGTTAGAATTAGGGTTTTGGGTGAAAATTTAGGGTTTAGGGTCAAAATTAGAGCTTTGGGTTAAAAGTTGGGTTTCGGGTAAAAATTAGGGTCTAGGTCAAATTTAGTGTTTTTGGTCAAAATTAGGGTTTAGGTTTTGAAATAGGGTTTTGAGTTTAAAATAGGGTTTTGGGTCAAAATCGGGTTAGAATTAGGGTTTTGAGTTAAAAATAGGATTTGGGGTCAAAAATAGGGTTAGAATTAGGGTTTTGGGGTCAAAATTAGGGTTTTGGGTTAAAATTAGGGCTTTGTGTCAAAATTTGGGTTTTGGGTCCAAATTAGGGTTTTGGGTCAATATTAAGGTTTAGGGTTTGAATTTGGGTTTTGTGTTAAAAATAGGGTTAGAATTAGGGTTTTGGGTTAAAAATAGGGTTTCGGTTCAAAATTAGGGTTGTGTCAAATTCAGGGTTTCATTTCAAAAATTGGGTTTGAATTAGGGTTTTGGGTCAAAATTAGGGCTTTGGGTTTAAAGTAGGGTTTCGGGTAAACATTAGGGTTCTGGGTCAAATTTAGTGTTTTGTGTCAAAATTAGGGTTTAGGGTTTGAAATAGGGTTTTGGGTCAAAAATAGGGTTAGAATTAGGGTTTTGGGTTAAAATTAGGGTTCTGGGTCAAAATTAGGGCTTAGGGTTTTGGGTCCAAATTAGGGTTTTGGTTTAAAATTTGGGTATTCTGTCCAAATTAGGGTTTTGGGTCAAAAATAAGGTTAGAATTAGGGTTTTGGGTGAAAATTTAGGGTTTAGGGTCAAAATTAGAGCTTTGGGTTAAAAGTTGGGTTTCGGGTAAAAATTAGGGTCTAGGTCAAATTTAGTGTTTTTGGTCAAAATTAGGGTTTAGGTTTTGAAATAGGGTTTTGAGTTTAAAATAGGGTTTTGGGTCAAAATCGGGTTAGAATTAGGGTTTTGAGTTAAAAATAGGATTTGGGGTCAAAAATAGGGTTAGAATTAGGGTTTTGGGGTCAAAATTAGGGTTTTGGGTTAAAATTAGGGCTTTGTGTCAAAATTTGGGTTTTGGGTCCAAATTAGGGTTTTGGGTCAATATTAAGGTTTAGGGTTTGAATTTGGGTTTTGTGTTAAAAATAGGGTTAGAATTAGGGTTTTGGGTTAAAAATAGGGTTTCGGTTCAAAATTAGGGTTGTGTCAAATTGTTTCTTTCAAAATTTGGGTTTGAATTAGGGTTTTGGGTCAAAATTAGGCTTTGGGTTTAAAGTAGGGTTTGGGTAAACATTAGGGTTTGGGTCAAATTTTGTGTATTGTGTAAAAATTAGGGTTTAGGGTTTGAAATAGGGTTTTGGGTCAAAAATAGGGTTAGAATTAGGGTTTTGAGTTAAAAATAGGTTTTGGGTCAAAATTAGCTTAGGGTTTTGGGTCCAAATTAGGGTTTGGTTTAAAATTTGGTATTTGTCCAAATTAGGGTTTTGGGTCAAAAATAAGGTTAAATTATGGTTTTGGGTGAAAATTTAGGTTTAGGGTCAAAATTAGAGCTTTGGGTTAAAAGTTGGGTTTCGGGTAAAAATTAGGGTCTAGGTCAAATTTAGTGTTTTTGGTCAAAATTAGGGTTTAGGTTTTGAAATAGGGTTTTGAGTTTAAAATAGGGTTTTGGGTTAAAATCGGGTTAGAATTAGGGTTTTGAGTTAAAAATAGGCTTTGGGGTCAAAAATAGGGTTAGAATTAGGGTTTTGGGGTCAAAATTAGGGTTTTGGGTTAAAATTAGGGCTTTGCGTCAAAATTTGGGTTTTGGGTCCAAATTAAGGTTTAGGGTTTGAATTTGGGTTTTGTGTTAAAAATAGGGTTAGAATTAGGGTTTTGGGTTAAAAATAGGGTTTCGGTTCAAAATTAGGGTTGTGTCAAATTCAGGGTTTCGTTTCAAAATTTGGGTTTGAATTAGGGTTTTGGGTCAAAATTAGGGCTTTGGGTTTAAAGTAGGGTTTCGGGTAAACATTAGGGTTCTGGGTCAAATTTAGTGTTTTGTGTCAAAATTAGGGTTTAGGGTTTGAAATAGGGTTTTGGGTCAAAAATAGGGTTAGAATTAGGGTTTTGGGTTAAAATTAGGGTTTTGGGTCAGAATTAGGGTTCTGGGTCAAAATTAGGGCTTAGGGTTAGAATTTTGGTTTTGGGAAAAATAATGGTTTCGTGTCAAAATTAGGGTTTAGGGTTTGAAATAGGGTTTTGAGTTTACAATAGGGTTTTGGGTCAAAAATAGGGTTAGAATTAGGGTTTTGGATAAAATTACGGTTATGGGTTTGAATTAGGGTTTTGCCTAAAAAATAGGGTTAGAATTATGGTTTTGGGTCATAATTAGTGTTTAAGGTTTGAATTAGGGTTGAGTTAAAAATAGGGTTTTGGCTCAAAATAGGGTTAGAATTAGGGTTTTGAGTTAAAATTAGGGTTTTGGATCAAAATTAGGATTCTAGGTCAAATTTAGGGTTTAGGGTCAAAACTAGAGATTTTATTATGGTTTTGGGTGAAAATTTGGGTTTGGGGTTTGAATTAGGGTTTGAGAGAAAAATAAGGTTTCGGGTAAAAAATAAGGTTAGAATTAGGATTTTTGGTTAAAATTAGGGTTTAGGGTTTGAAATAGGGTTTTGAGTTTAAAATATTGGGTATAAAATGGGGTCCTAATTAAGGCTTTGGGTCAAATTTTGGTTTTAGTATAAAAGTTAGGGTTTAAATAGGGTTTTGAGTTTAAAATAGGGATTTGGGCCAAAAATAGGGCTTTGGGTTAAAATTAGGGTTTTGTGTCAAAATTATTATTTTTGTTCCAAATTATGGTTTTGGGTCAAAAATAAGGTTAGAATTATGGTTTCGGGTCAAAATTTAGGGTTTCGGGTCAAAATTAGAGCTTTGGGTTAAAAGTAGGGTTTCGGGTAAAAATTAGGGTCTTGGTCAAATTTAGTGTTTTGGGTCAAAATTAGGGTTTAGGGTTTGAAATAGGGTTTTGAGTTTAAAATAGGGTTTTGGGTCAAAATACGGTTAGAATTAGGGTTTTGAGTTAAATATAGGATTTGGGATAAAAAATAGGGTTAGAATTAGGGCTTTGGGTCAAAATTAGTGTTCTGGGTCAAATTAAGGGTTTAGCATCAAAATTAAGGTTTAGGGTTTGAAATAGGGTTTTGGGTCAAAAATAGGGTAAGAATTAGGGTTTTGGGTCAAAATTATGGCGTTGGGTTAAAATTAGGGCTTTGTGTCAAAATTTGGGTTTTGGGTCCAAATTGGGGTTTTGGGTTAAAATTAAGGTTTAGGGTTTGAATTTGGGTTTTGTGTTAAAAATAGGTTTAGAATTAGGGTTTTGGGTTAAAAATAGGTTTTCAGATCAAAATTAGGGTTCTGTGTCAAATTTATGGTTTTGTTTCAAAATATGAGTTTGAATTTGGGTTTTGGGTAAAAATTAGGGCTTTGGGTTTAAAGTAGGGTTTCGGGTAAAAATTAGGGTTCTGGTCAAATTTAGTGTTTAGCGTCAAAATTAGGGTTTAGGGTTCGAAATAGGGTTTTGGGTCAAAAACAGGGTTAGAATTAGGGTTTTGGGTCAAAATTAGGGTTCTGGGTCAATCTTAAGGTTTAGGGTTTGAATTTGGGTTTTGTGTTAAAAATAGGGTTAGTATTAGGGTTTTGGGTTAAAAATATGGTTTTGGTTCAAAATTAGGGTTGTGTCAAATTCAGGGTTTCGTTTCAAAAATTGGGTTTGAATTAGGGTTTTGGGTCAAAATTAGGGCTTTGGGTTTAAAGTAGGGTTTCGGGTAAACATTAGAGTTCTGGGTCAAATTTAGTGTTTTGTGTCAAAATTAGGGTTTGAAATAGGGCTTTGGGTCAAAAATAGGGTTAGAATTAGGGTTTTGGGTTAAAATTAGGGTTTTGGGTCAAAATTAGGGTTCTGGGTCAAAATTAGGGCTTAGGGTTTTGGGTCCAAATTAGGGTTTTTGTTTAAAATTTGGGTATTGTGTCCAAATTAGGGTTTTGGGTCAAAAATAAGGTTAGAATTAGGGTTTAGGGTGAAAATTTAGGGTTTAGGGTCAAAATTAGAGCTTTGGTTTAAAAGTTGGGTTTCGGGTAAAAATTAGGGTGTAGGTCAAATTTAGTGTTTTTGGTCAAAATTAGGGGTTAGGTTTTGAAATAGGGTTTTGAGTTTAAAAATAGGATTTGGGGTCAAAAATAGGGTTAGAATTAGGGTTTTGGGGTCAAAATTAGGGTTTTGGGTTTTGGGTCCAAATTAGGGTTTTGGGTCAATATTAAGGTTTAGGGTTTGAATTTGGGTTTTGTGTTAAAAATAGGGTTAGAATTAGGGTTTTGGGTTAAAAATAGTGTTTCGGTTCAAAATTAGGGTTGTGTCAAATTCAGGGTTTCGTTTCAAAATTTGGGTTTGAATTAGGGTTTTGGGTCAAAATTAGGGCTTTGGGTTTAAAGTAGGGTTTCGGGTAAACATTAGGGTTCTGGGTCAAATTTAGTGTTTTTTCTCAAATTTAGGGTTTAGGGTTTGAAATAGGGTTTTGAGTTTAAAACAGGGTTTTGGGTCAAAAATAGGGTTAGAATTAGGGTTTTGGGTTAAAATTAGGGTTTGGGTCAAAATTAGGGCTTAGGGTTAGAATTTTGGTTTTGGGAAAAATAATGGTTTCGTGTCAAAATTAGGGTTTAGGGTTTGGAATAGGGTTTTGAGATTACAATAGGGTTTTGGGTCAAAAATAGGGTTAGAATTAGGGTTTTGGATAAAATTACGGTTATGGGTTTGAATTAGGGTTTTGCATAAAAAATAGGGTTAGAATTATGGTTTTGGGTCATAATTAGGGTTTAGGGTTTGAATTAGGGTTGAGTTAAAAATAGGGTTTTGGCTCAAAATAGGGTTAGAATTAGGGTTTTGAGTTAAAATTAGGGTTTTGGATCAAAATTAGGATTCTAGGTCAAATTTAGGGTTTAGGGTCAAAATTAGAGATTTTATTATGGTTTTGGGTGAAAATTTGGGTTTGGGGTTTGAATTAGGGTTTGAGAGAAAAATAAGGTTTCGGGTAAAAAATAAGGTTAGAATTAGGGTTTTTGGTTAAAATTAGGGTTTAGGGTTTGAAATAGGGTTTTGAGTTTAAAATATTGGGTATAAAATGGGGTCCTAATTAGGGCTTTGGGTCAAATTTTGGGTTTAGTGTAAAAGTTAGGGTTTAGGGTTTAAATAGGGTTTTGAGTTTAAAATAGGGATTTGGGCCAAAAATAGGGCTTTGGGTTAAAATTAGGGTTTTGGGTCAAAATTATTATTTTTGTTCCAAATTAGGGTTTTGGGTCAAAAATAAGGTTAGAATTATGGTTTCGGGTCAAAATTTAGGGTTTTGGGTCAAAATTAGAGCTTTGGGTTAAAAGTAGGGTTTCGGGTAAAAATTAGGGTTTAGGGTTTGAAATAGGGTTTTGAGTTTAAAATAGGGTTTTGCGTCAAAATAGGGTTAGAATTAGGGTTTTGAGTTAAAAATAGGATTTGGGGTCAAAAATATGGTTAGAAATAGGATATTGGGTCAAAATTAGGGCTTTGGGTCAAAATTAGTGTTCTGGGTCAAATTAAGGGTTTAGCATCAAAATTAGGGTTTAGGGTTTGAAATAGGATTTTGAGTTTAAAATAGGGTTTTGGGTCAAAATAGGGTAAGAATTAGGGTTTTGGGTCAAAATTAGGGCTTTGGGTTTAAAGTAGGGTTTCGGGTAAACATTAGGGTTTTGGGTCAAAATTAGGGTTTTGGGTTAAAATTAAGGTTTTTAGGTTTTGGGTCAAATTAGGGTTTTGGTTTAAAATTTGGGTATATGTCAAAATTAGGGTTTTGGGTCAAAAATAAGGTTAGAATTAGAGTTTTGTGAAAATTTATGGTTTTGGGTCAAAATTAGAGCTTTGGGTTAAAAGGTTGGGTGGGTTGGTAAAAATTAGGTCTAGTTCAAATTTAGGGTTGTTGGTCAAAATTCGGGTTTAGGGTTTGAAATAGGGTTTTGTGTTAAAAATAATGTTTTGGGTCAAAAATAGGGTTAATTATGGTTTTGAGTTAAAATATTTGGTTAAATTAGGGTTTTGTGTCAAAATTAGGGTTTTGGGTTAAAATTAGGGTTTTGTGTCAAAATTTGGGTTTTGTTTCAAATATTGTTTTGGGTCAATATTAGGTTTAGGGTTTGAATTTTGGTTGGTTAAAAATAGGGTTAGAGTTTGGGTTTTGGGTTAAAAATAGGGTTTTGGTTCAAAATTAGGGTTGTGTCAAATTCAGGGTTTAGTTTCAAAATTTGAGTTTGAATTAGGGTTTTGGGTCAAAATTAGGGCTTTGGGTTTAAAGTAGGGTTTCGGGTAAACATTAGGGTTCTGGGTCAAATTTAGTGTTTTGTGCCTAAATTAGGGTTTAGGGTTTGAAATAGGGTTTTGAGTTTAAAATTGGGTTTTGGGTCAAAAATAGGGTTAGAATTAGGGTTTTGGGTTAAAAATAGGATTTGGGGTCAAAAATAGGGTTAGAATTAGGGTTTTGGGGTCAAAATTAGGGTTTTGGGTTAAAATTAGGGCTTTGTGTCAAAATTTGGGTTTTGGGTCCAAATTAGGGTTTTGGGTCAATATTAAGGTTTAGGGTTTGAATTTGGGTTTTGTGTTAAAAATAGGGTTAGAATTAGGGTTTTGGGTTAAAAATAGGGTTTCGGTTCAAAATTAGGGTTGTGTCAAATTCAGGGTTTCATTTCAAAAATTGGGTTTGAATTAGGGTTTTGGGTCAAAATTAGGGCTTTGGGTTTAAAGTAGGGTTTTGGGTAAAATTAGGGTTTGGGTCAAATTTAGTGTTTTGTGTCAAAATTAGGGTTTAGGGTTTGAAATAGGGTTTGGGTTTAAATAGGGTTTTGGGTCAAAATAGGGTTAGAATTAGGGTTTTGGGTTAAAATTAGGGTTTGGGTGGTCAAAATTAGGCTTAGGGTTTTGGGTCCAAATTAGGGTTTTGGTTTAAAATTTGGGTATTGTATCCAAATTAGGGTTTTGGGTCAAAAATAAGGTTAGAATTAGGGTTTTGGGTGAAAATTTAGGGTTTAGGGTCAAAATTAGAGCTTTGGGTTAAAAGTTGGGTTTCGGGTAAAAATTAGGGTCTAGGTCAAATTTAGTGTTTTGGGTCAAAATTAGGGTTTAGGGTTTGAAATAGGGTTTTGAGTTTAAAATAGGGTTTTGGGTCAAAATAGGGTTAGAATTAGGGTTTTGAGTTAAAAATAGTATTTGGGGTCAAAAATAGGGTTAGAATTAGGGTTTTGGGTCAAAATTAGGGTTTTGGGTTAAAATTAGGGCTTTGTGTCAAAATTTGGGTTTTGGGTCCAAATTAGGGTTTTGGGTCATAATTAAGGCTTAGGGTTTGAATTTGGGTTTTGTGTTAAAAATAGGGTTAGAATTAGGGTTTTGGGTTAAAAATAGGGTTTCGGATCAAAATTAGGGTTGTGTCAAATTTAGGGTTTAGTTTCAAAATTTGGGTTTGAATTAGGGTTTTGGGTCAAAATTAGGGCTTTGGGTTTAAAGTAGGGTTTCGGGTAAAAATTTGGGTTTTGGGTCAAATTTAGTGTTTTGTGACAAAATTAGGGTTTTGAGTTTAAAATAGGGTTTTGGGTCAAAAATAGGGTTAGAATTAGGGTTTTGGATTAAAATTAGGGTTTTGGGTCAAAATTAGGGTTCTGGGTCAAAATTAGGGCTTAGGTTTAGAATTTTCGTTGTGGGAAAAATATTGGTTTCGTGTCAAAATTAGGGTTTAGGGTTTGAAATAGGGTTTTGCGTTTACAATAGGGTTTTG
This sequence comes from Sophora flavescens, assembly GCA_030762895.1. NCBI lineage: Eukaryota > Viridiplantae > Streptophyta > Magnoliopsida > Fabales > Fabaceae > Sophora > Sophora flavescens. The sequence continues at coordinate 1,957,682 of JAUPTC010000015.1, forward strand.
GGTCAAAAATAGGGTTAGAATTAGGGTTTTGGATAAAATTACGGTTTTGGGTTTGAATTAGGGTTTTGCCTAAAAAATAGGTTAAATTATGGTTTTGGGTCATAATTAGGGTTTAAGGTTTGAATTAGGGTTTGAGTTAAAAATAGGGTTTTGGCTCAAAATAGGGTTAAATTAGGGTTTTGAGTTAAAATTAGGGTTTTGGATCAAAATTAGGATTCTAGGTCAAATTTAGGGTTTAGGGTCAAAACTAGAGATTTTATTATGGTTTTGGGTGAAAATTTGGGTTTGGGGTTTGAATTAGGGTTTGAGAGAAAAATAAGGTTTCGGGTAAAAATAAGGTTAGAATTAGGATTTTGGTTAAAATTAGGGTTTAGGGTTTGAAATAGGGTTTTGAGTTTAAAATATTGGGTATAAATGGGTCCAAATTAGGCTTTGGGTCAAATTTGGTTTTAGTATAAATTAGGGTTTAAATAGGGTTTTGAGTTTAAAATAGGATTTAAAAATAGGGCTTTGGGTTAAAATTAGGTTTTGTGTCAAAATTATTATTTTGTTCCAAATTAGGTTTTGGTCAAAAATAAGGTTAAATTATGGTTTTGTAAATTAGGGTTTGGTCAAAATTAGAGCTTTGGGTTAAAAGTAGGGTTTGGGTAAAAATTAGGGTCTTGGTCAAATTTAGTGTTTTTGGTCAAAATTAGGGTTTAGGGTTTGAAATAGGGTTTTGAGTTTAAAATAGGGTTTTGGGTCAAAATACGGTTAGAATTAGGGTTTTGAGTTAAATATAGGATTTGGGATAAAAAATAGGGTTAGAATTAGGGCTTTGGGTCAAAATTAGTGTTCTGGGTCAAATTAAGGGTTTAGCATCAAAATTAAGGTTAAGGGTTTGAAATAGGGTTTGGGTAAAATAGGGGAGAAAATAGGTTGGAAAAAGAAGGTCAAAATTATGGCGTTGGGTTAAAATTAGGGCTTTGTGTCAAAATTTGGGTTTTGGGTCCAAATTGGGGTTTTGGGTTAAAATTAAGGTTTAGGGTTTGAATTTGGGTTTTGTGTTAAAAATAGGTTTAGAATTAGGGTTTTGGGTTAAAAATAGGTTTTCAGATCAAAATTAGGGTTCTGTGTCAAATTTATGGTTTTGTTTCAAAATATGGGTTTGAATTTGGGGTTTGGGTAAAAATTAGGGCTTTGGGTTTAAAGTAGGGTTTTGGGTAAAAATTAGGGTTCTGGTCAAATTTAGTGTTTAGCGTCAAAATTAGGGTTTAGGGTTTGAAATAGGGTTTTGGGTCAAAAACAGGGTTAGAATTAGGGTTTTGGGTCAAAATTAGGGTTCTGGGTCAATCTTAAGGTTTAGGGTTTGAATTTGGGTTGTGTTAAAAATAGGGTTAGTATTAGGGTTTTCGGTTAAAAATAGGGTTTCGGTTCAAAATTAGGGTTGTGTCAAATTCAGGGTTTCGTTTCAAAAATTGGGTTTGAATTAGGGTTTTGGGTCAAAATTAGGGCTTTGGGTTTAAAGTAGGGTTTCGGGTAAACATTAGGGTTCTGGGTCAAATTTAGTGTTTTGTGTCAAAATTAGGGTTAGAAATAGGGTTTTGGGTCAAAAATAGGGTTAGAATTAGGGTTTTGGGTTAAAATTAGGGTTTTAGGTCAAAATTAGGGTTCTGGGTCAAAATTAGGGCTTAGGGTTTTGGGTCCAAATTAGGGTTTTTGTTTAAAATTTGGGTATTGTGTCCAAATGAGGGTTTTGGGTCAAAAATAAGGTTAGAATTAGGGTTTAGGGTGAAAATTTAGGGTTTAGGGTCAAAATTAGAGCTTTGGTTTAAAAGTTGGGTTTCGGGTAAAAATTTGGGTGTAGGTCAAATTTAGTGTTTTTGGTCAAAATTAGGGGTTAGGTTTTGAAATTGGGTTTTGAGTTTAAAATAGGGTTTTGGGTCAAAATCGGGTTAGAATTAGGGTTTTGAGTTAAAAATAGGATTTGGGGTCAAAAATAGGGTTAGAATTAGGGTTTTGGGGTCAAAATTAGGGTTTTGGGTTAAAATTAGGGCTTTGGGTCAAAATTTGGGTTTTGGGTCCAAATTAGGGTTTTGGGTCAATATTAAGGTTTAGGGTTTGAATTTGGGTATTGTGTTAAAAATAGGGTTAGAATTAGGGGTTTGGGTTAAAAATAGTGTTTCGGTTCAAAATTAGGGTTGTGTCAAATTCAGGGTTTCGTTTCAAAATTTGGGTTTGAATTAGGGTTTTGGGTCAAAATTAGGGCTTTGGGTTTAAAGTAGGGTTTTGGGTAAACATTAGGGTTCTGGGTCAAATTTAGTGTTTTTTTGTCAAAATTAGGGTTTAGGGTTTGAAATAGGGTTTTGAGTTTAAAACAGGGTTTTGGGTCAAAAATAGGGTTAGAATTAGGGTTTTGGGTTAAAATTAGGGTTTGGGTCAAAATTAGGACTTAGGGTTAGAATTTTGGTTTTGGGAAAAATAATGGTTTCGTGTCAAAATTAGGGTTTAGGGTTTGGAATAGGGTTTTGAGATTACAATAGGGTTTTGGGTCAAAAATAGGGTTAGAATTAGGGTTTTGGATAAAATTACGGTTATGGGTTTGAATTAGGGTTTTGCATAAAAAATAGGGTTAGAATTATGGTTTTGGGTCATAATTAGGGTTTAGGATTTGAATTAGGGTTGAGTTAAAAATAGGGTTTTGGCTCAAAATAGGGTTAGAATTAGGGTTTTGAGTTAAAATTAGGGTTTTGGATCAAAATTAGGATTCTAGGTCAAATTTAGGGTTTAGGGTCAAAATTAGAGATTTTATTATGGTTTTGGGTGAAAATTTGGGTTTGGGGTTTGAATTAGGGTTGTAGAGAAAAATAAGGTTTCGGGTAAAAAATAAGGTTAGAATTAGGGTTTTTGGTTCAAAATTAGGGTTTAGGGTTTGAAATAGGGTTTTGAGTTTAACATATTGTGTATAAAATGGGGTCCAAATTAGGGCTTTGGGTCAAATTTTGGGTTTAGTGTAAAAGTTAGTGTTTAGGGTTTACATAGGGTTTTGAGTTTAAAATAGGGATTTGGGCCAAAAATAGGGCTTTGGGTTAAAATTAGGGTTTTGGGTCAAAATTAGTATTTTTGTTCCAAATTAGGGTTTTGGGTCAAAAATAAGGTTAGAATTATGGTTTCGGGTCAAAATTTAAGGTTTCGGGTCAAAATTAGAGCTTTGGGTTAAAAGTAGGGTTTCGGGTAAAAATTAGGGTCTGGGTCAAATTTAGTGTTTTGGGTCAAAATTAGGGTTTAGGGTTTGAAATAGGGTTTTGAGTTTAAAATAGGGTTTTGGGTCAAAATACGGTTAGAATTAGGGTTTTGAGTTAAATATAGGATTTGGGATAAAAAATAGGGTTAGAATTAGGGCTTTGGGTCAAAATTAGTGTTCTGGGTCAAATAAAGGGTTTAGCATCAAAATTAAGGTTTAGGGTTTGAAATAGGGTTTTGGGTCAAAAATAGGGTAAGAATTAGGGTTTTGGGTCAAAATTATGGCGTTGGGTTAAAATTAGGGCTTTGTGTCAAAATTTGGGTTTTGGGTCCAAATTGGGGTTTTGGGTTAAAATTAAGGTTTAGGGTTTGAATTGGGGTTTTGTGTTAAAAATAGGTTTAGAATTAGGGTTTTGGGTTAAAAATAGGTTTTCAGATCAAAATTAGGGTTCTGTGTCAAATTTATGGTTTTGTTTCAAAGTATGGGTTTGAATTTGGGTTTTGGGTAAAAATTAGGGCTTTGGGTTTAAAGTAGGGTTTCAGGTAAAAATTAGGGTTCTGGGTCAAATTTAGTGTTTAGCGTCAAAATTAGGGTTTATGGTTTGAAATAGGGTTTTGGGTCAAAAACAGGGTTAGAATTAGGGTTTTGGGTTAAAATTAGGGTTTTGGGTCAAAATTAGGGTTCTGGGTCAAAATTAGGGCTCTGGGTCAATATTAAGGTTTAGGGTTTGAATTTGGGTTTTGTGTTAAAAATAGGGTTAGTATTAGGGTTTTGGGTTAAAAATAGGATTTCGGTTCAAAATTAGGGTTGTGTCAAATTCAGGGTTTCGTTTCAAAAATTGGGTTTGAATTAGGGTTTTGGGTCAAAATTAGGGCTTTGGGTTTAAAGTAGGGTTTCGGGTAAACATTAGGGTTCTGGGTCAAATTTAGTGTTTTGTGTCAAAATTAGGGTTTAGGGTTTGAAATAGGGTTTTGGGTCCAAAAATAGGGTTAGAATTAGGGTTTTGGGTTAAAATTAGGGTTTTGGGTCAAAATTAGGGTTCTGGGTCAAAATTAGGGCTTAGGGTTTTGGGTCCAAATTAGGGTTTTGGTTTAAAATTTGGGTATTGTGTCCAAATTAGGGTTTTGGGTCAAAAATAAGGTTAGAATTAGGGTTTAGGGTGAAAATTTAGGGTTTAGGGTCAAAATTAGAGCTTTGGTATAAAAGTTGGGTTTCGGGTAAAAATTAGGGTCTAGGTCAAATTTAGTGTTTTTGGTCAAAATTAGGGTTTAGGTTTTGAAATAGGGTTTTGAGTTTAAAATAGGGTTTTGGGTCAAAATCGGGTTAGAATTAGGGTTTTGAGTTTAAAATAGGATTTGGGGTCAAAAATAGGGTTAGAATTAGGGTTTTGGGGTCAAAATTAGGGTTTTGGGTGAAAATTAGGGCTTTGTGTCAAAATTTGGGTTTTGGGTCCAAATTAGGGTTTTGGGGTCAATATTAAGGTTTAGGGTTTGAATTTGGGTTTTGTGTTAAAAATAGGGTTAGAGTTAGGGTTTTGGGTTAAAAATAGTGTTTCGGTTCAAAATTAGGGTTGTGTCAAATTCAAGATTTCGTTTCAAAATTTGGGTTTGAATTAGGGTTTTGGGTCAAAATTAGGGAGTTGGGTTTAAAGTAGGGTTTCGGGTAAACATTAGGGTTCTGGGTCAAATTTAGTGTTTTTTGTCAAAATTAGGGTTTAGGGTTTGAAATAGGGTTTTGAGTTTAAAATTGGGTTTTGGGTCAAAAATAGGGTTAGAATTAGGGTTTTGGGTTAAAATTAGGGGTTTGGGTCAAAATTAGGGTTCTGGGTCAAAATTAGGGCTTAGGGTTAGAATTTTGGTTTTGGGAAAAATAATGGTTTCGTGTCAAAATTAGGGTTTAGGGTTTGAAATAGGGTTTTGAGTTTACAATAGGGTTTTGGGTCAAAAATAGGGTTAGAATTAGGGTTTTGGATAAAATTACGGTTATGGGTTTGAATTAGGGTTTTGCATATAAAATAGGGTTAGAATTATGGTTTTGGGTCATAATTAGGGTTTAGGGTTTGAATTAGGGTTGAGTTAAAAATAGGGTTTTGGCTCAAAATAGGGATAGAATTAGGATTTTGAGTTAAAATTAGGGTTATGGATCAAAATTAGGATTCTAGGTCAAATTTAGGGTTTAGGGTCAAAATTAGAGATTTTATTATGGTTTTGGGTGAAAATTTGGGTTTGGGGTTTGAATTAGGGTTTGAGAGAAAAATAAGGTTTCGGGTAAAAAATAAGGTTAGAATTAGGGTTTTTGGTTAAAATTGGGGTTTAGGGTTTGAAATAGGGTTTTGAGTTTAAAATATTGGGTATAAAATGGGGTCCTAATTAGGGCTTGGGCAAATGGGTTGGTGAAAAGAGAGTAGGGTTTTGAGTTTAAAATAGGGATTTGGGCCAAAAATAGGGCTTTGGGTTAAAATTAGGGTTTTGGGTCAAAATTATTATTTTTGTTCCAAATTAGGGTTTTGGGTAAAAAATAAAGTTAGAATTATGGTTTCGGGTCAAAATTTAGGGTTTCGGGTCAAAATTAGAGCTTTGGGTTAAAAGTAGGGTTTCGGGTAAAAATTAGGGTCTGGGTCAAATTTAGTGTTTTGGGTCAAAATTAGGGTTTAGGGTTTGAAATAGGGTTTTGAGTTTAAAATAGGGTTTTGGGTCAAAATAGGGTTAGAATTAGGGTTTTGAGTTAAAAATAGGATTTAGGGTCAAAAATAGGGTTAGAATTAGGGTTTTGGGTCAAAATTAGGGCTTTGGGTCAAAATTAGTGTTCTGGGTCAAATTAAGGGTTTCGCATCAAAATTAGGGTTTAGGGTTTGAAATAGGGTTTTGAGTTTAAAATAAGGTTTTGGGTCAAAAATAGGGTAAGAATTAGGGTTTTGGGTCAAAATTATGGCGTTGGGTTAAAATTAGGGCTTTGTGTCAAAATTTGGGTTTTGGGTCCAAATTAGGGTTTTGGGTCAAAATTAGGGTTTTGGGTTTGAATTTGGGTTTTGTGTTAAAAATAGGCTTAGAATTAGAGTTTTGGGTTAAAAATAGGTTTTCAGATCAAAATTAGGGTTCTGTGTCAAATTTATGGTTTAGTTTCAAAATATGGGTTTGAATTTGGATTTTGGGTCAAAATTAGGGCTTTGGGTTTAAAGTAGGGTTTCGAGTAAAAATTAGGGTTCTGGGTTAAATTTGGTGTTTTGCGTCAAAATTAGGGATTAGGTTTTGAAATAGGGTTTTGAGGTTAAAATAGGGTTTTGGGTCCAATTCGGGTTAGAATAAGGGTTTTGAGTTAAAAATAGGATTTGGGGTCAAAAATAGGGTTAGAATTAGGGTTTTGGGTCAAAATTAGGGCTTTGTGTCAAATTTTGGGTTTTGGGTCCCAATTAGGGTTTTGGGTCAATATTAAGGTTTAGGGTTTGAATTTGGGTTTTGTCTTAAAAATAGGGTTAGAATTAGGGTTTTGGGTTAAAATAGGGTTTCGGTTCAAAATTAGGGTTGTGTCAAATTCAGGGTTTCGTTTCAAAATTTGGGTTTGAATTAGGGTTTTGGGTCAAAATTAGGGCTTTGGGTTTAAAGTAGGGTTTCGGGTAAACATTAGGGTTCTGGGTCAAATTTAGTGTTTTGTGTCAAAATTAGGGTTTAGGGTTTGAAATAGGGTTTTGGGTCAAAAATAGGGTTAGAATTAGGGTTTTGGGTTAAAATTAGGGTTCTGGGTCAAAATTAGGGCTTAGGGTTTTGGGTCCAAACTAGGGTTTTGGTTTAAAATTTGGGTATTCTGTCCAAATTAGGGTTTTGGGTCAAAAATAAGGTTAGAATTAGGGTTTTGGGTGAAAATTTAGGGTTTAGGGTCAAAATTAGAGCTTTGGGTTAAAAGTTGGGTTTCGGGTAAAAATTAGGGTCTAGGTCAAATTTAGTGTTTTTGGTCAAAATTAGGGTTTAGGTTTTGAAATAGGGTTTAGATTTTAATATAGGTTTATGTGTCAATATCGTGTTAGTATTAGTGTTTTGAGTTAAAAATAGGATTGGGGGTCAAAAATAGGGTTAGAATTAGGGTTTTGGGGTCAAAACTAGGGTTTTGGGTGAAAATTAGGGCTTTGTGTCAAAATTTGGGTTTTGGGTCCAAATTAGGGTTTTGGGTCAATATTAAGGTTTAGGGTTTGAATTTGGGTTTTGTGTTAAAAATAGGGTTAGAATTAGGGTTTTGGGTTAAAAATAGGGTTTCGGTTCAAAATTAGGGTTGTCAAATTATTTCGTTTCAAAATTTGGGTTTGAATTAGGGTTTTGGGTCAAAATTAGGGCTTTGGGTTTAAAGTAGGGTTTCGGGTAAACATTAGGGTTCTGGGTCAAATTTAGTGTTTTGTGTCAAAATTAGGGTTTAGGGTTTGAAATAGGGTTTTGAGTTTAAAATAGGGTTTTGGGTCAAAAATAGGGTTAGAATTAGGGTTTTGGGTTAAAATTAGGGTTTTGGGTCAAAATTAGGGTTCTGGGTCAAAATTAGGGCTTTGGGTCCAAATTAGGGTTTTGGGTCAAAAATAAGGTTAGAATTAGGGTTTTGGGTGAAAATTTAGGGTTTAGGGTCAAAATTAGAGCTTTGGGTTAAAAGTTGGGTTTCGGGTAAAAATTAGGGTCTAGGTCAAATTTAGTGTTTTTGGTCAAAATTAGGGTTTAGGTTTTGAAATAGGGTTTTGAGTTTAAAATAGGGTTTTGGGTCAAATTCGGGTTAGAATTAGGGTTTTGAGTTTAAAATAGGATTTGGGGTCAAAAATAGGGTTAGAATTAGGGTTTTGGGGTCAAAATTAGGGTTTTGGGTTAAAATTAGGGCTTTGTGTCAAAATTTGGGTTTTGGGTCCAAATTAGGGTTTTGGGTCAATATTAAGGTTTAGGGTTTGAATTTGGGTTTTCTGTTAAAAATAGGGTTAGAATTAGGGTTTTGGGTTAAAAATAGGGTTTCGGGTCAAAATTAGGGTTGTGTCAAATTCAGGGTTTCGTTTCAAAATTTGGTTTTGAATTAGGGTTTTGGGTCAAAATTAGGGCTTTGGGTTTAAAGTAGGGTTTCGGGTAAACATTAGGGTTCTGGGTCAAATTTAGTGTTTTGTGTCAAAATTAGGGTTTAGGGTTTGAAATAGGGTCTTGAGTTTAAAATAGGGTTTTGGGTCAAAAATAGGGTTAGAATTAGGGTTTTGGGTGAAAATTAGGGTTTTGGGTCAAAATTAGGATTCTGGGTCAAAATTAGGACTTTGGGTCCAAATTTGGGTTTTGGTTTAAAATTTGGGTATTGTGTCCAAATTAGGGTTTTGGGTCAAAAATAAGGTTAGAATTAGGGTTTTGGGTGAAAATTTAGGGTTTAGGGTCAAAATTAGACCTTTGGGTTAAAAGTTGGGTTTCGGGTAAAAATTAGGGTCTAGGTCAAATTTAGTGTTTTTGGTCAAAATTAGGGTTTAGGGTTTGAAATAGGGTTTTGAGTTTAAAATAGGGTTTTGGGTCAAATTCGGGTTAGAATTTGGGTTTTGAGTTAAAAATAGGATTTGGGGTCAAAAATAGGGTTAGAATTAGGGTTTTGGGGTCAAAATTAGGGTTTTGGGTTAAAATTAGGGCTTTGTGTCAAAATTTGGGTTTTGGGTCCAAATTAGGGTTTTGGGTCAATATTAAGGTTTAGGGTTTGAATTTGGGTTTTGTATTAAAAATAGGGTTAGAATTAGGGTTTTGGGTTAAAAATAGGGTTTCGGTTCAAAATTAGGGTTGTGTCAAATTCAGGGTTTCGTTTCAAAAACTGGGTTTGAATTAGGGTTTTGGGTCAAAATTAGGGTTTAGGGTTTGAAATAGGGTTTTGAGTTTAAAATTGGGTTTTGGGTAAAAAATAGGGTTAGAATTAGGGTTTTGGGTTAAAATTAGGGGTTTGGGTCAAAATTAGGGTTCTGGGTCAAAATTAGGGCTTAGGGTTAGAATTTTGGTTTTGGGAAAAATAATGGTTTCGTGTCAAAATTAGGGTTTAGGGTTTGAAATAGGGTTTTGAGTTTACAATAGGGTTTTGGGTCAAAAATAGGGTTAGAATTAGGGTTTTGGATAAAATTACGGTTATGGGTTTGAATTAGGGTTTTGCATATAAAATAGGGTTAGAATTATGGTTTTGGGGTCATAATTAGGGTTTAGGGTTTGAATTAGGGTTGAGTTAAAAATAGGGTTTTGGCTCAAAATAGGGATAGAATTAGGATTTTGAGTTAAAATTAGGGTTATGGATCAAAATTAGGATTCTAGGTCAAATTTAGGGTTTAGGGTCAAAATTAGAGATTTTATTATGGTTTTGGGTGAAAATTTGGGTTTTGGGTTTGAATTAGGGTTTGAGAGAAAAATAAGGTTTCGGGTAAAAAATAAGGTTAGAATTAGGGTTTTTGGTTAAAATTGGGGTTTAGGGTTTGAAATAGGGTTTTGAGTTTAAAATATTGGGTATAAAATGGGGTCCTAATTAGGGCTTTGGGTCAAATTTTGGGTTTGGTGTAAAAGTTAGTGTAAAAGTTAGGGTTTTGAGTTAAAAATAGGGATTTGGCCCAAAAATAGGGCTTTGGGTTAAAATTAGGGTTTTGGGTCAAAATTATTATTTTTGTTCCAAATTAGGGTTTTGGGTAAAAAATAAAGTTAGAATTATGGTTTCGGGTCAAAATTTAGGGTTTCGGGTCAAAATTAGAGCTTTGGGTTAAAAGTAGGGTTTCGGGTAAAAATTAGGGTCTGGGTCAAATTTAGTGTTTTGGGTCAAAATTAGGGTTTAGGGTTTGAAATAGGGTTTTGAGTTTAAAATAGGGTTTTGGGTCAAAATAGGGTTAGAATTAGGGTTTTGAGTTAAAAATAGGATTTGGGGTCAAAAATAGGGTTAGAATTAGGGTTTTGGGTCAAAATTAGGGCTTTGGGTCAAAATTAGTGTTCTGGGTCAAATTAAGGGTTTAGAATCAAAATTAGGGTTTAGGGTTTGAAATAGGGTTTTGAGTTTAAAATAAGGTTTTGGGTCAAAAATAGGGTAAGAATTAGGGTTTTGGGTCAAAATTATGGCGTTGGGTTAAAATTAGGGCTTTGTGTCAAAATTTGGGTTTTGGGTCCAAATTAGGGTTTTGGGTCAAAATTAGGGTTTAGGGTTTGAATTTGGGTTTTGTGTTAAAAATAGGGTTAGAATTAGGGTTTTGGGTTAAAAATAGGTTTTCAGATCAAAATTAGGGTTCTGTGTCAAATTTATGGTTTAGTTTCAAAATATGGGTTTGAATTTGGGTTTTGGGTCAAAATTAGGGCTTTGGGTTTAAAGTAGGGTTTCGGGTAAAAATTAGGGTTCTGGGTTAAATTTAGTGTTTTGCGTCAAAATTAGGGTTTAGGTTTTGAAATAGGGTTTTGAGGTTAAAATAGGGTTTTGGGTCCAATTCGGGTTAGAATAAGGGTTTTGAGTTAAAAATAGGATTTGGGGTCAAAAATAGGGTTAGAATTAGGGTTTTGGGGTCAAAATTAGGGTTTTGGGTTAAAATTAGGGCTTTATGTCAAATTTTGGGTTTTGGGTCCAAATTAGGGTTTTGGGACAATATTACGGTTTAGGGTTTGAATTTGGGTTTTGTCTTTAAAATAGGGTTAGAATTAGGGTTTTGGGTTAAAATAGGGTTTCGGTTCAAAATTAGGGTTGTGTCAAATTCAGGGTTTCGTTTCAAAATTTGGGTTTGAATTAGGGTTTTGGGTCAAAATTAGGGCTTTGGGTTTAAAGTAGGGTTTCGGGTAAACATTAGGGTTCCGGGTAAAATTTAGTGTTTTGTGTCAAAATTAGGGTTTAGGGTTTGAAATAGGGTTTTGTGTTTAAAATAGGGTTTTGGGTCAAAAACAGGGTTAGAATTAGGGTTTTGGGTTAAAATTAGGGTTTTGGGTCAAAATTAGGGTTCTGGGTCAAAATTAGGGCTTTGGGTCCAAATTAGGGTTTTGGTTTAAAATTTGGGTATTGTGTCCAAATTAGGGTTTTGGGTCAAAAATAAGGTTAGAATTAGGGTTTTGGGTGAAAATTTAGGGTTTAGGGTCAAAATTAGAGCTTTGGGTTAAAAGTTGGGTTTCGGGTAAAAATTAGGGTCTAGGTCAAATTTAGTGTTTTTGGTCAAAATTAGGGTTTAGGTTTTGAAATAGGGTTTTGAGTTTAAAATAGGGTTTTGGGTCAAATTCGGGTTAGAATTAGGGTTTTGAGTTAAAAATAGGATTTGGGGTCAAAAATAGGGTTAGAATTAGGGTTTTGGGGTCAAAATTAGGGTTTTGGGTTAAAATTAGGGCTTTGTGTCAAAATTTGGGTTTTGGGTCCAAATTAAGGTTTAGGGTTTGAATATTAAGGTTTAGGGTTTGAATTTGGGTTTTGTGTTAAAAATAGGGTTAGAATTAGGGTTTTGGGTTAAAAATAGGGTTTGTGTCAAAATTGGGTTTGGGTCCAAATTAGGGGTTTTGTTTCAAAAATTTAGGGTTTGAATTTGGGTTTTGGGTTAAAAATTAGGGTTAGGTTTAAAGTAGGGTTTGGGTAAACATTAGGGTTTTAGGTCAATTTTAGTGTTTTGTGTCAAAATTATGGGTTAGGGTTTGAAATAGGGTTTAGAGTTTAAAATATGGTTTTGGGTCAAAAATAGGGTTAGAATTAGGGTTTTGGGTTAAATTTAGTATTTTGGGTCAAAATTAGGGTTTAGGGTCAAAATTAGGGCTTTGGGTCCAAATTTGGGTTTTGGTTTAAAATTTGGGTTTTGTGTCAAAATTAGGGTTTTGGGTCAAAAATAAGGTTAGAATTAGGGTTGTGGTTCAAATTTAGGGTTTCGGGTCAAAATTAGAGCTTTGGGTTAAAAATTGGGTTTCGAGTAAAAATTAGGGTCTAGGTCAAATTTAGTGTTTTTGGTCAAAATTAGGGTTTAGGGTTTGAAATAGGGTTTTGAGTTTAAAATAGGGTTTTGGGTCAAAGTAGGGTTAGAATTAGGGTTTTGATTTAAAAATAGGATTTGGGATAAAAATAGGGTTAGAATTAGGGTTTTGGGTCAAAATTAGGGTTTTGGGTTAAAATTAGGGCTTTGTGTCAAAATTTGGGTTTTGGGTCCAAATTAGGGTTTTGGGTCAATATTAAGGTTTAGGGTTTGAATTTGGGTTTTGTGTTAAAAATAGGATTAGAATTAGGGTTTTGGGTCAAAATTAGTGTTGTGTCAAATTCACGGTTTAGTTTCAAAATTTGGGTTTGAATTAGGGTTTTGGGCCAAAAATAGGGGGTTAAGTTTAGTTTTGTGTCAAAATTAGGGTTTAGAGTTTGAAATAGGGTTTTGAGTTTAAAATAGGGTTTTGGGTAAAAATTAGGGTTAGAATTAGGGTTTTGGGTTAAAATTAGGGTTTCGGGTCAAAATGAGGGTTTGTGGTCAAAATTAGGGCTTAGGGTTAGAATTTTGGTTTTGGGAAAAATAATGGTTTCGTGTCAAAATTAGGGTTTAGGGTTTGAAATAGGGTTTTGAGTTTCAATAGGGTTTTGGGTCAAGAAATAGGGTTTTGGATAAAATTACGGTTATGGGTTTGAATTAGGGTTTTGCATAAAAAATAGGGTTAGAATTATGGTTTTGGGTCATAATTAGGGTTTAGGGTTTGAATTAGGGTTGAGTTAAAAATAGGGTTTTGGCACAAAAATGGGTTAGAATTAGGGTTTTGAGTTAAAATTAGGGTTTTGGATCAAAATTAGGATTCTAGGTCAAATTTAGGGTTTAGGGTCAAAATTAGAGATTTTATTATGGTTTTGTGTGAAAATTTGGGTTTGGGGTTTGAATTAGGGTTTGAGAGAAAAATAAGGTTTCGGGTAAAAAATAAGGTTAGAATTAGGGTTTTTGGTTAAAATTAGGGTTTAGGGGTTTGAAATAGGATTTTGAGTTTAACATATTGGGTATAAAATGGGGTCCTAATTAGGGCTTTGGGTCAAATTTTGGGTTTAGTGTAAAAGTTAGTGTTTAGGGTTTAAATAGGGTTTTGAGTTTAAAATAGGCATTTGGGTCAAAAATATGGGTTAGAATTAGGGTTTTGGATCAAAATTATTATGTTTGTTCAAATTAGGGTTTTGGGTAAAAAATAGGGTTAGAATTATGGTTTTGGGTCATAATTTAGGGTTTAGGGTTTAAATTAGGTTTGAGTTAAAAATAGGGTTTTGGCTCAAAATAGGGTTAGAATTAGGGTTTTGAGTTAAAATTAGGTTTTGGATCAAAATTAGGATTCTAGGTCAAATTAGGGTTTAGGGTCAAAATTAGAGATTTTATTATGGTTTTGGGTGAAAATTTGGGTTTGGGGTTATAATTAGGGTTTTGAGTAAAAATAAGGTTTAGGGTCAAAAATAAGGTTAGAATTAGGGTTTTTGGTTAAAATTAGGGTTTAGGGTTTAAAATAGGGTTTTGAGTTTAAAATTGGTATAAAATGGGGTCTAGTTAGGGTTTGTGTCAAATTTAGGGTTTAGTTTAAAATTAGGGTTTAGGGTAAAAATAGGGTTTTGAGTTTAAAATAGGGTTTTGGGTCAAAAATTAGGGCTTTGGTTTAAAATTAGGGTTTTGTGTCAAAATTATTATTTTATTCCAAATTAGGTTTTGGGTAAAAATAAGGTTAGAATTATGGTTTAGGGTCAAAATTTAGGTTTTGTGTCAAAAATTAGGGTTAAAATTAGGGTTTTGGGTTAAAAATTAGGGTCAAGGTCAAATTTAGTGTTTTGGGTCAAAATTAGGGTTTAGGGTTTCAAAATAGGGTTTTGAGTTTTAAATAGGGTTTTGGGTCAAAAATAGGGGTTAAAAGTAGGGTTTTGAGTTAAAAATAGGATTTGGGGCCAAAAATATAGTTAGAATTAGGGTTTTGGGTCAAAATTAGGGTTTAGGGTCAAAATTAGGGTTTTGAGGTTAAAATTAGGGTTTAGCATCAAAATTAGGGTTTAGGGTTTGAAATAGGGTTTTGAGTTTAAAATAGGGTTTTGGGTCAAAAATTAGGGTTAGAATTAGTTTTTGGGTCAAAATTATGGCGTTGGGTTAAAATTAGGGCTTTGTGTCAAAATTTGGGTTTTGGGTCCAAATTAGGGTTTTGGGTCAAAATTAAGGTTTAGGTTTGAATTTGGGTTTTGTGTTTAAAAATAGGGTTAGAATTAGGGTTTTGGGTTAAAAATAGGTTTCCGGATCAAAATTAGGGTTGTGTCAAATTTATGGTTTAGTTTCAAAATATGGGTTTGTATTTGGGTTTTGGGTCAAAATTAGGGCTTTGGTTTGAAAGTTGGGTTTCGGGTAAAAATTAGGGTTATGGGTCAAAATTAGGTTATATTTTGTTTTGGGTCAAAATTAGGGGTTTTGGGTCCAAATTAGGGTTTTGGTTTAAAATTTGGGTATTGGGTCAAAATTAGGGTTTTAGTCAAAAATAAGGTTAGAATTTTGGGTTAAAATTTAGGGTTTTGGGTCAAAATTATAGTTTGGGTTAAAAGTTGTGTTTGAAAAATTAGGGCCTAGGTCAAATTTAGTGTTTTGGTTCAAAATTAGGGTTTAGGTTTGAATAGGTTTGAGTCTAAAATAGGGTTTTGGGTCAAAATAAGGTTAGAATTAGGGTTTTGAGTTAAAAAATTTAGGGTTTAGGGTCAAAATTAGGGTTTGGGTTAAAATTTGGGTTTTGGGTAAAAATTAGGGTCTTAGGGTCAAATTTTGGTTTTGTTTCGGTCAAAATTAGGGTTTAGGGTTTGAAATAGGGTTTTGAGTTTAAAATAAGGTTTTGGGTCAAAAATAGGGTTAGAATTAGGGTTTTGAGTAAAAATATGGGTTTGAATTAGGGGGGTAAAAAATAGGGTTAGAATTATGGTTTTGGGTCAAAATTAGGGTTTTTGGGTTAAAATTAGGGTTGAGTTAAAAATTAGGTTTTGGCTCCAAATTAGGGTTGTTTGGGTTACTTAAAATTAAGGTTTGGGTTTGAATTTGGGTCTTGGTCAAATTTAGGGTTTAGGGTAATTAGATTTTGGTTTAAAATTTGGGTTTGGGGTCAAAATTAGGTTTGAGAGAAAAATAAGGTTTAGTTAAAAAATAAGGTTAGAATTAGGGTTTTGGTTAAAATTAGGGTTTAGGGTTTGAAATAGGGTTTGAGTTTAAT
The DNA here is from genome assembly GCA_030762895.1 of Sophora flavescens. Taxonomy (NCBI): domain Eukaryota; kingdom Viridiplantae; phylum Streptophyta; class Magnoliopsida; order Fabales; family Fabaceae; genus Sophora; species Sophora flavescens. The sequence continues at coordinate 1,973,045 of JAUPTC010000015.1, forward strand.
TTTAAGGGTCTAATTAGGTTGGTCAAATTTAGTGTTTAGTGTAAAAGTTAGGGTTTAGGGTTTAAATAGGGTTTTGAGTTTAAAATATGGTTTAAAAATAGGGCTTTAGGTTAAAATTAGGTTTTGGGTCAAAATTAATTTTGTTCAAAATTAGGGTTTTGGGTATAAGGTCAGAATTATGGTTTGGGTTAAAATTAGAGCTTTGGGTTAAAAGTAGGGTTTCGGGTAAAATTAAGGTCATGGTCAAATTTAGTGTTTTGGGTCAAAATTAGGGTTTAGGGTTTGAAATAGGGTTTTGAGTTTAAAATAGGGTTTTGGGTCAAAATAGGGTTAAAATTAGGGTTTTGAGTTAAATTTAGGTTTGGTCAAAAAGGTTAGATTAGGGTTTTGGTTCAAAATAGGGTTTGGGTAAATTAGTGTTATATTAGGTTAGTGTTTGAAATAGGGTTTTGAGTTAAAAATAGGGTTTTGGGTCAAAAATTGGGTTAGAATAGGGTTTTGGGTCAAAATTTTTGTTGGGTTAAAATTAGGGCTTTGTGTCAAAATTTGGGTTTTGGGTCCAAATTAGGGTTTTGGGTCAAAATTAAGGTTTAGGGTTTGAATTTGGGTTTTGTGTTAAAAATAGGGTTAGAATTAGGGTTTTGGGTTAAAAATAGGTTTTCAGATCAAAATTAGGGTTCTGTGTCAAATTTATGGTTTAGTTTCAAAATATGGGTTTGAATTTGGGTATTGGGTCAAAATTAGGGCTTTGGGTTTAAAGTAGGGTTTCGGGTAAAAATTAGGTTTCTGGGTCAAATTTAGTGTTTTGCGTCAAAATTAGGGTTTAGGGTTTGAAATAGGGTTTTGAGTTTAAAATAGGGTTCTGGGTCAAAATTAGGGCTTAGGGTTAGAATTTTGGTTTTGGGATAAATAATGGTTTCGTGTCAAAATTAGGGTTTAGGGTTTGAAATAGGGTTTTGCGTTTACAATAGGGTTTTGTGTCAAAAATAGTGTTAGAATTAGGGTTTTGGATAAAATTACGGTTATGGGTTTGAATTAGGGTTTTGCATAAAAAATAGGGTTAGAATTCTGGTTTTAGGTCATAATTAGGGTTTAGGGTTTGAATTAGGGTTGAGTTAAAAATAGGGTTTTGGCTCAAAATAGGGTTAGAATTAGGGTTTTTACTTAAAATTAGGTTTTGGACCAAAATTAGGATTCTAGGTCAAATTTAGGGTTTAAGGTCAAAATTAGAGATTTTATTATGGTTTTGGGTGAAAATTTGGGTTTGGGGTTTGAATTACGGTTTGAGAGAAAAATAAGGTTTCGGGTAAAAAATAAGGTTAGAATTAGGGTTTTTGGTTAAAATTAGGGTTTAGGGTTTAAATAGGGTTTTGAGTTTAAAATAGGGATTTAGGCCAAAAATAGGGCTTTGGGTTAAAATTAGGGGTTTGGGTCAAAATTATTTTTTTTGTTCCAAATTAGGGTTTTGGGTCAAAAATAAGGTTAGAATTATGGTTTCGGGTCAAAATTAGAACTTTGGGTTAAAAGTAGGGTTTCGGGTAAAAATTAGGGTCATGGTCAAATTTAGTGTTTTGGGTCAAAATTAGGGTTTAGGGTTTGAAATAGGGTTTTGAGTTTAAAATAGGGTTTTGGGTCAAAAAAGGGTTAGAATTATGGTTTTGAGTTAAAAATAGGATTTGGGGTCCAAAATAGGGTTAGAATTAGGGTTTTGGGTCAAAATTAGGGATTTGGGTCAAAATTAGTGTTCTGGGTCAAATTAAGGGTTTAGCATCAAAATTAGGGTTTAGGGTTTGAAATAGGGTTTTGAGTTTAAAATAGGGTTTTGGGTCAAAAATTGGGTAAGAATAGGTTTTTGGGTCAAAATTATGGCGTTGGGTTAAAATTAGGGCTTTGTGTCAAAATTTGGGTTTTGGGTCCAAATTAGGGGTTTTGGTTCAAAATTAAGGTTTAGGGTTTGAATTTGGGTCTTGTGTTAAAAATAGGGTTAGAATTAGGGTTTTGGGTTAAAAATAGGTTTTTAGATCAAAATTAGGGTTCTGTGTCAAATTTATGGTTTAGTTTCAAAATATGGTTTTGAATTTGGGTTTTGGGTCAAAATTAGGGCTTTGGGTTTGAAGTAGGGTTTCGGGTAAAAATTAGGTTTCTGGGTTAAATTTAGTATTTTGCGTCAAAATTAGGGTTTAGGGTTTGAAATAGGGTTTTGAGTTTAAAATATGGTTTTGGGTTAAAATTAGGGTTTTGGGTCAAAATTAGGGCTTAGGGTTTTGGGTCAAAATAAGGTTAGAATTAGGGTTTCGGGTGAAAATTTAGGGTTTCGGGTCAAAATTAGAGCTTTGGGTTACAAGTTGGGTTTCGAGTAAAAATTAGGGTCTAGGTCAAATTTAGTGTTTTTGGTCAAAATTAGGGTTTAGGGTTTGAAATAGGGTTTTGAGTTTAAAATCGGGTTTTTGGGTCAAAATAGGGTTAGAATTAGGGTTTTGAGTTAAAAATAGGATTTGGGGTCAAAAATAGGGTTAGAATTAGGGTTTTGGGTCAAAATTAGGGTTTTGGGTTAAAATTAGGGCTTTGTGTCAAAATTTCGGTTTTGGGACCAAATTAGGGTTTTGGGTCAATATTAAGGTTTAGGGTTTGAATTTGGGTTTTGTGTTAAAAATAGGGTTATAATTAGGGTTTTGGGTTAAAAATAGGGTTTCGGATCAAAATTAGGGTTGTGTCAAATTCACGGTTTAGTTTCAAAATTTGGGTTTGAATTAGGGTTTTGGGTCAAAATTAGGGCTTTGGGTTTAAAGTAGGGTTTCGGGTAAACAATAGGGTTCTGGGTCAAATTTAGTGTTTTGTGTCAAAATTAGGGTTTAGAGTTTGAAATAGGGTTTTGAGATTAAAATAGGGTTTTGGGTCAAAATTAGGGTTAGAAATAGGGTTTTGGGTTAAAATTAGGGTTGTGGGTCAAAATTAGGGTTCTGGGTTAGAATTAGGGCTTAGGGTTAGAATTTTGGTTTTGGGAAAAATAATGGTTTCGTGTCAAAATTAGGGTTTAGGGTTTGAAATAGGGTTTTGAGTTTACAATAGGGTTTTGGGTCAAAAATAGGGTTTTGGATAAAATTACGGTTATGGGTTTGAATTAGGGTTTTGCATAAAAAATAGGGTTAGAATTATGGTTTTGGGTCATAATTAGGGTTTTGGGTTTGAATTAGGGTTGAGTTAAAAATAGGGTTTTGGCACAAAAAATGGGTTAGAATTAGGGTTTTGAGTTAAAATTAGGGTTTTGGATCAAAATTAGGCTTCTAGGTCAAATTTAGGGTTTAGGGTCAAAATTAGAGATTTTATTATGGTTTTGTGTGAAAATTTGGGTTTGGGGTTTGAATTAGGGTTGGAGAGAAAAATAAGGTTTCGGGTAAAAAATAAGGTTAGAATTAGGGTTTTTGGTTAAAATTAAGGTTTAGGGTTTGAAATAGGATTTTGAGTTTAACATATTGTGTATAAAATGGGGTCCTAATTAGGGCTTTGTGTCAAATTTTGGGTTTAGTGTAAAAGTTAGTGTTTAGGGTTTAAATAGGGTTTTGAGTTTAAAATAGGGATTTGGGTCAAAATAGGGTTAGAATTAGGGTTTTGGATAAAATTACGGTTATGGGTTTGAATTAGGGTTTTGCATAAAAAATAGGGTTAGAATTATGGTTTTGGGTCATAATTAGGGTTTAGGGTTTGAATTAGGGTTGAGTTAAAAATAGGGTTTTGGCTCAAAATAGGGTTAGAATTAGGGTTTTGAGTTAAAATTAGGGTTTTGGATCAAAATTAGGATTCTAGGTCAAATTTAGGGTTTAGGGTCAAAATTAGAGATTTTATTATGGTTTTGGGTGAAAATTTGGGTTTGGGGTTTGAATTAGGGTTTGAGAGAAAAATAAGGTTTCGGGTAAAAAATAAGGTTAGAATTAGGGTTTTTGGTTAAAATTAGGGTTTAGGGTTTGAAATAGGGTTTTGAGTTTAACATATTGTGTATAAAATGGGGTCCTAGTTAGGGCTTTGTGTCAAATTTTGGGTTTAGTGTAAAAGTTAGTGTTTAGGGTTTAAATAGGGTTTTGAGTTTAAAATAGGGATTTGGGCCAAAAATAGGGCTTTGGTTTAAAATTAGGGTTTTGGGTCAAAATTATTATTTTTATTCCAAATTAGGGTTTTGGGTAAAAAATAAGGTTAGAATTATGGTTTAGGGTCAAAATTTAGGGTTTCGGGTCAAAATTTGAGCTTTGGGTTAAAAGTAGGGTTTCGGGTAAAAATTAGGGTCAAGGTCAAATTTAGTGTTTTGGGTCAAAATTAGGGTTTAGGGTTTGAAATAGGGTTTTGAGTTTTAAATAGGGTTTTGGGCCAAAATAGGGTTAGAAGTAGGGTTTTGAGTTAAAAATAGGATTTGGGGCCAAAAATAGGGTTAGAATTAGGGTTTTGGGTCAAAATTAGGGATTTGGGTCAAAATTAGTGTTCTGGGTCAAATTAAGGGTTTAGCATCAAAATTAGGGTTTAGGGTTTGAAATAGGGTTTTGAGTTTAAAATAGGGTTTTGGGTCAAAAATTGGGTAAGAATTAGGTTTTTGGGTCAAAATTATGGCGTTGGGTTAAAATTAGGGCTTTGTGTCAAAATTTGGGTTTTGGGTCCATATTAGAGTTTTGGGTCAAAATTAAGGTTTACGGTTTGAATTTGGGTTTTGTGTTAAAAATAGGGTTAGAATTAGGGTTTTGGGTTAAAAATAGGTTTTCAGATCAAAATTAGGGTTGTGTCAAATTTATGGTTTAGTTTCAAAATATGGGTTTGTATTTGGGTTTTGGGTCAAAATTAGGGCTTTGGTTTGAAAGTTGGGTTTCGGGTAAAAATTAGGGTTATGGGTCAAAATTAGGGTTATATTTAGGGTTTTGGGTCAAAATTAGGTCTTAGGGTTTTGGGTCCAAATTAGGGTTTTGGTTTAAAATTTGGGTATTGTGTCCAAATTAGGGTTTTGGGTCAAAAATAAGGTTAGAATTTGGGTTTCGGGTGAAAATTTAGGGTTTCCAGTCAAAATTATAGCTTTGGGTTAAAAGTTGTGTTTCGAGTAAAAATTAGGGCCTAGGTCAAATTTAGTGTTTTTGGTCAAAATTAGGGTTTAGGGTTTGAAATAGGGTTTTGAGTTTAAAATAGTGTTTTGGGTCAAAATAGGGTTAGAATTAGGGTTTTGAGTTAAAAATAGGATTTGGGGTCAAAAATAGGGTTAGAATTAGGGTTTTGGGTTAAAATTAGGGTTCTGGGTCAAAATTAGGGCTTAGGGTTAGAATTTTGGTTTTGGGAAAAATAATGGTTTCGTGTCAAAATTAGGGTTTAGGGTTTGAAATAGGGTTTTGAGTTTACAATAAGGTTTTGTGTCAAAAATAGGGTTAGAATTAGGGTTTTGGATAAAATTACGGTTATGGGTTTGAATTAGGGTTTTGCATAAAAAATAGGGTTAGAATTATGGTTTTGGGTCATAATTAGGGTTTAGGGTTTGAATTAGGGTTGAGTTAAAAATAAGGTTTTGGCTCAAAATAGGGTTAGATTTAGGGTTTTGACTTAAAATTAGGGATTTGGATCAAAATTAGGATTCTAGGTCAAATTTAGGGTTTAGGGTCAAAATTAGAGATTTTATTATGGTTTTGGGTGAAAATTTGGGTTTGGGGTTTGAATTAGGGTTTGAGAGAAAAATAAGGTTTCGGGTAAAAAATAAGGTTAGAATTAGGGTTTTTGGTTAAAATTAGGGTTTAGGGTTTGAAATAGGGTTTTGAGTTTAACATATTGTGTATAAAATGGGGTCCTAATTAGGGCATTGGGTCAAATTTTGGGTTTAGTGTAAAAGTTAGTGTTTAGGGTTTAAATAGGGTTTTGAGTTTAAAATATGGATTTGGGCCAAAAATAGGGCTTTGGGTTAAAATTAGGGTTTTGGGTCAAAATTATTATTTTTGTTCCAAATTAGGGTTTTGGGTCAAAAATAAGGTTAGAATTATGGTTTCGGGTCAAAATTAGAGCTTTGGGTTAAAAGTAGGGTTTCGGGTAAAAATTAGGGTCATGGTCAAATTTAGTGTTTGGGGTCAAAATTAGGGTTTAGGGTTTGAAATAGGGTTTTGAGTTTAAAATAGGGTTTTGGGTCAAAATAGGGTTAGAATTAGGGTTTTGAGTTAAAAATAGGATTTGGGGTCAAAAACAGGGTTAGAATTAGGGTTTTGGTTCAAAATTAGGGATTTGGGTCAAAATTAGTGTTCTGGGTCAAATTAAGGGTTTAACATCAAAATTAGGGATTAGTGTTTGAAATAGGGTTTTGAGTTTAAAATAGGGTTTTGGGTCAAAAATTGGGTAAGAATAGGTTTTTGGGTCAAAATTTTGGCGTTGGGTTAAAATTAGGGCTTTGTGTCAAAATTTGGGTTTTGGGTCCAAATTAGGGGTTTTGGGTCAAAATTAAGGTTTAGGGTTTGAATTTGGGTTTTGTGTTAAAAATAGGGTTAGAATTAGGGTTTTGGGTTAAAAATAGGTTTTCAGATCAAAATTAGGGTTCTGTGTCAAATTTATGGTTTAGTTTCAAAATATGGGTTTGAATTTGGGTATTGGGTCAAAATTAGGGCTTTGGGTTTAAAGTAGGGTTTCGGGTAAAAATTAGGTTTCTGGGTCAAATTTAGTGTTTTGCGTCAAAATTAGGGTTTAGGGTTTGAAATAGGGTTTTGAGTTTAAAATAGGGTTTTGGGTTAAAATTAGTGTTTTGGGTCAAAATTAGGGCTTAGTGTTTTGGGTCCAAATTAGGGTTTTGTTTTAAAATTTGGGTATTGTGTCCAAATTAGGGTTTCGGGTGAAAATTTAGGGTTTCGGGTCAAAATTAGAGCTTTGGGTTAAAAGTTGGGTTTCGAGTAAAAATTAGGGTCTAGGTCAAATTTAGTGTTTTTGGTCAAAATTAGGGTTTAGGGTTTGAAATAGGGTTTTTGGGTCAAAATAGTGTTAGAATTAGGGTTTCGAGTCAAAAACAGGATTTGGGGTCAAAAATAGGGTTAGAATTAGGGTTTTGGGTCAAAATTAGGGTTTTGGGACAATATTAAGGTTTAGGGTTTTGTGTTAAAAATAGGGTTGGAATTAGGATTTTGGGTTAAAAATAGGGTTTCGGATCAAAATTAGGGTTATGTCAAATTCACGGTTTAGTTTTAAAATTTGGTTTTGAATTAGGGTTTTGGGTCAAAATTAGGGCTTTGGGTTTAAACTAGGGTTTCGGGTAAACAATAGGGTTCTGGGTCAAATTTAGTGTTTTGTGTCAAAATTAGGGTTTAGGGTTTGAAATAGGGTTTTGAGTTTAAAATAGTGTTTTGGGTCAAAAATAGGGTTAGAATTAGGGTTTTGGGTTAAAATTAGGGTTTTGGGTCAAAATTAGGGTTCTGGGTCAAAATTAGGGCTTAGGGTTAGAATTTTGGTTTTGGGAAAAATAATGGTTTCGTGTCAAAATTAGGGTTTAGGGTTTGAAATTGGGTTTTGAGTTTACAATAGGGTTTAGGGTCAAAAATAGGGTTAGAATTAGGGTTTTGTGTTAAACTTAGGGTTTTGGGTCAAAATTAGGGCTTAGGGTTTTGGGTCAAAATTAGGGTTTTGGTTTAAAATTTGGGTATTGTGTCCAAATTAGGGTTTTGGGTCAAAAATAAGGTTAGAATTAGGGTTTCGGATGAAAATTTAGGGTTTCGGGTCAAAATTAGAGCTTTGGGTTAAAAGTTGGGTTTCGAGTAAAAATTAGGGTCTAGGTCAAATTTAGTGTTTTTGGTCAAAATTAGGGTTTAGGGTTTGAAATAGGGTTTTTGGGTCAAAATAGTGTTAGAATTAGGGTTTCGAGTTAAAAACAGGATTTGGGGTCAAAAATAGGGTTAGAATTAGGGTTTTGGGTCAAAATTAGGGTTTTGGGACAATATTAAGGTTTAGGGTTTTGTGTTAAAAATAGGGTTGGAATTAGGATTTTGGGTTAAAAATAGGGTTTCGGATCAAAATTAGGGTTATGTCAAATTCACGGTTTAGTTTTAAAATTTGGTTTTGAATTAGGGTTTTGGGTCAAAATTAGGGCTTTGGGTTTAAACTAGGGTTTCGGGTAAACAATAGGGTTCTGGGTCAAATTTAGTGTTTTGTGTCAAAATTAGGGTTTAGGGTTTGAAATAGGGTTTTGAGTTTAAAATAGTGTTTTGGGTCAAAAATAGGGTTAGAATTAGGGTTTTGGGTTAAAATTAGGGTTTTGGGTCAAAATTAGGGTTCTGGGTCAAAATTAGGGCTTAGGGTTAGAATTTTGGTTTTGGGAAAAATAATGGTTTCGTGTCAAAATTAGGGTTTAGGGTTTGAAATTGGGTTTTGAGTTTACAATAGGGTTTAGGGTCAAAAATAGGGTTAGAATTAGGGTTTTGTGTTAAACTTAGGGTTTTGGGTCAAAATTAGGGCTTAGGGTTTTGGGTCAAAATTAGGGTTTTGGTTTAAAATTTGGGTATTGTGTCCAAATTAGGGTTTTGGGTCAAAAATAAGGTTAGAATTAGGGTTTCGGATGAAAATTTAGGGTTTCGGGTCAAAATTAGAGCTTTGGGTTAAAAGTTGGGTTTCGAGTAAAAATTAGGGTCTAGGTCAAATTTAGTGTTTTTGGTCAAAAGTAGGGTTTAGGGTTTGAAATAGGGGTTTGAGTTTAAAATAGGGTTTTGGGTCAAAATAGGGTTAGAATTAGGGTTTTGAGTTAAAAATAGGATTTGGGGTCAAAATAGGGTTAGAATTAGGGTTTTGGGGTCAAAATTAGGGTTTTGGGTTAAAATTAGGGCTTTGTGTCAAAATTTGGGTTTTGGTTCCAAATTAGGGTTTTGGGTCAATATTAAGGTTTAGGGTTTGAATTTGGGTTTTGTGTTAAAAATAGGGTTAGAATTAGGGTTTTGGGTTAAAAATAGGGTTTCGGATCAAAATTAGGGCTGTGTCAAATTCACGGTTTAGTTTCAAAATTTGGGTTTGAATTAGGGTTTTGGGTCAAAATTAGGGCTTTGGGTTTAAAGTAGGGTTTCGGGTAAACATTAGGGTTCTGGGTCAAATTTAGTGTTTTGTGTCAAAATTAGGGTTTAGTGTTTGCAATAGGGTTTTGAGTTTAAAATAGGGTTTTGGGTCAAAAATAGGGTTAGAATTAGGGATTTGGGTTAAAATTAGGGTTTTGGGTCAAAATTAGGGTTCTGGGTCAAAATTAGGGCTTAGGGTTAGAATTTTGGCTTTGGGAAAAATAATGGTTTCGTGTCAAAATTAGGGTTTAGGGTTTGAAATTGGGTTTTGAGTTTACAATAGGGTTTTTGGTCAAAAATAGGGTTAGAATTAGGGTTTTGGATAAAATTACGGTTATGGGTTTGAATTAGGGTTTTGCATAAAAAATAGGGTTAGAATTATGGTTTTGGGTCATAATTAGGGTTTAGGGTTTGAATTAGGGTTGAGTTAAAAATAGGGTTTTGGCTCAAAATAGGGTTAGAATTAGGATTTTGAGTTAAAATTAGGGTTTTGGATCAAAATTAGGCTTCTAGGTCAAATTTAGGGTTTATGGTCAAAATTAGAGATTTTATTGTGGTTTTGGGTCAAAATTTGGGTTTGGGGTTTGAATTAGGGTTTGAGAGAAAAATAAGTTTTCGGGTAAAAAATAAGGTTAGAATTAGGGTTTTTGGTTAAAATTAGGGTTTAGGGTTTGAAATAGGGTTTTGAGTTTAACATATTGCGTATAAAATGGGGTCCTAATTATGGCTTTGGGTCAAATTTTGGGTTTAGTGTAAAAGTTAGTGTTTAGGGTTTAAATAGGGTTTTGAGTTTAAAATAGGGATTTGGGCCAAAAATAGGGCTTTGGGTTAAAATTAGGGTTTTGGATCAAAATTATTATTTTTGTTCCAAATTAGGGTTTTGGGTAAAAAATAAGGTTAGAATTATGGTTTCGGGTCAAAATTAGAGCTTTGTGTTAAAAGTAGGGTTTCGGGTAAAAATTAGGGTCATGGTCAAATTTAGTGTTTTGGGTCAAAATTAGGGTTTAGGGTTTGAAATAGGGTTTTGAGTTTAAAATAGGGGTTTGGGTCAAAATAGGGTTAGAATTAGGGTTTTGGGTCAAAATTAGGGATTTGGGTCAAAATTAGTGTTCTGGGTCAAATTAAGGGTTTAGCATCAAAATTAGGGTTTAAGGTTTGAAATAGGGTTTTGAGTTTAAAATAGGGTTTTGGGTCAAAAATTGGGTAAGAGTTAGGTTTTTGGGTCAAAATTATGGCGTTGGGTTAAAATTAGGGCTTTGTGTCAAATTTTGGGTTTTGGGTCCAAATTAGGGTTTTGGGTCAAAATTAAGGTTTAGGGTTTGAATTTGGGTTTTGGGTTAAAAATAGGGTTAGAATTAGGGTTTCGGGTCAAAATTAGAGCTTTGGGTTAAAAGTAGGGTTTCGAGTAAAAATTAAGGTCTAGGTCAAATTTAGTGTTTTTGGTCAAAATTAGGGTTTAGGGTTTGAAATAGGGTTTTGAGTTTAAAATAGGGTTTTGGGTCAAAATAGGGTTAGAATTAGGGTTTCGAGTTAAAAATAGGATTTGGGGTCAAAAATAGGGTTAGAATTAGGGTTTTGGGTCAAAATTAGGGTTTTGGGATAAAATTAGGGCTTTGTGTCAAAATTTGGGTTGTGGGTCGAAATTAGGGTTTTGGGTCAATATTAAGGTTTAGGATTAGAATTACGGTTTTGTGTTAAAAATAGAGTTTCGGATCAAAATTAGGGTTGTTTCAAATTCACGGTTTAGTGTCAAAATTTGGGTTTGAGTTAGCGTTTTGGGTCAAAATTAGTGCTTTGGGTTTAATGTAGGGTTTCGGGTAAACATTAGGGTTCTTGGTCAAGTTTAGTGTTTTGTGTCAAAATTAGGGTTTCGGGTTTGAAATAGGGTTTTGAGTTTAAAATCGGGTTTTGGGTCAAAAATAGGGTTAGAATTAGGGTTTTGGGTTAAAATTAGGGTTTTGGGTCAAAATTAGGGACCGGGTCAAAATTAGGGCTTAGGGTTAGAATTTTGGTTTTGGGAAAATAATGCTTTCGTGTCAAAATTAGGGTTTAGGGTTTGAAATAGGGTTTTGAGTTTACAATAAGTTTTTGGGTCAAAAATAAGGTTAAAATTAGGGGTTTGGATAAAATTACGGTTATGGGTTTGAATTAGGGTTTTGCATAAAAAATAGGGTTAAAATTATGGTTTTGGGTCTTAATTAGGGTTTAGGGTTTGAATTAGGGTTGAGTTAAAAATAGGGTTTTGGCTCAAAATAGGGTTAGAATTAGGGTTTTGAGTTAAAATTAGGGTTTTGGATCAAAATTAGGACTCTAGGTCAAATTTAGGGTTTAGGGTCAAAATTAGAGATTTTTTATGGTTTTGGGTGAAAATTTGGGTTTGGGGTTTGAATTAGGGTTTGAGAGAAAAATAAGATTTGGGTCAAAAATAGGGTTAGAATTAGGGTTTTTGGTTAAAATTAGGGTTTAGGGTTTGAAATAGGGTTTTGAGTTTAACATATTGTGTATAAAATGGGGTCCTAATTAGGGCTTTGGGTCAAATTTTGGGTTTAGTGTAAAAGTTAGTGTTTAGGGTTTAAATAGGGTTTTGAGTTTAAAATAGGGATTTGGGCCAAAAATAGGGCTTTTGGTTAAAATTAGGGTTTTGGGACAAAATTATTATTTTTGTTCCAAATTAGGGTTTTGGGTCAAAAATAAGGTTAGAATTATGGTTTCGGGTCAAAATTAGAGCTTTGGGTTAAAAGTAGGGTTTCAGGTAAAAATTAGGGTCATGGTCAAATTTAGTGTTTTGGGTCAAAATTAGGGTTTAGGGTTTGAAATAGGGTTTTGAGTTTAAAATAGGGTTTTGGGTAAAAATAGGGTTAGAATTAGGGTTTTGAGTTAAAAATAGGATTTGGGGTCAAAAATAGGGTTAGAATTAGGGTTTTGGGTCAAAATTAAGGATTTGGGTCAAAATTAGTGTTTTAGGTCAAATTAAGGGTTTAGCATCAAAATTAGGGTTTAGGGTTTGAAATAGGGTTTTGAGTTTAAAATAGGGTTTTGAGTTTAAAATAGGGTTTTGGGTCAAAAATTGGGTAAGAATTAGGTTTTAGGGTCAAAATTATGGGGTTGGGTTAAAATTAGGGCTTTGTGTCAAAATTTGGGTTTTGGGTCCAAATTAGGGGTTTTGGGTCCAAATTAAGGTTTAGGGTTTGAATTTGGGTTTTGTGTTAAAAATAGGGTTAGAAATAGGGTTTTGGGTTAAAAATAGGTTTTCAGATCAAAATTAGGGTTGTGTCAAATTTATGGTTTAGTTTCAAAATATGGGTTTGAATTTGGGTTTTGGGTCAAAATTAGGGCTTTGGGTTTAAGGTAGGGTTTCGGGTAAAAATTAGGGTTCTGGGTCAAATTTAGTGTTTTGCCTCAAAATTTGGGTTTAGGGTTTGAAATAGGGTTTTGAGTTTAAAATAGGGTTTTGGGTCAAAAATAGGGTTAGAATTAGGGTTTTGGGTCAAAATTAGGGTTTTGGGTCAAAATTAGGGTTTTGGGTCAAAATTAGGGCTTAGGGTTTTGCGTCAAAATTAGGGTTTTGGTTTAAAATTTGGGTATTGTGTCCAAATTAGGGTTTAGGGTCAAAAATAAGGTTAGAATTAGGGTTTCGGGGTGAAAAATTAGGGTTTCGGGTCAAAATTAGTGCTTTGGGTTAAAAGTTGGGTTTCGAGTAAAAATTAGGTCTAGGTCAAATTTAGTGTTTTTGGTTAAAATTAGGGTTTAGGGTTTGATTTAGGGTTTTGAGTTTAAAATAGGATTTTGGGTCAAAATAGGGTTAGAATTAGGGTTTTGAGTTAAAAATAGGATTTGGGGTCAAAAATAGGGTTAGAATTAGGGTTTTGGGTCAAAATTGGAGCTTTGGGTTAAAAGTTGGGTTTCGGGTAAAAATTAGGGTCTAGTTCAAATTTAGTGTTTTTGGTCAAAATTAGAGTTTAGGGTTTGAAAAAGGGTTTGGAGTTTAAAATAGGGTTTTGGGTCAAAATAGGGTTAGAATTAGGGTTTCGAGTTAAAAATAGGATTTGGGGTCAAAAATAGGGTTAGAATTAGGGTTTTGGGTCAAAATTAGGGTTTAGGGTTTGAATTTGGGTTTTGGGTTAAAAATAGGGTTAGAATTAGGGTTTCGGGTCAAAATTAGAGCTTTGGGTTAAAAGTAGGGTTTCGAGTAAAAATTAAGGTCTAGGTCAAATTTAGTGTTTTTGGTCAAAATTAGGGTTTAGGGTTTGAAATAGGGTTTTGAGTTTAAAATAGGGTTTTGGGTCAAAATAGGGTTAGAATTAGGGTTTCGAGTTAAAAATAGGATTTGGGGTCAAAAATAGGGTTAGAATTAGGGTTTTGGGTCAAAATTAGGGTTTTGGGATAAAATTAGGGCTTTGTGTCAAAATTTGGGTTGTGGGTCAAAATTAGGGTTTTGGGTCAATATTAAGGTTTAGGATTAGAATTACGGTTTTGTGTTAAAAATAGAGTTTCGGATCAAAATTAGGGTTGTTTCAAATTCACGGTTTAGTGTCAAAATTTGGGTTTGAGTTAGCGTTTTGGGTCAAAATTAGTGCTTTGGGTTTAATGTAGGGTTTCGGGTAAACATTAGGGTTCTTGGTCAAGTTTAGTGTTTTGTGTCAAAATTAGGGTTTCGGGTTTGAAATAGGGTTTTGAGTTTAAAATCGGGTTTTGGGTCAAAAATAGGGTTAGAATTAGGGTTTTGGGTTAAAATTAGGGTTTTGGGTCAAAATTAGGTTCCAGGTCAAAATTAGGGCTTAGGGTTAGAAGTTTGGTTTTGGGAAAATAATGCTTTCGTGTCAAAATTAGGGTTTAGGGTTTGAAATAGGGTTTTGAGTTTACAATAAGTTTTTGGGTCAAAAATAAGGTTAAAATTAGGGGTTTGGATAAAATTACGGTTATGGGTTTGAATTAGGGTTTTGCATAAAAAATAGGGTTAGAATTATGGTTTTGGGTCTTAATTAGGGTTTAGGGTTTGAATTAGGGTTGAGTTAAAAATAGGGTTTTGGCTCAAAATAGGGTTAGAATTAGGGTTTTGAGTTAAAATTAGGGATTTGGATCAAAATTAGGACTCTAGGTCAAATTTAGGGTTTAGGGTCAAAATTAGAGATTTTTTATGGTTTTGGGTGAAAATTTGGGTTTGGGGTTTGAATTAGGGTTTGAGAGAAAAATAAGATTTCGGGTAAAAAATAAGGTTAGAATTAGGGTTTTTGGTTAAAATTAGGGTTTAGGGTTTGAAATAGGGTTTTGAGTTTAACATATTGTGTATAAAATGGGGTCCTAATTAGGGCTTTGGGTCAAATTTTGGGTTTAGTGTAAAAGTTAGTGTTTAGGGTTTAAATAGGGTTTTGAGTTTAAAATAGGGATTTGGGCCAAAAATAGGGCTTTTGGTTAAAATTAGGGTTTTGGGACAAAATTATTATTTTTGTTCCAAATTAGGGTTTTGGGTCAAAAATAAGGTTAGAATTATGGTTTCGGGTCAAAATTAGAGCTTTGGGTTAAAAGTAGGGTTTCAGGTAAAAATTAGGGTCATGGTCAAATTTAGTGTTTTGGGTCAAAATTAGGGTTTAGGGTTTGAAATAGGGTTTTGAGTTTAAAATAGGGTTTTGGGTAAAAATAGGGTTAGAATTAGGGTTTTGAGTTAAAAATAGGATTTGGGGTCAAAAATAGGGTTAGAATTAGGGTTTTGGGTCAAAATTAAGGATTTGGGTCAAAATTAGTGTTTTGGGTCAAATTAAGGGTTTAGCATCAAAATTAGGGTTTAGGGTTTGAAATAGGGTTTTGAGTTTAAAATAGGGTTTTGAGTTTAAAATAGGGTTTTGGGTCAAAAATTGGGTAAGAATTAGGTTTTAGGGTCAAAATTATGGGGTTGGGTTAAAATTAGGGCTTTGTGTCAAAATTTGGGTTTTGGGTCCAAATTAGGGGTTTTGGGTCCAAATTAAGGTTTAGGGTTTGAATTTGGGTTTTGTGTTAAAAATAGGGTTAGAAATAGGGTTTTGGGTTAAAAATAGGTTTTCAGATCAAAATTAGGGTTGTGTCAAATTTATGGTTTAGTTTCAAAATATGGGTTTGAATTTGGGTTTTGGGTCAAAATTAGGGCTTTGGGTTTAAGGTAGGGTTTCGGGTAAAAATTAGGGTTCTGGGTCAAATTTAGTGTTTTGCCTCAAAATTTGGGTTTAGGGTTTGAAATAGGGTTTTGAGTTTAAAATAGGGTTTTGGGTCAAAAATAGGGTTAGAATTAGGGTTTTGGGTCAAAATTAGGGTTTTGGGTCAAAATTAGGGTTTTGGGTCAAAATTAGGGCTTAGGGTTTTGCGTCAAAATTAGGGTTTTGGTTTAAAATTTGGGTATTGTGTCCAAATTAGGGTTTAGGGTCAAAAATAAGGTTAGAATTAGGGTTTCGGGGTGAAAAATTAGGGTTTCGGGTCAAAATTAGTGCTTTGGGTTAAAAGTTGGGTTTCGAGTAAAAATTAGGTCTAGGTCAAATTTAGTGTTTTTGGTTAAAATTAGGGTTTAGGGTTTGAAAAAGGGTTTGGAGTTTAAAATAGGGTTTTGGGTCAAAATAGGGTTAGAATTAGGGTTTTGAGTTAAAAATAGGATTTGGGGTCAAAAATAGGGTTAGAATTAGGGTTTTGGGTCAAAATTAGGGTTTTGGGTCAAAATTAGGGCTTTGGGTCAAAATTAGGGTTTTGGGTCCAAATTAGGGTTTTGGGTCAAAATTAAGGTTTAGGGTTTGAATTTGGGTTTTGGGTTAAAAATAGGGTTAGAATTAGGGTTTCGGGTCAAAATTAGAGCTTTGGGTTAAAAGTAGGGTTTCGAGTAAAAATTAAGGTCTAGGTCAAATTTAGTGTTTTGGGTCAAAATTAGGGTTTTGGGTCAAAATTAGGGCTTTGGGTCAAAATTAGGGTTTTGGGTCCAAATTAGGGTTTTGGGTCAATATTAAGGTTTAGGGTTTGAATTTGGGTTTTGGGTTAAAAATAGGGTTAGAATTAGGGTTTCGGGTCAAAATTAGAGCTTTGGGTTAAAAGTAGGGTTTCGAGTAAAAATTAAGGTCTAGGTCAAATTTAGTGTTTTTGGTCAAAATTAGGGTTTAGGGTTTGAAATAGGGTTTTGAGTTTAAAATAGGGTTTTGGGTCAAAATAGGGTTAGAATTAGGGTTTCGAGTTAAAAATAGGATTTGGGGTCAAAAATAGGGTTAGAATTAGGGTTTTGGGTCAAAATTAGGGTTTTGGGATAAAATTAGGGCTTTGTGTCAAAATTTGGGTTGTGGGTCGAAATTAGGGTTTTGGGTCAATATTAAGGTTTAGGATTAGAATTACGGTTTTGTGTTAAAAATAGAGTTTCGGATCAAAATTAGGGTTGTTTCAAATTCACGGTTTAGTGTCAAAATTTGGGTTTGAGTTAGCGTTTTGGGTCAAAATTAGTGCTTTGGGTTTAATGTAGGGTTTCGGGTAAACATTAGGGTTCTTGGTCAAGTTTAGTGTTTTGTGTCAAAATTAGGGTTTCGGGTTTGAAATAGGGTTTTGAGTTTAAAATCGGGTTTTGGGTCAAAAATAGGGTTAGAATTAGGGTTTTGGGTTAAAATTAGGGTTTTGGGTCAAAATTAGGGTTCTGGGTCAAAATTAGGGCTTAGGGTTAGAATTTTGGTTTTGGGAAAATAATGCTTTCGTGTCAAAATTAGGGTTTAGGGTTTGAAATAGGGTTTTGAGTTTACAATAAGTTTTTGGGTCAAAAATAAGGTTAAAATTAGGGGTTTGGATAAAATTACGGTTATGGGTTTGAATTAGGGTTTTGCATAAAAAATAGGGTTAGAATTATGGTTTTGGGTCTTAATTAGGGTTTAGGGTTTGAATTAGGGTTGAGTTAAAAATAGGGTTTTGGCTCAAAATAGGGTTAGAATTAGGGTTTTGAGTTAAAATTAGGGTTTTGGATCAAAATTAGGACTCTAGGTCAAATTTAGGGTTTAGGGTCAAAATTAGAGATTTTTTATGGTTTTGGGTGAAAATTTGGGTTTGGGGTTTGAATTAGGGTTTGAGAGAAAAATAAGATTTCGGGTAAAAAATAAGGTTAGAATTAGGGTTTTTGGTTAAAATTAGGGTTTAGGGTTTGAAATAGGGTTTTGAGTTTAACATATTGTGTATAAAATGGGGTCCTAATTAGGGCTTTGGGTCAAATTTTGGGTTTAGTGTAAAAGTTAGTGTTTAGGGTTTAAATAGGGTTTTGAGTTTAAAATAGGGATTTGGGCCAAAAATAGGGCTTTTGGTTAAAATTAGGGTTTTGGGACAAAATTATTATTTTTGTTCCAAATTAGGGTTTTGGGTCAAAAATAAGGTTAGAATTATGGTTTTGGTCAAAATTAGAGCTTTGGGTTAAAAGTAGGGTTTCAGGTAAAAATTAGGGTCATGGTCAAATTTAGTGTTTTGGGTCAAAATTAGGGTTTAGGGTTTGAAATAGGGTTTTGAGTTTAAAATAGGGTTTTGGGTAAAAATAGGGTTAGAATTAGGGTTTTGAGTTAAAAATAGGATTTGGGGTCAAAAATAGGGTTAGAATTAGGGTTTTGGGTCAAAATTAAGGATTTGGGTCAAAATTAGTGTTTTGGGTCAAATTAAGGGTTTAGCATCAAAATTAGGGTTTAGGGTTTGAAATAGGGTTTTGAGTTTAAAATAGGGTTTTGAGTTTAAAATAGGGTTTTGGGTCAAAAATTGGGTAAGAATTAGGTTTTAGGGTCAAAATTATGGGGTTGGAGTTAAAATTAGGGCTTTGTGTCAAAATTTGGGTTTTGGGTCCAAATTAGGGGTTTTGGGTCCAAATTAAGGTTTAGGGTTTGAATTTGGGTTTTGTGTTAAAAATAGGGTTAGAAATAGGGTTTTGGGTTAAAAATAGGTTTTCAGATCAAAATTAGGGTTGTGTCAAATTTATGGTTTAGTTTCAAAATATGGGTTTGAATTTGGGTTTTGGGTCAAAATTAGGGCTTTGGGTGTAAGGTAGGGTTTGGGTAAAAATTAGGGTTCTGGGTCAAATTTAGTGTTTTGCCTCAAAATTTGGGTTTAGGGTTTGAAATAGGGTTTTGAGTTTAAAATAGGGTTTTGGGTCAAAAATAGGGTTAGAATTAGGGTTTTGGGTCAAAATTAGGGTTTTGGGTCAAAATTAGGGTTTTGGGTCAAAATTAGGGCTTAGGGTTTTGCGTCAAAATTAGGGTTTTGGTTTAAAATTTGGGTATTGTGTCCAAATTAGGGTTTAGGGTCAAAAATAAGGTTAGAATTAGGGTTTCGGGGTGAAAAATTAGGGTTTCGGGTCAAAATTAGTGCTTTGGGTTAAAAGTTGGGTTTCGAGTAAAAATTAGGTCTAGGTCAAATTTAGTGTTTTTGGTTAAAATTAGGGTTTAGGGTTTGAAAAAGGGTTTGGAGTTTAAAATAGGGTTTTGGGTCAAAATAGGGTTAGAATTAGGGTTTTGAGTTAAAAATAGGATTTGGGGTCAAAAATAGGGTTAGAATTAGGGTTTTGGGTCCAAATTAGGGTTTTGGGTCAAAATTAGGGCTTTGGGTCCAAATTAGGGTTTTGGGTCAAAATTAGGGGTTTGGGTCAAAATTAGGGTTTACGGTTTGAATTTGGGTTTTGGGTTAAAAATAGGGTTAGAATTTGGGTTTCGGGTCAAAATTAGAGCTTTGGGTTAAAAGTAGGGTTTCGAGTAAAAATTAAGGTCTAGGTCAAATTTAGTGTTTTGGGTCAAAATTAGGGTTTTGGGTCAAAATTAGGGCTTTGGGTCAAAATTAGGGTTTTGGGTCCAAATTAGGGTTTTGGGTCAATATTAAGGTTTAGGGTTTGAATTTGGGTTTTGGGTTAAAAATAGGGTTAGAATTAGGGTTTCGGGTCAAAATTAGAGCTTTGGGTTAAAAGTAGGGTTTCGAGTAAAAATTAGGGTCTAGTTCAAATTTAGTGTTTTTGGTCAAAATTAGAGTTTAGGGTTTGAAAAAGGGTTTGGAGTTTAAAATAGGGTTTTGGGTCAAAATAGGGTTAGAATTAGGGTTTTGAGTTAAAAATAGGATTTGGGGTCAAAAATAGGGTTAGAATTAGGGTTTTGGGTCAAAATTAGGGTTTTGGGTCAAAATTAGGGCTTTGGGTCAAAATTAGGGTTTTGGGTCCAAATTAGGGTTTTGGGTCAATATTAAGGTTTAGGGTTTGAATTTGGGTTTTGTGTTAAAATTAGGGTTAGAATTAGGGTTTTGGGTTAAAAATAGGGTTTCGGATCAAAATTAGGGTTGTGTCAAATTCACGGTTTAGTGTCAAAATTTGGGTTTGAATTAGCGTTTGGGGTCAAAATTAGTGCTGCGGGTTTAAAGTAGGGTTTCGGGTAAACATTAGGGTTCTTGGTCAAATTTAGTGTTTTGTGTCAAAATTAGGGTTTCGGGTTTGAAATAGGGTTTTGAGTTTAAAATCGGGTTTTGGGTGAAAAATAGGGTTAGAATTAGGGTTTTGGGTTAAAATTAGGGTTTTGGGTCAAAATTAGGGTTCTGGGTCAAAATTGGGGCTTAGGGTTAGAATTTTGGTTTTGGGAAAAATAATGCTTTCGTGCGGTTATGGGTTTGAATTAGGGTTTTGCATAAAAAATAGGGTTAGAATTATGGTTTTGGGTCTTAATTAGGGTTTAGGGTTTGAATTAGGGTTGAGTTAAAAATAGGGTTTTGGCTCAAAATAGGGTTAGAATTAGGATTTTGAGTTAAAATTAGGGTTTTGGATCAAAATTAGGATTCTAGGTCAAATTTAGGGTTTAGGGTTAAAATTAGAGATTTTTTTATGGTTTTGGGTGAAAATTTGGGTTTGGGGTTTGAATTAGTGTTTGAGAGAAAATAAGGTTTCGGGTAAAAAATAAGGTTAGAATTAGCGTTTTTGGTTAAAATTAGTGTTTAGGGTTTGAAATAGGGTTTTGAGTTTAACATATTGTGTATAAAATGGGGTCCTAATTAGGGCTTTGGGTCAAATTTTGGGTTTAGTGTAAAAGTTAGTGTTTAGGGTTTAAATAGGGTTTTGAGTTTAAAATAGGGATTTGGGCCAAAAATAGGGCTTTGGGTTAAAATTAGGGTTTTGGGTCAAAATTATTATTTTTGTTCCAAATTAGGGTTTTGGGTCAAAAATAAGGTTAGAATTTAGGGTTTCGGGTCAAAATTAGAGCTTTGGGTTAAAAGTTGGGTTTCGGGTAAAAATTAGGGTCATGGTCAAATTTAGTGTTTTGCGTCAAAATTAGGGTTTAGGGTTTGAAATAGGGTTTTCAGTTTAAAATAGGGTTTTGGGTCAAAATAGGGTTAGAATTAGGGTTTTGATTTAAAAATAAGATTTGGGGTAAAAAATAGGGTTAGAATTAGGGTTTTGGGTCAAAATTAGGGATTCGCGTCAAAATTAGTGTCCTGGGTCAAATTAAGGGTTTAGCATCAAAATTAGGGATTAGGGTTTGAAATAGGGTTTTGAGTTTAAAATAGGGTTTTGGGTCAAAAATTGGGTAAGAATTTGGTTTTTGGGTCAAAATTATGGCGTTGGGTTAAAATTAGGGCTTTGTGTCAAAATTTGGGTTTTGGGTCAAAAGTAAGGCTTAGGGTTTGAATTTGGGTTGTGTTAAAAATAGGGTTAGAATTAGGGTTTTGGGTTAAAAATAGGTTTTCAGATCAAAATTAGGGTTCTGTGTCAAATTTATGGTTTAGTTTCAAAATATCTGTTTGAATTTGGGTTTTGGGTCAAAATTAGGGCTTTGGGTTTAAAGTAGGGTTTCGGGTAAAAATTAGGGTTTGTTTCAAATTTAGTGTTTTGCGTCAAAATTAGGGTTTAGGGTTTGAAATAGGGTTTTGAGTTTAAAATAGGGTTTTGGGTCAAAAATAGGGTTAGAATTAGGGTTTTGGGTTAAAATTAGGGTTTTGGGTCAAAATTATGGCTTAGGGTTTTGGGTCCAAATTAGGGTTTTGGTTTAAAATTTGGGTATTGTGTCCAAATTAGGGTTTTGGGTCAAAAATAAGGTTAGAATTAGGGTTTCGGGTCAAAATTTAGGGTTTCGGGTCAAAATTAGAGCTTTGGGTTAAAAGTAGGGTTTCGGGTAAAAATTAGGGTCATGGTCAAATTTAGTGTTTTGCGTCAAAATTAGGGTTTAGGGTTTGAAATAGGGGTTTGAGTTTAAAATAGGGTTTTGAGTCAAAATAGGGTTAGAATTAGGGTTTTGAGTTAAAAATAGGATTTGGGGTCAAAAATAGGGTTAGAATTAGGGTTTTGGGTCAAAATTAGGGATTTGGGACAAAAATAGTGTTCTGCGTCAAATTAAGGGTTTAGTATCAAAATTAGGGTTTAGGGTTTGAAATAGGGTTTTGAGTTTAAAATAGGGTTTTGGGTCAAAATAGGGTTAGAATTAGGGTTTTGAGTTAAAAATAGGATTTGGGGTCAAAATAGGGTTAGAATTTGGGTTTTGGGTCAAAATTAGTGTTCTGGGTCAAATTAATGGGTTAGCATCAAAATTAGGGTTGAGGGTTTGAAATAGGGTTTTGAGTTTAAAATAGGGTTTTGGGTCAAAAATTGGGTAAGAATTAGGTTTTTGGGTCAAAATTAAGGCGTTGGGTTAAAATTAGGGCTTTGTGTCAAAATTTGGGTTTTGGGTCCAAATTAGGGTTTTGGGTCAAAAGTAAGGTTTAGGGTTTGAATTTGGGTTGTGTTAAAAATAGGGTAGAATTACGGTTTTGGGTTAAAAATAGGTTTTCAGATCAAAATTAGTGTTCAGTGTCAAATTTATGGTTTAGTTTCAAAATATGGGTTTGAATTTGGGTTTTGGGTCAAAATTAGGGCTTTGGGTTTAAAGTAGGGTTTCGGGTAAAAATTAGGGTTCTGGGTCAAATTTAGTGTTTTGCGTCAAAATTAGGGTTTAGGGTTTGAAATAGGGTTTTGAGTTTAAAATAGGGTTTTTGGTCAAAAATAGGGTTAGAATTAGGGTTTTGGGTTAAAATTAGGGTTTTGGGTCAAAATTAGGGTTTTGGGTCAAAATTAGGGCTTTGGGTTTTGGGTCCAAATTAGGGTTTTGGTTTAAAATTTGCGTATTGTGTCCAAATTAGGGTTTAGGGTCAAAAATAAGGTTAGAATTAGGGTTTCGGGTGAAAATTTAGGGTTTCGGGTCAAAATTAGAGCTTTGGGTTAAAAGTTGGGTTTCGAGTAAAAATTAGGGTCTAGATCAAATTTAGTGTTTTTGGTCAAAATTAGGGTTTAGGGTTTGAAATAGGGTTTTGAGTTTAAAAAAGGGTTTTGGGTCAAAATAGGGTTAGAATTAGGGTTTTGAGTTAAAAATAGGATTTGGGGTCAAAAATAGGGTTAGAATTAGGGTTTTGGGTCAAAATTAGGGTTTTGGGTTAAAATTAGGGCTTTGTGTCAAAATTTGGGTTTTGGGTCCAAATTAGGGTTTTGGATCAATATTAAGGTTTAGGGTTTGAATTTGGGTTTTGTGTTAAAAATAGGGTTAGAATTAGGGTTTTGGGTTAAAAATAGGGTTTCGGATCAAAATTAGGGTTGTCTCAAATTCACGGTTTAGTTTCAAATTTTGGTTTTGAATTAGGGTTTTGGGTCAAAATTAGGGCTTTGGGTTTAAAGTAGGGTTTCGTGTAAACATTAGGGTTCTGGGTCAAATTTAGTGTTTTGTGTCAAAATTAGGTTTTAGGGTTTGAAATAGGGTTTTGAGTTTAAAATAGGGTTTTGGGTCAAAAATAGGGTTAGAAATAGGGTTTTGGGTTAAAATTAGTGTTTGGGTCAAAATTAGGGTTCTGGGTCAAAATTAGGGCTTAGGGTTAGAATTTTGGTTTTGGGAAAAATAATGGATTCGTGTCAAAATTAGGGTTTAGGGTTTGAAATAGGGTTTTGAGTTTACAATAGGGTTTTGGGTCAAAAATAGGGTTAGAATTAGGGTTTTGAATAAAATTACGGTTATGGGTTTGAATTAGGGTTTTGCATAAAAAATAGGGTTAGAATTATGGTTTTGGGTCATAATTAGGGTTTAGGGTTTGAATTAGGGTTGAGTTAAGAATAGGGTTTTGGCTCAAAATAGGGTTAGAATTAGGGTTTTGAGTTAAAATTAGGGTTTTGGATCAAAATTAGGATTCTAGGTCAAATTTAGGGTTTAAGGTCAAAATTAGAGATTTTATTATGGTTTTGGGTGAAAATTGGGGTTTGGGGTTTGAATTAGGGTTTCAGAGAAAAATAAGGTTTCGGGTAAAAAATAAGGTTAGAATTAGTGTTTTTGGTTAAAATTAGGGTTTAGGGTTTGAAATAGGGTTTTGAGTTTAACATATTGTGTATAAAATGGGGTCCTAATTAGGGCTTTGGGTCAAATTTTGGGTTTAGTGTAAAAGTTAGTGTTTAGGGTTTAATTAGGGTTTTGAGTTTAAAATAGGGATTTGGGCCAAAAATAGGGCTTTGGGTTAAAATTAGGGTTTTGAGTCAAAATTATTATTTTTGTTCCAAATTAGGGTTTTGGGTCAAAAATAAGGTTAGAATTATGGTTTCGGGTCAAAATTAGAGCTTTGGGTTAAAAGTAGGGTTTCGGGTAAAAATTAGGGTCATGGTCAAATTTAGTGTTTTGGGTCAAAATTTGGGTTTAGGGTTTGAAATAGGGTTTTGAGTTTAAAATAGGGTTTTGGGTCAAAATGGGGTTAGAACTAGGGTTTTGAGTTAAAAATAGGATTTGGGGTCAAAAATAGGGTTAGAATTAGGGTTTTGGGTCAAAATTAGGGATTTGGGTCAAAATTATTGTTCTGGGTCAAATTAAGGGGTTAGCATCAAAATTAGGGTTTAGGGTTTGAAATAGGGTTCTGAGTTTAAAATAGGGTTTTGGGTCAAATATTGGGTAAGAATTAGGTTTTTGGATCAAAATTATGGCGTTGGGTTAAAATTAGGGCTTTGTGTCAAAATTTGGGTTTTGGGTCCAAATTAGGGGTTTTGGGTCAAAATTAAGGTTTAGGGTTTGAATTTGGGTTTTGTGTTAAAAATAGGGTTAGAATTAGGGTTTTGGGTTAAAAATAGGTTTTCAGATCAAAATTAGGGTTCTGTGTCAAATTTATGGTTTAGTTTCAAAATATGGGTTTGAATTTGGGTTTTGGGTCAAAATTAATAGGGCTTTGGGTTCAAAGTAGGGTTTCGGGTAAAAATTAGGTTTCTGGGTCAAATTTAGTGTTTGGCGTCAAAATTGGGGTTTAGGGTTTGAAATAGGGTTTTGAGTTTAAAATAGGGTTTTGGGTCAAAAATAGGGTTAGAAATAGGGTTTTGGGTTAAAATTAGGGTTTTGGGTCAAAATTAGGGTTCTGGGTCAAAATTAGGGCTTAGGGTTAGAATTTTGGTTTTGGGAAAAATAATGGATTCGTGTCAAAAATAGGGTTTAGGGTTTGAAATAGGGTTTTTAGTTTACAGTAGCGTTTTGGGTCAAAAATAGGGTTAGAATTAGGGTTTTGGATAAAATTACGGTTATGGGTTTGAATCATGGTTTTGCATAAAAAATAGGGTTAGAATTATGGTTTTGGGTCATAATTAGGGTTTAAGGTTTGAATAAGGGTTGAGTTAAGAAGAAGGTTTTGGCTCAAAATAGGGTTAGAATTAGGGTTTTGAGTTAAAATTAGGGTTTTGGATCAAAATTAGGATTCTAGGTCAAATTTAGGGTTTAGGGTCAAAATTAGAGATTTTATTATGGTTTTGGGTGAAAATTGGGGTTTGGGGTTTGAATTAGGGTTTGAGAGAAAAATAATGTTTCGGGTAAAAAATAAGGTTAGAATTAGGGTTTTTGGTTAAAATTAGGGTTTAGGGTTTGAAATAGGGTTTTGGGTTTAACATATTGTGTATAAAATGGGGTCCTAATTAGGGCTTTGGGTCAAATTTTGGGTTTAGTGTAAAAGTTAGTGTTTAGGGTTTAAATAGGGTTTTGAGTTTAAAATAGGGATTTGGGCCAAAAATAGGGCTTTGAGTTAAAAATAGGGTTTTGGGTCAAAATTATTAATTTTGTTCCAAATTCGGGCTTTGGGTCAAAAATAAGGTTAGAATTATGGTTTCGGTTCAAAATTAGAGCTTTGGGTTAAAAGTAGGGTTTCGGGTAAAAATTAGGGTCATGGTCAAATTTAGTGTTTTGGGTCAAAATTAGTGTTTAGGGTTTGAAATAGGGTTCTGAGTTTAAAATAGTGTTTTGGGTCAAAATAGGGTTAGAATTAGGGTTTTGAGTTAAAAATAGGATTTGGTGTCAAAAATAGGGTTACAATTAGGGTTTTGGGTCAAATTTAGGGATTTTGGTCAAAAATAGTGTTCTGGGTCAAATTAAGGGTTTAGCATCAAAATTAGGGTTTAGGGTTTGAAATAGGGTTCTGAGTTTAAAATAGGGTTTTGGGTCAAAAATTGGGTAAGAATTTGGTTTTTGGGTCAAAATTATGGCGTTGGGTTAAAATTAGGGCTTTGTGTCAAAATTTGGGTTTTGGGTCCAAAATAGGGTTTTGGGTCAAAATTAAGGTTTAGGGTTTGAGTTTGGGTTGTGTTAAAAATAGGGTTTGAATTAGGGTTTTGGGTTAAAAATAGGTTTTCAGATCATAATTAGGGTTGTGTCAAATTTATGGTTTAGTTTCAAAATATGGGTTTGAATTTGGGTTTTGGGTCAAAATTAGGGCTTTGGGTTTAAAGTAGGGTTTCGGGTAAAAATTAGGGTTCTGGGTCAAATTTAGTGTTTTGCGTCAAAATTAGGGTTTAGGGTTTGAAATAGGGTTTTGAGTTTGAAATAGGGTTTTGGGTCAAAAATAGGGTTAGAATTAGGGTTTTGGGTTAAAATTAGGGTTTTCGGTAAAAATTAGGGTTTTGGGTCAAAATTAGGGCTTAGGGATTTTTGGGTCCAAATTAGGGTTTTGGTTTAAAATTTTGGTATTGTGTCCAAAGTAGGGTTTCGGGTCAAAAATAAGGTTAGAATTAGGGTTTCGGGTGAAAATCTAGGGTTTCGGGTCAAAATTAGAGCTTTGGGTTAAAAGTTGGGTTTCGGGTAAAAATTAGGTTCTAGGTCAAATTTAGTGTTTTTGGTCAAAATTATAGTTTAGGGTTTTCAGTTTAATATAGGGTTTTGGGTCAAAATAGGGTTAGAATTAGGATTTTGAGTTAAAAATAGGATTTGGGGTCAAAAATAGGGTTAGAATTAGGGTTTTGGGTTAAAATTAGGGCTTTGTGTCAAAATTTGGGTTTTGGGTCCAAATTAGGGTTTTGGGTCAATATTAAGGTTTAGGATTTGAATTTTGGTTTTGTGTTAAAAATAGGGTTAGAATTAGGGTTTTGGGTTAAAAATAGGGTTTCGGATCAAAATTAGGGTTGTGTCAAATTCACGGTTTAGTTTCAAAATTTGGGTTTGAATTAGGGTTTTGGGTCAAAATTAGGGCTTTGGGTTTAAAGTAGGGTTTCGGGTAAACATTAGGGTTCTGGGTCAAATTTAGTGTTTTGTGTCAAAATTAGGGTTTAGGGTTTGAAATAGGGTTTTGAGTTTAAAATAGGGTTTTGGGTCAAAAATAGGGTTAGAATTAGGGTTTTGGGTTAAAATTAGGGTTTTGGGTCAAAATTAGGGTTCTGGGTCAAAATTAGGGCTTAGGGTTAGAATTTTGGTTTTGGGAAAAATAATGGTTTCGTGTCAAAATTAGGGTTTAGGGTTTGAAATAGGGTTTTGAGTTTACAATACGGTTTTGGGTCAAAAATAGGGTTAGAATTAGGGTTTTGGATAAAATTACGGTTATGGGTTTGAATTAGGGTTTTGCATAAAAAATAGGGTTAGAATTATGGTTTTGGGTCATAATTAGGGTTTAGGGTTTGAATTAGGGTTGAGTTAAGAATAGGGTTTTGGCTCAAAATAGGGTTAGAATTAGGGTTTTGAGTTAAAATTATGGTTTTGGATCAAAATTATGATTCTAGGTCAAATTTAGTGTTTAGGGTCAAAATTAGAGATTTTATTATGGTTTTGGGTGAAAATTTGGGTTTGGGGTTTGAATTAGGGTTTGGGAGAAAAATAATGTTTCGGGTAAAAAATAAGGTTAGAATTAGGGTTTAGGGTTTGAAATAGGGTTTTGAGTTTAAAATATTGGGTATAAAATGGGAACCTAATTAGGGATTTGGGTCAAATTTTGGGTTTAGGGTTTAAATAGGGTTTTGAGTCTAAAATAGGGATTTGGGCCAAAAATAGGGCTTTGGGTTAAAATTAGGGTTTTGGGTCAAAATTATTATTTGTTCCTAATTAGGGTTTTGGGTCAAAAATAAGTTAGAATTGTGGTTTCGGGTCAAAATTTAAGGTTTCGGGTCAAAATTAGGGTTTCAGAGAAAAATAAGGTTTCGGGTAAAAAATAAGGTTAGAATTAGGGTTTTTGGTTAAAATTAGGGTTTAGGGTTTGAAATAGGGTTTTGAGTTTAACATATTGTGTATAAAATGGGGTCCTAATTAGGGCTTTGGGTCAAATTTTGGGTTTAGTGTAGAAGTTAGTGTTTAGGGTTTAAATAGGGTTTTGAGTTTAAAATAGGGATTTGGGCCAAAAATAGAGCTTTGGGTTAAAATTAGGGTTTTGGGTCAAAATTATTATTTTTGTTCCAAATTAGGGTTTTGGATCAAAAATAAGGTTAGAATTATGGTTTCGGGTCAAAATTTAGTGTTTCGGGTCAAAATTAGAGCTTTGGGTTAAAAGTAGCGTTTCGGGTAAAAATTAGGGTCATGGTCAAATTTAGTGTTTTGGGTCAAAATTAGGGTTTAGGGTTTGAAATAGGGTTTTGAGTTTAAAATAGGGTTTTGGGTCAAAATAGGGTTAGAATTAGGGTTTTGAGTAAAAAATAGGATTTGGGGTCAAAAATAGGGTTAGAATTAGGGTTTTGGGTCAAAATTAGGGATTTGGGTCAAAATTAGTGTTCTGGGTCAAATTAAGGGTTTAGCATCAAAATTAGGGTTTAGGGTTTGAAATAGGGTTTTGAGTTTAAAATAGGGTTTTGGGTCAAAAATTGGGTAAGAATTAGGTTTTTGGGTCAAAATTATGGCGTGGGGTTAAAATTAGGGCTTTGTGTCAAAATTTGGGTTTTGCGTCCAAATTAGGGTTTTGGGTCAAAATTAAGGTTTAGGGTTTGAATTTGGGTTTTGTATTAAAAATAGTGTTAGAATTAAGGTTTTGGGTTAAAAATAGGTTTTCAGATCAAAATTAGGGTTCTGTGTCAAATTTATTGTTTAGTTTCAAAATATGAGTTTGAATTTGGGTTTTGGGTCAAAATTAGGGCTTTGGGTTTAAAGTAGGGTTTCGGGTAAAAATTAGGGTTCTGGGTCAAATTTAGTGTTTTGCGTCAAAATTAGGGTTTAGGGTTTGAAATAGGGTTTTGAGTTTAAAATAGGGTTTTGGGTCAAAAATAGGGTTAGAATTAAGGTTTTGGGTGAAAATTAGGGTTTTGGGTCAAAATTAGGGTTTTGGGTCAAATTTAGGGCTTAGGGTTTTGGGTCCAAATTAGGGTTTTGGTTTAAAATTTGGGTATTGTGTCCAAATTAGGGTTTGGGTCAAAAATAAGGTTAGAATTAGGGTTTCGGGAGAAAATTTAGGGTTTCGGGTCAAAATTATAGCTTTGGGTTAAAAGTTGGGTTTCGAGTAAAAATTAGGGTCTAGGTCAAATTTAGTGTTTTTGGTCAAAATTAGAGTTTAGGGTTTGAAAAAGTGTTTTCATTTTAAAATAGGGTTTTGGGTCAAAATAGGGTTAGAATTAGGGTTTTGAGTTAAAAATAGGATTTGGGGTCAAAATAGGGTTAGAATTAGGGTTTTGGGTCAAAATTAGGGGTTTGGGTTAAAATTAGGGCTTTGTGTCAAAATTTGGGTTTTGGGTCCAAATTAGGGTTTTGGGTCAATATTAAGGTTTAGGGTTTGAATTTTGGTTTTGTGTTAAAAATAGGGTTAGAATTAGGGTTTTAGGTTAAAAATAGGGTTTCGGATCAAAATTAGGATTGTGTCAAATTCACGGTTTAGTTTCAAAATTTGGGTTTGAATTAGGGTTTTGGGTCAAAATTAGGGCTTTGGGTTTAAAGTAGGGTTTCGGGTAAACATTAGGGTTCTGGGTCAAATTTAGTGTTTTGTGTCAAAATTAGGGTTTAGGGTTTGAAATAGGGTTTTGAGTTTAAAATGGGGTTTTGGGTCAAAAATAGGGTACGAATTAGGGTTTTGGATTAAAATTAGGGTTCTGGGTCAAAATTAGGGATTAGGGTTAGAATTTTGGTTTCGGGAAAAATAATGGTTTCGTGTCAAAATTAGGGTTTAGGGTTTGAAATAGGGTTTTGAGTTTACAATAGGGTTTTGGGTCAAAAATAGGGTTAGAATTAGGGTTTTGGATAAAATTACGGTTATGGGTTTGAATCAGGGTTTTGCATAAAAAATAGGGTTAGAATTATGGTTTTGGATCATAATTAGGGTTTAGGGTTTGAATTAGGGTTGAGTTAAAAATAGGGTTTTGCCTCAAAATAGGGTTAGAATTAGGGTTTTGTGTTAAAATTAGGGTTTTGGATCAAAATTAGGATTCTAGGTCAAATTTAGGGTTTAGGGTCAAAATTAGAGATTTTATTATGGTTTTGGGTGAAAATTTGGGTTTGGGGTTTGAATTAGGGTTTGAGAGAAAAATAAGGTTTCGGGTAAAAAATAAGGTTAGAATTAGGGTTTTTGGTTAAAATTAGGGTTTAGGGTTTGAAATAGGGTTTTGAGTTTAACATATTGTGTATAAAATGGGGTCCTAATTAGGGCTTTGGGTCAAATTTTGGGTTTAGTGTAAAAGTTAGTGTTTAGGGTTTAATTAGGGTTTTGAGTTTAAAATAGGGATTTGGGCCAAAAATAGAGCTTTGGGTTAAAATTAGGATTTTGGGTCAAAATTATTTTTTTTGTTCCAAATTAGGGTTTTGGGTCAAAAATAAGGTTAGAATTATGGTTTCGGGTCAAAATTTAGGGTTTCGGGTCAAAATTAGAGCTTTGGGTTAAAAGTAGGGTTTCGGGTAAAAATTAGGGTCATGGTCAAATTTAGTGTTTTGGGTCAAAATTAGGGTTTAGGGTTTGAAATAGGGTTTTGAGTTTAAAATAGGGTTTTGGGTCAAAATAGGGTTAGAATTAGGGTTTTGAGTTAAAAATAGGATTTGGGGTCAAAAATAGGGTTAGAATTAGGGTTTTGGGTCAAAATTAGGGATTTGGGTCAAAATTAGTGTTCTGGGTCAAATTAAGGGTTTAGCATCAAAATTAGGGTTTAGGGTTTGAAATAGGGTTTTGAGTTTAAAATAGGGTTTTGGGTCAAAAATTGGGTAAGAATTAGGTTTTTGGGTCAAAATTATGGCGTGGGGTTAAAATTAGGGCTTTGTGTCAAAATTTGGGTTTTGCGTCCAAATTAGGGTTTTGGGTCAAAATTAAGGTTTAGGGTTCGAATTTGGGTTTTGTATTAAAAATAGTGTTAGAATTAAGGTTTTGGGTTAAAAATAGGTTTTCAGATCAAAATTAGGGCTCTGTGTCAAATTTATTGTTTAGTTTCAAAATATGGGTTTGAATTTGGGTTTTGGGTCAAAATTAGGGCTTTGGGTTTAAAGTAGGGTTTCGGGTAAAAATTAGGGTTCTGGGTCAAATTTAGTGTTTTGCGTCAAAATTAGGGTTTAGGGTTTGAAATAGGGTTTTGAGTTTAAAATAGGGTTTTGGGTCAATAATAGGGTTAGAATTAAGGTTTTGGGTGAAAATTAGGGTTTTGGGTCAAAATTAGGGTTTTCGGTCAAATTTAGGGCTTAGGGTTTTGGGTCCAAATTAGGGTTTTGGTTTAAAATTTGGGTATTGTGTCCAAATTAGGGTTTGGGTCAAAAATAAGGTTAGAATTAGGGTTTCGGGAGAAAATTTAGGGTTTGGGGTCAAAATTAGAGCTTTGGGTTAAAAATTGGGTTTCGAGTAAAAATTAGGGTCCAGGTCAAATTTAGTGTTTTTGGTCAAAATTAGAGTTTAGGGTTTGAAAAAGGGTTTTCATTTTAAAATAGGGTTTTGGGTCAAAATAGGGTTAGAATTAGGGTTTTGAGTTAAAAATAGGATTTGGGGTCAAAATAGGGTTAGAATTAGGGTTTTGGGTTTAAATTAGGGATTTGGGTCAAAAATAGGGTTAGAATTAGGGTTTTGGATTAAAATTAGGGTTCTGGGTCAAAATTAGGTATTAGGGTTAGAATTTTGGTTTCGGGAAAAATAATGGTTTCGTGTCAAAATTAGGGTTTAGGGTTTGAAATAGGGTTTTGAGTTTACAATAGGGTTTTGGGTCAAAAATAGGGTTAGAATTAGGGTTTTGGATAAAATTACGGTTATGGGTTTGAATTAGGGTTTTGCATAAAAAATAGGGTTAGAATTATGGTTTTGGATCATAATTAGGGTTTAGGGTTTGAATTAGGGTTGAGTTAAAAATAGGGTTTTGCCTCAAAATAGGGTTAGAATTAGGGTTTTGAGTTAAAATTAGGATTTTGGATCAAAATTAGGATTCTAGGTCAAATTTAGGGTTTAGGGTCAAAATTGGAGATTTTATTATCGTTTTGGGTGAAAATTTGGGTTTGGGGTTTGAATTAGGGTTTGAGAGAAAAATAAGGTTTCGGGTAAAAAATAAGGTTAGAATTAGGGTTTAGGGTTTGAAATAGGGTTTTGAGTTTAAAATATTGGGTATAAAATGGGGTCCCAATAGGGATTTGGGTCAAATTTTGGGTTTAGGGTTTAAATAGGGTTTTGAGTTTAAAATACGGATTTGGGCCAAAAATAGGGCTTTGGGTTAAAATTAGGGTTTTGGGTCAAAATTATTATTTTTGTTCCAAATTAGGGTTTTGGGTCAAAAATAAGGTTAGAATTATGGTTTCGGGTCAAAATTAGAGCTTCGGGTTAAAAGTAGGGTTTCGGGTAAAAATTAGGGTCTGGGTCAAATTTAGAGTTTTGGGTCAAAATTAGGGTTTAGGGTTTGAAATAGGGTTGAGTTTAAAATAGGGTTTTGGGTCAAAAATAGGGTTAGAATTAGTGTTTTGGATAAAATTATGGTTATGGGTTTGAATTAGGGTTTTGCATAAAAAATAGGGTTAGAATTATGGTTTTGGATCATAATTAGGGTTTAGGGTTTGAATTAGGGTTGAGTTAAAAATAGGGTTTTGCCTCAAAATAGGGTTAGAATTAGGGTTTTGTGTTAAAATTAAGGTTTTGGATCAAAATTAGGATTCTAGGTCAAATTTAGGGTTTAGGGTCAAAATTAGAGATTTTATTATGGTTTTGGGTGAAAATTTGGGTTTGGGGTTTGAATTAGGGTTTGAGAGAAAAATAAGGTTTCGGGTAAAAAATAAGGTTAGAATTAGGGTTTTTGGTTAAAATTAGGGTTTAGGGTTTGAAATAGGGTTTTGAGTTTAACATATTGTGTATAAAATGGGGTCCTAATTAGGGCTTTGGGTCAAATTTTGGGTTTAGTGTAAAAGTTAGGGTTTAGGGTTTAAATAGGGTTTTGAGTTTAAAATAGGGATTTGGGCCAAAAATAGAGCTTTGGGTTAAAATTAGGATTTTGGGTCAAAATTATTATTTTTGTTCCAAATTAGGGTTTTGGGTCAAAAATAAGGTTAGAATTATGGTTTCGGGTCAAAATTTAGGGTTTCGGGTCAAAATTAGAGCTTTGGGTTAAAAGTAGGGTTTCGGGTAAAAATTAGGGTCATGGTCAAATTTAGTGTTTTGGGTCAAAATTAGGGTTTAGGGTTTGAAATAGGGTTTTGAGTTTAAAATAGGGTTTTGGGTCAAAATAGGGTTAGAATTAGGGTTTTGAGTTAAAAATAGGATTTGGGGTCAAAAATAGGGTTAGAATTAGGGTTTTGGGTCAAAATTAGGGATTTGGGTCAAAATTAGTGTTCTGGGTCAAATTAAGGGTTTAGCATCAAAATTAGGGTTTAGGGTTTGAAATAGGGTTTTGAGTTTAAAATAGGGTTTTGGGTCAAAAATTGGGTAAGAATTAGGTTTTTGGGTCAAAATTATGGCGTGGGGTTAAAATTAGGGCTTTGTGTCAAAATTTGGGTTTTGCGTCCAAATTAGGGTTTTGGGTCAAAATTTAGGTTTAGGGTTTGAATTTGGGTTTTGTATTAAAAATAGGGTTAGAATTAAGGTTTTGGGTTAAAAATAGGTTTTCAGATCAAAATTAGGGTTCTGTGTCAAATTTATTGTTTAGTTTCAAAATATGGGTTCGAATTTGGGTTTTGGGTCAAAATTAGGGCTTTGGGTTTAAAGTAGGGTTTCGGGTAAAAATTAGGGTTATGGGTCAAATTTAGTGTTTTGCGTCAAAATTAGGGTTTAGGGTTTGAAATAGGGTTTTGAGTTTAAAATAGGGTTTTCGGTCAAAAATAGGGTTAGAATTAAGGTTTTGGGTGAAAATTAGGGTTTTGGGTCAAAATTAGGGTTTTGGGTCAAATTTAGGGCTTCGGGTTTTGGGTCCAAATTAGGGTTTTGGTTTAAAATTTGGGTATTGTGTCCAAATTAGGGTTTGGGTCAAAAATAAGGTTAGAATTAGGGTTTCGGGAGAAAATTTACGGTTTCGGGTCAAAATTAGAGCTTTGGGTTAAAAGTTGGGTTTCGAGTAAAAATTAGGGTCTAGGTCAAATTTAGTGTTTTTGGTCAAAATTAGAGTTTAGGGTTTGAAAAAGGGTTTTCATTTTAAAATAGGGTTTTGGGTCAAAATAGGGTTAGAATTAGGGTTTTGAGTTAAAAATAGGATTTGGGGTCAAAATAGGGTTAGAATTAGGGTTTTGGGTCAAAATTAGGGTTTTGGGTTAAAATTAGGGCTTTGTGTCAAATTTTGGGTTTTGGGTCCAAATTAGGGTTTTGGGTCAATATTAAGGTTTAGGGTTTGAATTTTGGTTTTGTGTTAAAAATAGGGTTAGAATTAGGGTTTTAGGTTAAAAATAGGGTTTCGGATCAAAATTAGGGTTGTGTCAAATTCACGGTTTAGTTTCAAAATTTGGGTTTGAATTAGGGTTTTGGGTCAAAATTAGGGCTTTGGGTTTAAAGTAGGGTTTCGGGTAAACATTAGGGTTCTGGGTCAAATTTAGTGTTTTGTGTCAAAATTAGGGTTTAGGGTTTGAAATAGGGTTTTGAGTTTAAAATGGGGTTTTGGGTCAAAAATAGGGTTAGAATTAGGGTTTTGGATTAAAATTAGGGTTCTGGGTTAAAATTAGGGATTAGGGGTTAGAATTTTGGTTTCGGGAAAAATAATGGTTTCATGTCAAAATTAGGGTTTAGGGTTTGAAATAGGGTTTTGAGTTTACAATACGGTTTTGGGTCAAAAATAGGGTTAGAATTAGGGTTTTGGATAAAATTACGGTTATGGGTTTGAATTAGGGTTTTGCATAAAAAATAGGGTTAGAATTATGGTTTTGGATCATAATTAGGGTTTAGGGTTTGAATTAGGGTTGAGTTAAAAATAGGGTTTTGGCTCAAAATAGGGTTAGAATTAGTGTTTTGAGTTAAAATTAGGGTTTCGGATCAAAATTAGGATTCTAGGTCAAATTTAGGGTTTAGGGTCAAAATTAGAGATTTTATTATCGTTTTGGGTGAAAATTTGGGTTTGGGGTTTGAATTAGGGTTTGAGAGAAAAATAAGGTTTCGGGTAAAAAATAAGGTTAGAATTAGGGTTTAGGGTTTGAAATAGGGTTTTGAGTTTAAAATATTGGGTATAAAATGGGGTCCTAATAGGGATTTGGGTCAAATTTTGGGTTTAGGGTTTAAATAGGGTTTTGAGTTTAAAATACGGATTTGGGCCAAAATTAGGGATTTGGGTCAAAATTAGGGTTTTGGGTCAAAATTATTATTTTTGTTCCAAATTAGGGTTTTGGGTCAAAAATAAGGTTAGAATTATGGTTTCGGGTCAAAATTAGAGCTTTGTGTTAAAAGTGGGGTTTGGGGTAAAAATTAGGGTCTGGGTCAAATTTAGAGTTTTGGGTCAAAATTAGGGTTTAGGGTTTGAAATTGGGTTTTGAGTTTAAAATAGGGTTTTGGGTCAAAAATAGGGTTAGAATTAGTGTTTTGGATAAAATTACGGTTATGGGTTTGAATTAGGGTTTTGCATAAAAAATAGGGTTAGAATTATGGTTTTGGGTCATAATTAGGGTTTAGGGTTTGAATTAGGGTTCAGTTAAAAATAGGGTTTTGGCTCAAAATAGGGTTAGAATTAGGGTTTTGTGTTAAAATTAAGGTTTTGGATCAAAATTAGGATTCTAGGTCAAATTTAGGGTTTAGGGTCAAAATTAGAGATTTTATTATGGTTTTGGGTGAAAATTTGGGTTTGGGGTTTGAATTAGGGTTTGAGAGAAAAATAAGGTTTCGGGTAAAAAATAAGGTTAGAATTAGGGTTTTTGGTTAAAATTAGGGTTTAGGGTTTGAAATAGGGTTTTGAGTTTAACATATTGTGTATAAAATGGGGTCCTAATTAGGGCTTTGGGTCAAATTTTGGGTTTAGTGTAAAAGTTAGGGTTTAGGGTTTAAATAGGGTTTTGAGTTTAAAATAGGGATTTGGGCCAAAAATAGAGCTTTGGGTTAAAATTAGGATTTTGGGTCAAAATTATTATTTTTGTTCCAAATTAGGGTTTTGGGTCAAAAAAAAGGTTAGAATTATGGTTTCGGGTCAAAATTTAGGGTTTCGGGTCAAAATTAGAGCTTTGGGTTAAAAGTAGGGTTTCGGGTAAAAATTAGGGTCATGGTCAAATTTAGTGTTTTGGGTCAAAATTAGGGTTTTGGGTTTGAAATAGGGTTTTGAGTTTAAAATAGGGTTTTGGGTCAAAATAGGGTTAGAATTAGGGTTTTGAGTTAAAAATAGGATTTGGGGTCAAAAATATGGTTAGAATTAGGGTTTTGGGTCAAAATTAGGGATTTGGGTCAAAATTAGTGTTCTGGGTCAAATTAAGGGTTTAGCATCAAAATTAGGGTTTAGGGTTTGAAATAGGGTTTTGAGTTTAAAATATGGTTTTTGGTCAAAAATTGGGTAAGAATTAGGTTTTTGGGTCAAAATTATGGCGTGGGGTTAAAATTAGGGCTTTGTGTCAAAATTTGGGTTTTGCGTCCAAATTAGGGTTTTGGGTCAAAATTAAGGTTTAGGGTTTGAATTTGGGTTTTGTATTAAAAACAGTGTTAGAATTAAGGTTTTGGGTTAAAAATAGGTTTTCAGATCAAAATTAGGTTTCTGTGTCAAATTTATTGTTTTGTTTCAAAATATGGGTTCGAATTTGGGTTTTGGGTCAAAATTAGGGCTTTGGGTTTAAAGTAGGGTTTCGGGTAAAAATTAGGGTTATGGGTCAAATTTAGTGTTTTGCGTCAAAATTAGGGTTTAGGGTTTGAAATAGGGTTTTGAGTTTAAAATAGGGTTTTCGGTCAAAAATAGGGTTAGAATTAAGGTTTTGGGTGAAAATTAGGGTTTTGGGTCAAAATTAGGGTTTTGGGTCAAATTTAGGGCTTCGGGTTTTGGGTCCAAATTAGGGTTTTGGTTTAAAATTTGGGTATTGTGTCCAAATTAGGGTTTGGGTCAAAAATAAGGTTAGAATTAGGGTTTCGGGAGAAAATTTACGGTTTCGGGTCAAAATTAGAGCTTTGGGTTAAAAGTTGGGTTTCGAGTAAAAATTAGGGTCTAGGTCAAATTTAGTGTTTTTGGTCAAAATTAGAGTTTAGGGTTTGAAAAAGGGTTTTCATTTTAAAATAGGGTTTTGGGTCAAAATAGGGTTAGAATTAGGGTTTTGAGTTAAAAATAGGATTTGGGGTCAAAATAGGGTTAGAATTAGGGTTTTGGGTCAAAATTAGGGTTTTGGGTTAAAATTAGGGCTTTGTGTCAAATTTTGGGTTTTGGGTCCAAATTAGGTTTTGGGTCAATATTAAGGTTTAGGGTTTGAATTTTGGTTTTGTGTTAAAAATAGGGTTAGAATTAGGGTTTTAGGTTAAAAATAGGGTTTCGGATCAAAATTAGGGTTGTGTCAAATTCACGGTTTAGTTTCAAAATTTGGGTTTGAATTAGGGTTTTGGGTCAAAATTAGGGCTTTGGGTTTAAAGTAGGGTTTCGGGTAAACATTAGGGTTCTGGGTCAAATTTAGTGTTTTGTGTCAAAATTAGGGTTTAGGGTTTGAAATAGGGTTTTGAGTTTAAAATGGGGTTTTGGGTCAAAAATAGGGTTAGAATTAGGGTTTTGGATTAAAATTAGGGTTCTGGGTTAAAATTAGGGATTAGGGTTAGAATTTTGGTTTCGGGAAAAATAATGGTTTCATGTCAAAATTAGGGTTTAGGGTTTGAAATAGGGTTTTGAGTTTACAATACGGTTTTGGGTCAAAAATAGGGTTAGAATTAGGGTTTTGGATAAAATTACGGTTATGGGTTTGAATTAGGGTTTTGCATAAAAAATAGGGTTAGAATTATGGTTTTGGATCATAATTAGGGTTTAGGGTTTGAATTAGGGTTGAGTTAAAAATAGGGTTTTGGCTCAAAATAGGGTTAGAATTAGTGTTTTGAGTTAAAATTAGGGTTTCGGATCAAAATTAGGATTCTAGGTCAAATTTAGGGTTTAGGGTCAAAATTAGAGATTTTATTATCGTTTTGGGTGAAAATTTGGGTTTGGGGTTTGAATTAGGGTTTGAGAGAAAAATAAGGTTTCGGGTAAAAAATAAGGTTAGAATTAGGGTTTAGGGTTTGAAATAGGGTTTTGAGTTTAAAATATTGGGTATAAAATGGGGTCCTAATAGGGATTTGGGTCAAATTTTGGGTTTAGGGTTTAAATAGGGTTTTGAGTTTAAAATACGGATTTGGGCCAAAATTAGGGATTTGGGTCAAAATTAGGGTTTTGGGTCAAAATTATTATTTTTGTTCCAAATTAGGGTTTTGGGTCAAAAATAAGGTTAGAATTATGGTTTCGGGTCAAAATTAGAGCTTTGTGTTAAAAGTGGGGTTTGGGGTAAAAATTAGGGTCTGGGTCAAATTTAGAGTTTTGGGTCAAAATTAGGGTTTAGGGTTTGAAATTGGGTTTTGAGTTTAAAATAGGGTTTTGGGTCAAAAATAGGGTTAGAATTAGTGTTTTGGATAAAATTACGGTTATGGGTTTGAATTAGGGTTTTGCATAAAAAATAGGGTTAGAATTATGGTTTTGGGTCATAATTAGGGTTTAGGGTTTGAATTAGGGTTCAGTTAAAAATAGGGTTTTGGCTCAAAATAGGGTTAGAATTAGGGTTTTGTGTTAAAATTAAGGTTTTGGATCAAAATTAGGATTCTAGGTCAAATTTAGGGTTTAGGGTCAAAATTAGAGATTTTATTATGGTTTTGGGTGAAAATTTGGGTTTGGGTTTGAATTAGGGTTTGAGAGAAAAATAAGGTTTCGGGTAAAAAATAAGGTTAGAATTAGGGTTTTTGGTTAAAATTAGGGTTTAGGGTTTGAAATAGGGTTTTGAGTTTAACATATTGTGTATAAAATCGGGTCCTAATTAGGGCTTTGGGTCAAATTTTGGGTTTAGTGTAAAAGTTAGGGTTTAGGGTTTAAATAGGGTTTTGAGTTTAAAATAGGGATTTGGGCCAAAAATAGAGCTTTGGGTTAAAATTAGGATTTTGGGTCAAAAT
The DNA here is from genome assembly GCA_030762895.1 of Sophora flavescens. Classification (NCBI taxonomy): domain Eukaryota; kingdom Viridiplantae; phylum Streptophyta; class Magnoliopsida; order Fabales; family Fabaceae; genus Sophora; species Sophora flavescens. The sequence goes on from JAUPTC010000015.1 coordinate 2,011,699, forward strand.
TATTATTTTTGTTCCAAATTAGGGTTTTGGGTCAAAAATTAGGTTAGAATTATGGTTTCGGGTCAAAATTTAGGGTTTCGGGTCAAAGTTAGAGCTTTGGGTTAAAAGTAGGGTTTCGGGTAAAAATTAGGGTCATAGTCAAATTTAGTGTTTTGGGTCAAAATTAGGGTTTAGGGTTTGAAATAGGGTTTTGAGTTTAAAATAGGGTTTTGGGTCAAAATAGGGTTAGAATTAGGGTTTTGAGTTAAAAATAGGATTTGGGGTCAAAAATAGGGTTAGAATTAGGGTTTTGGGTTAAAATTAGGGATTTGGGTCAAAATTATTGTTCTGGGTGAAATTAAGGGTTTAGCATCAAAATTAGGGTTTAGGGTTTGAAATAGGGTTTTGAGTTTAAAATAGGGTTTTGGGTCAAAAATTGGGTAAGAATTAGGTTTTTGGGTCAAATTTATGGCGTTGGGTTAAAATTAGGGCTTTGTGTCAAAATTTGGGTTTTGGGTCCAAATTAGGGTTTAGGGTTTGAATTTGGGTTTTGTGTTAAAAATAGTGTTAGAATTAAGGTTTTGGGTTAAAAATAGGTTTTCGGATCAAAATTAGGGTTGTGTCAAATTTATGGTTTAGTTTCAAATTATGGGTTTGAATTTGGGTTTTGGGTCAAAATTAGGGCTTTGGGTTTAAAGTAGGGTTTCGGGTAAAAATTAGGGTTCTGGGTCAAATTTAGTGTTTTGCGTCAAAATTAGGGTTTAGGGTTTGAAATAGGGTTGAGTTTAAAATAGAGTTTTGGGTCAAAAATAGGGTTAGAATTATGGTTTTGGGTCAAAATTAGGGTTTTGGGTTAAAATTAGGGCTTTGTGTCAAAATTTTGGTTTTGGGTCCAAATTAGGGTTTTGGGTCAATATTAAGGTTTAGTGTTTGAATTTAGGTTTTGTGTTAAAAATAGGGTTAGAAATAGGGTTTTGGGTTAAAAATAGGGTTTTGGCTCAAAAATAGGGTTAGAATTAGGGTTTTGAGTTAAAATTAGGGTTTGGGATCAAAATTTGGATTCTAGGTCAAATTTAGGGTTTAGGGTCAAAATTAGAGATTTTATTATCGTTTTGGGTGAAAATTTGGGTTTGGGGTTTGAATTAGGGTTTGAGAGAAAAATAAGGTTTCGGGTAAAAAATAAGGTTAGAATTAGGGTTTAGGGTTTGAAATAGGGTTTTGAGTTTAAAATATTGGGTATAAAATGGGGTCCCAATAGGGATTTGGGTCAAATTTTGGGTTTAGTGTTTAAATAGGGTTTTGAGTTTAAAATACGGATTTGGGCCAAAAATAGGGCTTTGGGTTAAAATTAGGGTTTTGGGTCAAAATTATTATTTTTGTTCCAAATTAGGGTTTTGGGTCAAAAATAAGGTTAGAATTATGGTTTCCGGTCAAAATTAGAGCTTTGGGTTAAAAGTAGGGTTTCGGGTAAAAATTAGGGTCATGGTCAAATTTAGAGTTTTGGGTCAAAATTAGGGTTTAGGGTTTGAAATAGGGTTTTGAGTTTAAAATAGGGTTTTGGGTCAAAATAGGGTTAGAATTAGGGTTTTGGATAAAATTACGGTTATGGGTTTGAATTAGGGTTTTGCATAAAAAATAGGGTTAGAATTATGGTTTTGGGTCATAATTAGGGTTTAGGGTTTGAATTAGGGTTGAGTTAAAAATAGGGTTTTGGCTCAAAATAGGGTTAGAATTAGGGTTTTGTGTTAAAATTAAGCTTTTGGATCAAAATTAGGATTCTAGGTCAAATTTAGGGTTTAGGGTCAAAATTAGAGATTTTATTATGGTTTTGGGTGAAAATTTGGGTTTGGGGTTTGAATTAGGGTTTGAGAGAAAAATAAGGTTTCGGGTAAAAAATAAGGTTAGAATTAGGGTTTTTGGTTAAAATTAGGGTTTAGGGTTTGAAATAGGGTTTTGAGTTTAACATATTGTGTATAAAATGGGGTCCTAATTACGGCTTTGGGTCAAATTTTGGGTTTAGTTTAAAAGTCAGTGTTTAGGGTTTAAATATGGTTTTGAGTTTAAAATAGGGATTTGGGCCAAAAATAGAGCTTTGGGGTAAAATTAGGGTTTTGGATCAAAAATAAGGTTAGAATTATGGTTTCGGGTCAAAATTTAGAGTTTCGGGTCAAATTTAGAGCTTTGGGTTAAAAGTAGGGTTTCGGGTAAAAATTAGGGTCATGGTCAAATTTAGTGTTTTGGGTCAAAATTAGGGTTTAGGGTTTGAAATAGGGTTTTGAGTTTAAAATAGGGTTTTGGGTCAAAATAGGGTTAGAATTAGGGTTTTGAGTTAAAAATAGGATTTGGGGTCAAAAATAGGGTTAGAATTAGGGTTTTGGGTCAAAATTAGGGATTTGGGTCAAAATTAGTGTTCTGGGTCAAATTAAGGGTTTAGCATCAAAATTAGGGTTTAGGGTTTGAAATAGGGTTTTGAGTTTAAAATAGGGTTTTGGGTCAAAAATTGGGTAAGAATTAGGTTTTTTCGTCAAAATTTTGGCGTTGGGTTAAAATTAGGGCTTTGTGTCAAAATTTGGGTTTTGGGTCCAAATTAGGGTTTTGGGTCAAAATTAAGGTTTAGGGTTTGAATTTGGGTTTTGTGTTAAAAATAGGGTTAGAATTAGGGTTTTGGGTTAAAAATAGGTTTTCAGATCAAAATTAGGGTTCTGTGTCAAATTTATGGTTTAGTTTCAAAATATGGGTTTGAATTTGGGTTTGGGTCAAAATTAGGGCTTTGGGTTTAAAGTAGGGTTTCGGGTAAAAATTAGGGTTCTGGGTCAAATTTAGTGTTTTGCGTCAAAATTAGGGTTTAGGGTTTGAAATAGGGTTTTGAGTTTAAAATAGGGTTTTGGGTCAAAAATAGGGTTAGAATTAGGGTTTTGGGTTAAAATTAGGGTTTTGGGTCAAAATTAGGGTTTTGGGTCAAAATTAGGGCTTAGGGTTTTGGGTCCAAATTAGGGTTTTGGTTTAAAATTTGGGTATTGTGTCCAAATTAGGGTTTTGGGTAAAAAATAAGGTTAGAATTATGGTTTCGGGTCAAAATCAGGGATTTGGGTCAAAATTAGTGTTCTCGGTCAAATTAATGGGTTAGCATCAAAATTAGGGTTGAGGGTTTGAAATAGGGTTTTGAGTTTAAAATAGGGTTTTGGGTCAAAAATTGGGTAAGAATTAGGTTTTTGGGTCAAAATTAAGGCGTTGGGTTAAAATTAGGGCTTTGTGTCAAAATTTGGGTTTTGGGTCCAAATTAGGGTTTTGGGTCAGAACTAAGGTTTAGGGTTTCAATTTGGGTTCTGTGTTAAAAATAGGGTTAGAATTAGGGTTTTGGGTTAAAAATAGGTTTTCAGATCAAAATTAGGGTTCTGTGTCAAATTTATGGTTTAGTTTCAAAATATGGGTTTGAATTTTGGTTTTGGGTCAAAATTAGGGCTTTGGGTTAAAAGTAGGGTTTCGGGTTAAAATTGGTGTTCTGGGTCAAATTTAGTGTTTTTGGTCAAAATTAGGGTTGAGGGTTTAAAATAGGGTATTGAGTTTAAAATAGGATTTTGGATCAAAAATATGGTTAGAATTAGGGTTTTGGGTTAAAATTAGGGTTTTGGGTTAAAATTAGGATTTTGGGTCAAAATTAGGGGTTAGGGTTTTGGGTCCAAATTAGGGTTTTGGTCTAAAATTTGGGTATTGTGTCCAAATTAGGGTATTGGGTCAAAAATAAGGTTAGAATTAGGGTTTCGGGAGAAAATTTAGGGTTTCGGGTCAAAATTAGAGCTTTGGGTTAAAAGTTGGGTTTCGGGTAAAAATTAGGGTCTAGGTCAAATTTAGTGTTTTTGGTCAAAATTAGAGTTTAGGGTTTGAAAAAGGGTTTTCATTTTAAAATAGGGTTTTGGGTCAAAATAGGGTTAGAATTAGGGTTTTGAGTTAAAAATAGTATTTGGGGTCAAAAATAGG
>JAUPTC010000015.1:2016155-2047822 GCA_030762895.1 Sophora flavescens
CAATTACAATCTTCTTTAAAAGCAAAGGTGAGGACTTCTGGTTCAATAATTCTTGGAATATTCCGGACATCATTTTACAAAGATTGCCCTGCTATTACTGCTGAACTCATGCATATCAGCATTCCATCTTTTCCCTGTAAAGATACCCGTGTGTGGTGTAGGAATGAATCGGGGTCCCTAACACTGAAGGATGCATATCAGTTCCTCCATAATAATGGTCAAACAGTTCCTTGGGCTAAGTCTCTTTGGATCAGTTGTGTCCCTCCTTCCATTTCCTTCTTGGTTTGGAGAATCATTCACAACCGTATGCCTACTGATGATAATCTTTGGGCCAATGGCTGCATGGTTGTCTCAAGATGTGATTTATGTGGTTGTAGTTATGAAACAACTACTCACCTGTTCTTACATTGTTCCTTCGCAAATAATTTGTGGTCCTGGCTGAGCAGCATGCTTAACTTGACTATTGATACAACTTCAATGCTCACTGTTTTTTCTATTTGTGAGCATCAATGGAGCTCTCAACTTAAGGACCTTTTGATTGCTGCATTATCATGTACCATCTGGGCAATCGGCATTGCGTAAACAAATCAAGATTTGATGACAGATCCATCCCTTTGCAGGTTGCCAAAAACTTGATCCTTGCAAAGGTTAGCTTGGCAGGTAGCTTGAGCAATGGTACAACATCTGCATCATCTCAGGATCTCAGGATTTTGCAAGAGTTTAAAGTCAGATGTCATCTTAATCGTGCCCCTCAAATCACTGAAGTAAAATGGCATCCTCCTCCTTGTTACTGGGTTAAGTGCAACACTGATGGAGCTGCTAGTGGTGCCCCGGGTCCTTCTGCTTGTGGTGGCATCTTTCGTGATCATAGTGCTGCTACCGTTGGTTGTTTTGCAGCCAATCTTGGTGTCAATTCTGCTTTTTATGCGGAATTAATGGGTGCAATCTTGGCTATTGAAATTGCCCACAAAAGAGGATGGTCGTTATGGCTGGAATGTGATTCCCAAATGGTATTAGCTGCAATCTCCTCTCCATCTATGGTTCCTTGGAAAATAAGAAATAGATGGAAAAATTGCCTGTCCATTATAAGGGATATGTGTTTTGGTTCCTCCCACATCTTTCGTGAAGGCAACACTTGTGCAGATAGAATTGCCAATCATGGCTTGCTGATTAATGGCTTTGTTTGGTGGGATTTGATTCCTAGTTTCATTAGGGATGATTTCCATAAAAACAGAATGGGTCTCCCCAATTTTCGTTTTAGGTGATTTCATGGGTTTGGTGTTGCCCCCCCATGCTTTTGTAATGTTTGTTTTTGTTCTTTTTTAATAAATTGAGGGTGCTGCAAATGATAGATAGTGGCAAAGGTGCCAACCTAGTTGGGATGTTAGTCTCTATTGTGATGCTTTTGCATGCCTCTTTACTTAAAAAAAAAATTAGGGTTTTCGGTCAAAATTAGGGCTTTGGGTTTAAAGTAGGGTTTCGGGTAAACATTAGGGTTCTGGGTCAAATTTAGTGTTTTGTGTCAAAATTAGGGTTTAGGGTTTGAAATAGGGTTTTGAGTTTAAAATAGGGTTTTGGGTCAAAAATAGGGTTAGAATTAGGGTTTTGGGTTAAAATTAGGGTTTTTGGTCAAAATTAGGGTTCTGGGTCAAAATTAGGGCTTAGGGTTAGAATTTTGGTTTTGGGAAAAATAATGGTTTCGTGTCAAAATTAGGGTTTAGGGTTTGAAATAGGGTTTTGAGTTTACAATAGGGTTTTGGGTCAAAAATAGGGTTAGAATTAGGGTTTTGGATAAAATTACGGTTATGGGTTTGAATTAGGGTTTTGCATAAAAAATAGGGTTAGAATTATGGTTTTGGATCATAATTAGGGTTTAGGGTTTGAATTAGGGTTGAGTTAAAAATAGGGTTTTGGCTCAAAATAGGGTTTGAATTAGGGTTTTGAGTTAAAATTAGGGTTTTGGATCAAAATTAGGATTCTAGGTCAAATTTAGGGTTTAGGGTCAAAATTAGAGATTTTATTATGGTTTTGGGTGAAAATTTGGGTTTGGGGTTTGAATTAGGGTTTGAGAGAAAAATAAGGTTTCGGGTAAAAAATAAGGTTAGAATTAGGGTTTAGGGTTTGAAATAGGGTTTTGAGTTTAAAATATTGGGTATAAAATGGGGTCCTAATTAGGGATATGGGTCAAATTTTTGGTTTAGGGTTTAAATAGGGTTTTGAGTTTAAAATAGGGATTTGGGTCCAAAAATAGGGCTTTTGGTTAAAATTAGGGTTTTGGGTCAAAATTATTATTTTTGTTCCAAATTAGGGTTTTGGGTCAAAAATAAGGTTAGAATTATGGTTTCGGGTCAAAATTAGAGCTTTAAGTTAAAAGTAGGGTTTCAGGTAAAAATTAGGGTCTGGGTCAAATTTAGTGTTTTGGGTCAAAATTAGTGTTTTGGGTCAAAATTAGGGTTTAGGGTTTGAAATAGGGTTTTGAGTTTAAAATAGGGTTTTGGGTCAAAATAGGGTTAGAATTAGGGTTTTGAGTTAAAAATAGGATTTGGGGTCAAAAATATGGTTAGAATTAGGGTTTTGGGTCAAAATTAGGGCTTTGGGTCAAAATTAGTGTTCTGGGTCAAATTAAGGGTTTAGCATCAAAATTAGGGTTTAGGGTTTGAAATAGGGTTTTCAGTTTAAAATAGGGTTTTGGGTCAAAAATAGGGTAAGAAATGGGGTTTTGGGTCAAAATTATGGCGTTGGGTTAAAATTAGGGCTTTGTGTCAAAATTTGGATTTTGGGTCCAAATTAGGGTTTTGGGTCAATATTAAGGATTAGGATTTGAATTTTGGTTTTGTGTTAAAAATAGGGTTAGAATTAGGGTTTTGGGTTAAAAATAGGGTTTCGGATGAAAATTAGGGTTGTGTCAAAATCACGGTTTAGTTTCAAAATTTGGGTTTGAATTAGGGTTTTGGGTCAAAATTAGGGCTTTGGGTTTAAAGTAGGGTTTCGGGTAAACATTAGGGATCTGGGTCAAATTTAGTGTTTTGTGTCAAAATTAGGGTTTAGGGTTTGAAATAGGGTTTTGAGTTTAAAATAGGGCTTTGGGTCAAAAAAAGGGTTAGAATTAGGGGTTTGGATTAAAATTAGGGTTTTGGGTCAAAATTAGGGTTCTGGGTCAAAATTAGGGCTTAGGGTTAGAATTTTGGTTTTGGGAAAAATAATGGTTTCGTGTCAAAATTAGGGTTTAGGGTTTGAAATAGGGTTTTGAGTTTACAATAGGGTTTTGGGTCAAAAATAGGGTTAGAATTAGGGTTTTGGATAAAATTACGGTTATGGGTTTGAAATAGGGGTTTGCATAAAAAATAGGGTTAGAATTATGGTTTTGGATCATTATTAGGGTTTATGGTTTGAATTAGGGTGGAGTTAAAAATAGGGTTTTGGCTCAAAATAGGGTTAGAATTAGGGTTTTGAGTTAAAATTAGGGTTTTGGATCAAAAATAGGATTCTAGGTCAAATTTAGGGTTTAGGGCCAAAATTAGAGATTTTATTATCGTTTTGGGTGAAAATTTGGGTTCGGGGTTTGAATTAGGGTTTGAGAGAAAAATAAGGTTTCGGGTAAAAAATAAGGTTAGATTTAGGGTTTAGGGTTTGAAATAGGGTTTTGAGTTTAAAATATTGGGTATAAAATGGGGTCCTAATTAGGGATTTGGGTCAAATTTTGGGTTTAGGGTTTAAATAGGGTTTTGAGTTTAAAATAGGGATTTGGGCCAAAAATAGGGCTTTGGGTTAAAATTAGGGATTTGGGTCAAAATTATTATTTTTGTTCCAAATTAGGGTTTTGGGTCAAAAATAAGGTTAGAATTGTGGTTTCGGGTCAAAATTAGAGCTTTGGGTTAAAATTAGGGTCTGGGTCAAATTTAGTGTTTTGGGTCAAAATTAGGGTTTAGGGTTTGAAATAGGGTTTTGAGTTTAAAATAGGGTTTTGGGTCAAAAATAGGGTTAGAATTAGGGTTTTGAGTTAAAATTACGGTTATGGGTTTGAATTAGGGTTTTGCATAAAAAATAGGGTTAGAATTATTGTTTTGGGTCATAATTAGGGTTTAGGGTTTGAATTAGGGTTTAGTTAAAAATAGGGTTTTGGCTCAAAATAGGGTTAGAATTAGGGTTTTGAGTTAAAATTAGGGTTTTGGATCAAAATTAGGATTCTAGGTCAAATTTAGGGTTTAGGGTCAAAATTAGAGATTTTATTATGGTTTTGGGTGAAAATTTGGGTTTGGGGTTTGAATTTGGGTTTGAGAGAAAAATAAGGTTTCGGGTAAAAAATAAGGTTAGAATTAGGGTTTTTGGTTAAAATTAGGGTTTAGGGTTTGAAATAGGGTTTTGAGTTTAAAATATTGGGGATAAAATGGGGTCCTAATTAGGGATTTGGGTCAAATTTTGGGTTTGGTGTAAAAGTTAGGGTTTAGGTTTTAAATAGGGTTTTAAGTTTAAAATAAGGATTTGGGCCAAAAATAGGGCTTTGTGTTAAAATTTGGGTTTTGGGTCAAAATTATTATTTTTGTTCCAAATTAGGGTTTTGGGTCAAAAATAAGGTTAGAATTATGGTTTCGGGTCAAAATTTAGGGTTTCGGGTCAAAATTAGAGCTTTGGGTTAAAAGTTGGGTTTCGGGTAAAAATTAGGGTTTGGGTCAAATTTAGTGTTTTGGGTCAAAATTAGGGTTTAGGGTTTGAAATAGGGTTTTGAGTTTAAAATAGGGTTTTGGGTAAAAATACGGTTAGAATTTGGGTTTTGAGTTAAAAATAGGATTTGGGGTCAAAAATAGGGTTAGAATTAGGGTTTGGGGACAAAATTAGGGCTTTGGGTCAAAATTAGTGTTCTGGGTCAAATTAAGGGTGTAGCATCAAAATTAGGGTTTAGGGTATTGAGTTTGAAATAGGGTTTTGGGTTTAAAATAGGGTAAGAATTAGGGTTTTGGGTCAAAATTATGGCGTTGGGTTAAAATTAGGGCTTTGTGTCAAAATTTGGGTTTTGGGTCCAAATTAGGGTTTTGGGTCCAAATTAAGGTTTAGGGTTTGAATTTGGGTTTTGTGTTAAAAATAGGGTTAGAATTAGGGTTTTGGGTTAAAAATAGGGTTTCAGATCAAAATTAGGGTTCTGTGTCAAATTTATGGTTTAGTTTCAAAATATGGGTTTGAATTTGGGTTTTGGGTCAAAATTAGGGCTTTGGATTTAAAGTAGGGTTTCGGGTAAAAATTAGGGTTCTGGGTCAAATTTAGTGTTTTGCGTCAAAATTAGGGTTTAGGGTTTGAAATACGGTTTTGCGTCAAAAATAGGGTTAGAATTAGGGTTTTGGGTTAAAATTAGGGTTTTGGGTCCAAATTAGGGTTTTGGTTTAAAATTTGGGTATTGTGTCCAAATTAGGGTTTCGGGTGAAAATTTAGGGTTTCAGGTCAAAATTAGAGCTTTGGGTTAAAAGTTGGTTTTCAGGTAAAAATTAGGGTCTAGGTCAAATTTAGTGTTTTTGGTCAAAATTAGGGTTTTGGGTTTGAAATTGGGTTTTGAGTTTAAAATAGGGTTTTGGGTCAAAATAGGGTTAGAATTAAGATTTTGAGTTAAAGATAGGATTTGGGGTCAAAATAGGGTTAGAATTAGGGTTTTGGGTCAAAATTAGGGTTTTGGGTTAAAATTAGGGCTTTGGGTCAATATTAAGGTTTAGGGTTTGAATTTGGGTTTTGTGTTTAAAATAGGGTTAGAATTAGGGTTTTGGGTTAAAAATAGGGTTTCGGATCAAAATTAGGGTTGTGTCAAATTCAGGGTTTAGTTTCAAAATTTGGGTTTGAATTAGGGTTTTGGGTCTAAATTAGGGCTTTGGGTTTAAAGTAGGGTTTCGGGTAAACATTAGGGTTCTGGGTCAAATTTAGTGTTTTGTGTCAAAATTAGGGTTTAGGGTTTGAAATGGGGTTTTGAGTTTAAAATAGGGTTTTGGGTCAAAAATAGGGTTAGAATTAGGGTTTTGGGTCAAAATTAGGGTTCTGGGTCAAAATTAGGGCTTAGGGTTAGAATTTTGGTTTTGGGAAAAATAATGGTTTCGTGTCAAAATTAGGGTTTAGGGTTTGAAATAGGGTTTTAAGTTTAAAATAGGGTTTTGGGTCAAAAATAGGGTTAGAATTAGGGTTTTGTGTTAAAATTAGGGTTTTGGGTCAAAATTAGGGTTTTGCATAAAAAATAGGGTTAGAATTATGGTTTTAGATCATAATTAGGGTTTAGGGTTTGAATTAGGGTTGATTTTAAAATAGGGGTTTGGCTCAAAATAGGGTTAGAATTAGGGTTTTGGATCAAAATTAGGATTCTAGGTCAAATTTAGGGTTTAGGGTCAAAATTAGAGATTTTATTATGGTTTTGGGTGAAAATTTGGGTTTGGGGATTGAATTAGTGTTTGGGAGAAAAATAAGGTTTCGGGTAAAAAATAAGGTTTGAAATAGGGTTTTGAGTTAAAACTATTGGGTATAAAATGGGGTCCTAATTAGGGCTTTTGGTCAAATTTTGGGTTTAGTGTAAAAGTTAGGGTTTAGGGTTTAAATAGGGTTTTGAGTTTAAAATAGGGATTTGGGCCAAAAATAGGACTTTGGGTTAAAATTAGGGTTTTGGGTTAAAATTATTATTTTTGTTCCAAATTAGGGTTTTGTGTCAAAAATAAGGTTAGAATTATGGTTTCGGGTCAAAATTAAGGGTTTCGGGTCCAAATTAGAGCTTTGGGTTAAAAGTAGGGTTTCGGGTAAAAATTAGGGTCTGGGTCAAATTTAGTGTTTTGGGTCAAAATTAGGGTTTAGGGTTTGAAATAGGGTTTTGAGTTTAAAATAGGGTTTTGGGTACAAATATGGTTAGAATGAGGGTTTTGAGTGAAAAATAGGATTTGGGGTCAAAAATATGGTTAGAATTAGGGTTTTGTGTCAAAATTAGGGCTTTGGGTCAAAATTAGTGTTCTGGGTCAAATTAAGGGTTTTGCATCAAAATTAGGGTTCAGGGTTTGAAATAGGGTTTTGAGTTTAAAATACGGTTTTGGGTCAAAAACATGGTAAGAATTAGGGTTTTGGGTCAAAATTATGGTGTTGGGTTAAAATTAGGGCTTTGTGTCAAAATTTGGGTTTTGGGTCCAAATTAGGGTTTTGGGTCAAAATTAAGGTTTAGGGTTTGAATTTGGGTTTTGTGTTAAAAATAGGGTTAGAATTAGGGTTTTGGGTTAAAAATAGGATTTCAGATCAAAATTAGGGTCTATGGCAAATTTATGGTTTTGTTTCAAAATATGGGTTTGAATTTGGGTTTTGGGACAAAATTAGGGCTTTGGGTTTAAAGTAGTGTTTCGGGTAAAAATTAGAGCTCTGGGTCAAATTTAGTGTTTTGCGTCAAAATTAGGGTTTAGGGTTTGAAATAGGGTTTTGAGTTTAAAATAGGATTTTGGGTCAAAAATAGGGTTAGAATTTGGGTTTTGGGTTAAAATTAGGGTTTTGGGTCAAAATTAGTCTTTTGGGTCAAAATTAGGGCTTAGGGTTTTGTGTCCAAATTAGGGTTTTGGTTTAAAATTTGGGTATTGTGTCCAAATTTGGGTTTTGGGTGAAAATTTAGGGTTTCGGGTCAAAATTAGAGCTTTGGGTAAAAAGTTGGGTTTCGGGAAAAAATTAGGGTCTAGGTCAAATTTAGTGTTTTTGGTCAAAATTAGGGTTTAGGGTTTGAAATAGGGTTTTGGGTCAAAATAGGGTTAGAATTAGGGTTTTGAGTTAAAAATAGGATTTGGGGTCAAAAATAGGGTTAGAATTAGGGTTTTGGGTCAAAATTAGGGTTTTGGGTTAAAATTAGGGCTTTGTGTCAAAATTTGGGTTTTGGGTCCAAATTAGGGTTTTGGGTCAATATTAAGGTTTAGGGTTTGAATTTGGGTTTTGTGTTAAAAATAGGGTTAGAATTAGGGTTGTGGGTTAAAAATAGGGGTTCGGATCAAAATTGGGGTTGTGTCAAATTCAGGGTTTAGTTTCAAAATTTGGGTTTGAATTAGGGTTTTGGGTAAAAATTAGGGCTTTGGCTTTAAAGTAGGGTTTCGGGTAAACATTAGGTTTATGGGTCAAATTTAGTGTTTTGTGTCAAAATTAGGGTTTAGGGTTTGAAATAGGGTTTTGAGTTTAAAATAGGGTTTTGGGGCAAAATAGGGTTAGAATTAGGGTTTTGGGTTAGAATTAGGGTTTTGGGTCAAAATTAGGGCTTTGGGTTAGAATTTTGGTTTTGGGAATTATAATGGTTTCGTGTCAAAATTAGGGTTTAGGGTTTGAAATAGGGTTTTGAGTTTACAATAGGGTTTTGGGTCAAAAATAGGGTTAGAATTAGGGTTTTTGGTAAAATTATGGTTATGGGTTTGAAATAGGGTTTTGCATAAAAAATAGGGTTAGAATTATGGTTTTGGATCATAATTAGGGTTTAGGGTTTGAATTAGGGTTGAGTTAAAAATAGGGTTTTGACACAAAATAGGGTTAGAATTAGGGTTTTGAGTTAAAATTGGGGTTTTGGACCAAAATTAGGATTCTAGGTCAAATTTATGGTTTAGGGTCAAAATTAGAGAATTTATTATGGTTTTGGGTGAAAATTTGGGTTTGAGGTTTGAATTAGGGTTTGAGAGAAAAATAAGGTTGCGGGTAAAAAATAAGGTTAGAATTAGGGTTTTTGGTTAAAATTAGGGTTTAGGGTTTGAAATTGGGTTTTGAGTTTAAAATATTGGGTATAAAATGGGGCCCTAATTAGGGCTTTGGGTCAAATTTTGGGTTTAGTGTAAAAGTTAGGGTTTAGGGTTTAAATAGGGTTTTGAGTTTAAAATAGGGATTTGGGCCAAAAATAGGGCTTTGTGTTAAAATTTGGGTTTTGGGTCAGAATTATTATTTTTGTTCCAAATTAGGGTTTTGGGTCAAAAATAAGGTTAGAAATATGGTTTCGGTTCAAAATTTAGGGTTTCGGGCCAAAAATTAGAGCTTTGGGTTAAAAGTAGGGTTTCGGGTAAAAATTAGGGCCAGGGTCAAATTTAGTGTTTTGGGTCAAAATTAGGGTTTAGGGTTTGAAATAGGGTTTTGGGTCAAAATAGGGTTAGAATTAGGGTTTTGAGTTAAAAACAGGATTTGGGGTCAAAAATAGGGTTAGAATTAGGGTTTTGGGTCAAAATTAGGGCTTTTGGTCAAAATTAGTGTTCTGGGTCAAAGTAACGGTTTAGCATCAAAATTAGGGTTTAGGGTTTGAAATAGGGTTTTGAGTTTAAAATAGGGTTTTGGTTCAAAAATAGGGTAAAAATTAGGGTTTTGGGTCAAAATTATGGCGTTGGGTTAAAATTAGGGCTTTGTGTCAAAATTTGGGTTTTGGGTCCAAATTAGGGTTTTGGGTCAAAATTAAGGTTTAGGGTTTGAATTTGGGTTTTGTGTTAAAAATAGGGTTAGAATTAGGGTTTTGGGTCAAAAAATGGTTTTCAGATCAGAAATAGGGTTCTGTGTCAAATTTATGGTTTAGTTTCAAAATATGGGTTTGAATTTGGGTTTTGGGTCAAAATTAGGGCTTTGGGTTTAAAGTAGGGTTTCGGGTAAAAATTGGGGTTCTGGGTCCAATTTAGTGTTTTGCGTCAAAATTAGGGTTTAGGGTTTGAAATAGGGTTTTGAGTTTAAAATAGGGTTTTGGGTCAAAAATAGGGTTAGAATTAGGGTTTTGGGTGAAAATTAGGGTTGTGTCAAAATTAGGGCTTAGGGTTTTGGGTCCAAATTAGGGTTTTGGTTTAAAATTTGGGTATTGTGTCCAAATTAGGATTTTGGGTCAAAAATAAGGTTAGAATTAGGGTTTCGGGTGAAAATTTAGGGTTTCGGGTCAAAATTAGAGCTTTCGGTTAAAAGTTGGGTTTCGGGTAAAAGTTAGGGTCTAGGTCAAATTTAGTGTTTTTGGTCAAAATTAGAGTTTAGGGTTTGAAATAGGGTTTTGAGTTTAAAATTGGGTTTTGGGTCAAAATAGGGTTAGAATTAGGGTTTTGAGTTAAAAATAGGATTTGGGGTCAAAAATAGGGTTAGAATTAGGGTTTTGGGTCAAAATTAGGGTTTTGGGTCAAAATTAGGGCTTTGTGTCAAATTTTGGGTTTTGGGTCCAAATTAGGGGTTTGGGTCAATATTAAGGTTTAGGGTTTGAATTTGGGTTTTGTGTTAAAAATAGGGTTAGAATTAGGGTTTTGCGTTAAAAATAGGTTTTCAGATCAAAATTAGGGTTGTGTCAAATTTATGGTTTTGTTTCAAAATATGGGTTTGAATTTGGGTTTTGGGTCAAAATTAGGGCTTTGGGTTTAAAGTCGGGTTTCGGGTAAAAATTAGTGTTCTGGGTCAAATTTAGTGTTTTGCGCCAAAATTAGGGTTTACGGTTTGAAATAGGGTTTTGAGTTTAAAATAGGGTTTTGGGTCAAAAATAGGGTTAGAATTAGGGTTTTGGGTGAAAATTAGGGTTTTGGGTCAAAATTAGGGTTTTGTGTCAAAATTAGGGCTTAGGGTTTTGGGTTCAAATTAGGGTTTTGGGTCCAAATTAGGGTTTTGGTTTAAAATTTGGGTATTGTGTCCAAATTAGGATTTTGGGTCAAAAATAAGGTTAGAATTAGGGTTTCGGGTGAAAATTTAGGGTTTCGGGTCAAAATTAGAGCTTTGGGTTAAAAGTTGGGTTTCGGGTAAAAATTAGGGTCTAGGTCAAATTTAGTGTTTTTGGTCAAAATTAGAGTTTGGGGTTTGAAATAGGGTTTTGAGTTTAAAATAGGGTTTTGGGTCAAAATAGGGTTAGAATTAGGGTTTTGAGCTAAAAATAGGATTTGGGGTCAAAAATAGGGTTAGAATTAGGGTTTTGGGTCATAATTAGGGTTTTGGGTCAAAATTAGGGCTTTGTGTCAAATTTTGGGTTTTGGGTCCAAATTAGGGTTTTGGGTCAATATTAAGGTTTAGGGTTTGAATTTGGGTTTTGTGTTAAAAATAGGGTTAGAATTAGGGTTTTGGGTTAAAAATAGGTTTTCAGATCAAAATTAGGGTTCTGTGTCAAATTTATGGTTTTGTTTCAAAATATGGGTTTCAATTTGGGTTTTGGGTCAAAATTAGGGCTTTGGGTTTAAAGTCGGGTTTCGGGTAAAAATTAGGGTTCTGGGTCAAATTTAGTGTTTTGCGCCAAAATTAGGGTTTATGGTTTGAACTAGGGTTTTGGGTCAAAAATAGGGTTAGAATCAGGGTTTTGGGTGAAAATTAGGGTTTTGTGTCAAAATTAGGGCTTAGGGTTTTGGGTCCAAATTAGGGTTTTGGTTTAAAATTTGGGTATTGTGTCCAAGTTAGGATTTTGGGTCAAAAATAAGGTTAGAATTAGGGTTTCGGGTGAAAATTTAGGGTTTCGGGTCAAAATTAGAGCTTTCGGTTAAAATTTGGGTTTCGGGTAAAAGTTAGGGTCTAGGTCAAATTTAGTGTTTTTGGTCAAAATTAGAGTTTAGGGTTTGAAATAGGGTTTTGAGTTTAAAATAGGGTTTTGGGTCAAAATAGGGTTAGAATTAGGGTTTTGAGCTAAAAATAGGATTTGGGGTCAAAAATAGGGTTTGAATTAGGTTTTTGGGTCAAAATTAGGGTTTTGGGTCAAAATTAGGGTTTTGTGTCAAAATTAGGGCTTAGGGTTTTGGGTCCAAATTAGGGTTTTGGTTTAAAATTTGGGTATTGTGTCCAAATTAGGATTTTGGGTCAAAAATAAGGTTAGAATTAGGGTTTCGGGTGAAAATTTAGGGTTTCGTGTCAAAATTAGAGCTTTCGGTTAAAAGTTGGGTTTCGGGTAAAAGTTAGGGTCTAGGTCAAATTTAGTGTTTTTGGTCAAAATTAGAGTTTAAGGTTTGAAATAGGGTTTTGAGTTTAAAATAGGGTTTTGGGTCAAAATAGGGTTAGAATTAGGGTTTTGAGCTAAAAATAGGATTTGGGGTCAAAAATAGGGTTTGAATTAGGGTTTTGGGTCAAAATTAGGGTTTTGGGTCAAAATTAGGGCTTTGTGTCAAATTTTGGTTTTTGGGTCCAAATTAGGGTTTTGGGTCAATATTAAGGTTTAGGGTTTGAATTTGGGTTTTGTGTTAAAAATAGGGTTAGAATTAGGGTTTTGGGTTAAAAATAGGTTTTCAGATCAAAATTAGGGTTCTGTGTCAAATTTATGGTTTTGTTTCAAAATATGGGTTTGAATTTGGGTTTTGGGTCAAAATTATAACTTTGGGTTTAAAGTCGGGTTTCGGGTAAAAATTAGGGTTCTGGGTCAAATTTAGTGTTTTGCGCCAAAATTAGGGTTTACGGTTTGAAATAGGGTTTTGAGTTTAAAATAGGGTTTTGGTTCAAAAATAGGGGTAGAATTAGGGTTTTGGGTTAAAATTAGGGTTTTGGGTCAAAATTAGGGTTTTGGGTCAAAATTAGGGCTTAGGGTTTTGGGCCAAATTACGGTTTTGGTTTAAAATTTGGGTATTGTGTCTCAATTAGGGTTTTGGATCATAATTTGCGTTTAGGGTTTGAATTAAGGTTGTGTTAAAAATAGGGGTTTGGCTCAAAATAGGGTTAGAATTAGGGTTTTGGATCAAAATTAGGATTCTAGGTCAAATTTAGGGTTTAGGGTCAAAATTAGAGATTTTATTATGGTTTTGGGTGAAAATTTGGGTTTGGGGTTTGAATTAGGGTTTGAGAGAAAAATAAGATTTCGGGTAAAAAATAAGGTTAGAATTAGGGTTTTTGGTTAAAAAATTGGGTATAAAATGGGGTCCTAATTAGGGATTTGGGTCAAATTTTGGGTTTAGTGTAAAAGTTAGGGTTTAGGGTTTAAATAGGGTTTTGAGATTAAAATAGGGATTTGGGCCAAAAATAGGGCTTTGGGTTAAAATTAGGGTTTTGGGTCAAAATTGTTATTTTTGTTCCAAATTAGGGTTTTGGGTCAAAAATTAGGTTAGAATTATGGTTTCGGGTCAAAATTTAGGGTTTCGGGTCAAAATTAGAGCTTTGGGTTAAAAGTTGGGTTTCGGGTAAAAATTAGGGTCTAGGTCAAATTTAGTGTTTTTGGTCAAAATTAGAGTTTGGGGTTTGAAATAGGGTTTTGAGTTTAAAATAGGGTTTTGGGTCAAAATAGGGTTAGAATTAGGGTTTTGAGCTAAAAATAGGATTTGGGGTCAAAAATAGGGTTAGAATTAGGGTTTTGGGTCATAATTAGGGTTTTGGGTCAAAATTAGGGCTTTGTGTCAAATTTTGGGTTTTGGGTCCAAATTAGGGTTTTGGGTCAATATTAAGGTTTAGGGTTTGAATTTGGGTTTTGTGTTAAAAATAGGGTTAGAATTAGGGTTTTGGGTTAAAAATAGGTTTTCAGATCAAAATTAGGGTTCTGTGTCAAATTTATGGTTTTGTTTCAAAATATGGGTTTGAATTTGGGTTTTGGGTCAAAATTAGGGCTTTGGGTTTAAAGTCGGGTTTCGGGTAAAAATTAGGGTTCTTGGTCAAATTTAGTGTTTTGCGCCAAAATTAGGGTTTACGGTTTGAACTAGGGTTTTGGGTCAAAAATAGGGTTACAATTAGGGTTTTGGGTGAAAATTAGGGTTTTGGGTCAAAATTAGGGTTTTGTGTCAAAATTAGGGCTTAGGGTTTTGGGTCCAAATTAGGGTTTTGGTTTAAAATTTGGGTATTGTGTCCAAATTAGGATTTTGGGTCAAAAATAAGGTTAGAATTAGGGTTTCGGGTGAAAATTTAGGGTTTCGTGTCAAAATTAGAGCTTTCGGTTAAAAGTTGGGTTTCGGGTAAAAGTTAGGCTCTAGGTCAAATTTAGTGTTTTTGGTCAAAATTAGAGTTTAAGGTTTGAAATAGGGTTTTGAGTTTAAAATAGGGTTTTGGGTCAAAATAGGGTTAGAATTAGGGTTTTGAGCTAAAAATAGGATTTGGGGTCAAAAATAGGGTTTGAATTAGGGTTTTGGGTCAAAATTAGGGTTTTGGGTCAAAATTAGGGCTTTGTGTCAAATTTTGGTTTTTGGGTCCAAATTAGGGTTTTGGGTCAATATTAAGGTTTAGGGTTTGAATTTGGGTTTTGTGTTAAAAATAGGGTTAGAATTAGGGTTTTGGGTTAAAAAAAGGTTTTCAGATCAAAATTAGGGTTCTGTGTCAAATTTATGGTTTTGTTTCAAAATATGGGTTTGAATTTGGGTTTTGGGTCAAAATTATAACTTTGGGTTTAAAGTCGGGTTTCGGGTAAAAATTAGGGTTCTGGGTCAAATTTAGTGTTTTGCGCCAAAATTAGGGTTTACGGTTTGAAATAGGGTTTTGAGTTTAAAATAGGGTTTTGGTTCAAAAATAGGGGTAGAATTAGGGTTTTGGGTTAAAATTAGGGTTTTGGGTCAAAATTAGGGTTTTGGGTCAAAATTAGGGCTTAGGGTTTTGGGCCAAATTAGGGTTTTGGTTTAAAATCTGGGTATTGTGTCTCAATTAGGGTTTTGGATCATAATTTGCGTTTAGGGTTTGAATTAAGGTTGTGTTAAAAATAGGGTTTTGGCTCAAAATAGGGTTAGAATTAGGGTTTTGAGTTAAAATTAGGGTTTTGGATCAAAATTAGGATTCTAGGTCAAATTTAGGGTTTAGGGTCAAAATTAGAGATTTTATTATGGTTTTGGGTGAAAATTTGGGTTTGGGGTTTGAATTAGGGTTTGAGAGAAAAATAAGATTTCGGGTAAAAAATAAGGTTAGAATTAGGGTTTTTGGTTAAAAAATTGGGTATAAAATGGGGTCCTAATTAGGGATTTGGGTCAAATTTTGGGTTTAGTGTAAAAGTTAGGGTTTAGGGTTTAAATAGGGTTTTGAGATTAAAATAGGGATTTGGGCCAAAAATAGGGCTTTGGGTTAAAATTAGGGTTTTGGGTCAAAATTGTTATTTTTGTTCCAAATTAGGGTTTTGGGTCAAAAATTAGGTTAGAATTATGGTTTCGGGTCAAAATTTAGGGTTTCGGGTCAAAATTAGAGCTTTGGGTTAAAAGTTGGGTTTCGGGTAAAAATTAGGGTCTGGGTCAAATTTAGTGTTTTTGGTCAAAATTAGGGTTTGGGGTTTGAAATAGGGTTTTGGGTCAAAATAGGGTTAGAATTAGGGTTTTGAGTTAAAAATTGGATTTGGGGTCAAAAATAGCGTTAGAATTAGGGTTTTGAGTCAAAATTAGGGCTTTTGGTCAAAATTAGTGTTCTGGGTCAAATTAAGGGTTTAGCATCAAAATTAGGGTTTAGGGTTTGAAATAGGGTTTTGAGTTTAAAATAGGGTTTTGGGTCAAAAATAGGGTAAGAATTAGGGTTTTGGATAAAAATTAGGGCGTTGGGTTAAAATTAGGGCTTTGTGTCAAATTTTGGGTTTTGGGTCCAAATTAGGGTTTTGGGTCAAAATTAAGGTTTAAGGTTTGAATTTGGGTTTTGTGTTAAAAATAGGGTTAGAATTAGGGTTTTGGGTTAAAAATAGGTTTTCAGATCAAAATTAGGGTTGTGTCAAATTTATGGTTTAGTTTCAAAATATGGGTTTGAATTTGGGCTTTGGGTTTAAAGTAGGGTTTCAGGTAAAAATTAGGGCTCTGGGTCAAATTTAGTGTTTTGCGTCAAAATTAGGGTTTAGGGTTTGAAATAGGGTTTTGAGTTTAAAATAGGGTTTTGGGTCAAAAATAGGGTTAGAATTAGGGTTTTGGGTTAAAATTAGGGTTTTGGGTCAAAATTAGGGCTTAGGGTTTTGGGTCCAAATTAGGGTTTTGGTTTAAAATTTGGTTATTGTGTCCAAATTAGGGTTTTGGGTCAAAAATAAGGTTAGAATTAGGGTTTCGGGTGAAAATTTTGGGTTTCGGGTCAAAATTAGAGCTTTGGGTTAAATGTTGGGTTTCGGGTAAAAATTAGGGTCTAGGACAATTTTAGTGTTTTTGGTCAAAATTAGGGTTTAGGGTTTGAAATAGGGTTTTGAGTTTAAAATAGGATTTTGGGTAAAAATAGGGTTAGAATTAAGGTTTTGAGTTAAAAATAGGATTTGGTGTCAAAAATAGGGTTAGAATTAGGGTTTTGGGTCAAAATTTGGGTTTTGGGTTAAAATTAGGGCTTTGTGTCAAAATTAGGGTTTTGGGTTAGAATTAGGGTTTTGGGTCAAAATTAGGGTTTTGGGTCAATATGAAGGTTTATGGTTTGAATTTGGGTTTTGTGTTAAAAATATGGTTAGAATTACGGTTTTGGGTTAAAAATAGGGTTTCAGATCAAAATTAGGGTTGTGTCAAATTCAGGGTTTAGTTTCAAAATTTGGGTTTGAAATAGGGTTTCGGGTCAAAATTAGGGCTTTGGCTTTAAAGTAGGGTTTCGGGTAAACATTAGGGTTCTGGGTCAAATTTAGTGTTTTGTGTCAAAATTAGGGTTTAGGGTTTGAAATAGGGTTTTGAGTTTAAAATAGGGTTTTGGGTCAAAATAGGGTTAGAATTAGGGTTCTGGGTCAAAATTAGGGTTCTGGGTCGAAATTAGGGCTTAGGGTTAGAATTTTGGTTTTGGGAAAAATAATGGTTTCGTGTCAAAATTAGGGTTTAGGGTTTGAAATAGGGTTTTGAGTTTACAATAAGGTTTTGGGTCCAAAATAGGGTTAGAATTAGGGTTTTGGATAAAATTACAGTTATGGGTTTGAATTAGGGTTTTGCATAAAAATTAGGGTTAGAATTATGGTTTTGGGTAATAATTAGGGTTTAGGGTTTGAATTAGGGTTGAGTTAAAAATAGGGTTTTGGCTCAAAATTGGGTTAGAATTAGGGTTTTGAGTTAAAATTAGGGTTTTGGATCAAAATTAGGATTCTAGGTCAAATTTAGGGTTTAGGGTCAAAACTAGAGATTTTATTATGGTTTTGGGTGAAAATTTGGGTTTGGGGTTTGAATTAGGGTTTGAGAGAAAAATAAGGTTTCAGGTAAAAAAATAAGGTTAGAATTAGGGTTTTTGGTTAAAATTAGGGTTTAGGGTTTGAAATAGGGTTTTGAGATTAAAATATTGGGTATAAAATGGGGTCCTAATTAGGGCATTGGGTCAAATTTTGGGTTTAGTGTAAAAGTTAGGGTTTAGGGTTTAAATAGGGTTTTGAGTTTAAAATAGGGATTTGGGCCAAAAATAGGGCTTTGGGTTAAAATTATGGTTTTGGGTCAAAATTATTATTTTTGTTCCAAATTAGGGTTTTGGGTCAAAAATAAGGTTAGAATTATGGTTTCGGGTCAAAATTAGAGCTTTGGGTTAAAAGTAGGGTTTCGGGTAAAAATTAGGGTCTGGGTCAAATTTAGTGTTTTGGGTCAAAATTAGGGTTTAGGGTTTGAAATAGGGTTTTGAGTTTAAAATAGGGTTTTGGGTCAAAATAGGGTTAGAATTAGGGTTTTGAGTTAAAAATAGGATTTGGGGTCAAAAAGAGGGTTATAATTAGGGTTTTGGGTCAAAATTAGGGTTTTGGGTTAAAATTAGGGCTTTCTGTCAAAATTTGGGTTTTGGGTCCAAATTAGGGTTTTGGGTCAATATTAAGGTTTAGGGTTTCAATTTGGGTTTTGTGTTAAAAATAGGTTTAGAATTAGGGTTTTGGGTTAAAAATAGGTTTTCAGATCAAAATTAGGGTTCTGTGTCAAATTTATGGTTTAGTTTCAAAATTTGGTTTTGAATTAGGGTTTTGGGTCAAAATTAGGGCTTTGGCTTTAAAGTAGGGTTTCGGGTAAAAATTAGGGTTCTGGGTCAAATTTAGTGTTTTGCGTCAAAATTAGGGTTTAGGGCTTGAAATAGGGTTTTGAGTTTAAAATAGGGTTTTGGGTCAAAAATAGGATTAGAATTAGGGTTTTGGGTTAAAATTACGGTTTTGGGTCAAAATTAGGTTTTTGGGTCAAAATTAGGGCTTAGGGTTTTGGGTCCAAATTAGGGTTTTGGTTTAAAATTTGGGTATTGTGTCCAAATTAGGGTTTTGGGTAAAAAATAAGGTTAGAATTAGGATTTGGGTGAAAATTTAGGGTTTGGTCAAAATTAGCGCTTTGTGTTAAAAGTTGGGTTTCGGGTAAAAATTAGGGTCTAGTTCAAATTTAGTGTTTTTGGTCAAAATTAGGGTTTAGGGTTTGAAATAGGGTTTTGAGTTTAAAATAGGGTTTTGGGTCAAAATAGGGTTAGAATTAGGGTTTTGAGCTAAAAATAGGATTTGGGGTCAAAAATAGGGTTTGAATTAGGGTTTTGGGTCAAAATTAGGGTTTTGGGTCAAAATTAGGGCTTTGTGTCAAATTTTGGTTTTTGGGTCCAAATTAGGGTTTTGGGTCAATATTAAGGTTTAGGGTTTGAATTTGGGTTTTGTATGAAAAATAGGGTTAGAATTAGGGTTTTGGGTTAAAAATAGGTTTTCAGATCAAAATTAGGGTTCTGTGTCAAATTTATGGTTTTGTTTCAAAATATGGGTTTGAATTTGGGTTTTGGGTCAAAATTATAACTTTGGGTTTAAAGTCAGGTTTCGGGTAAAAGTTAGGGTTCTGGGTCAAATTTAGTGTTTTGCGCCAAAATTAGGGTTTACGGTTTGAAATAGGGTTTTGAGTTTAAAATAGGGTTTTGGTTCAAAAATAGGGGTAGAATTAGGGTTTTTGGTTAAAATTAGGGTTTTGGGTCAAAATTAGGGTTTTGGGTCAAAATTAGGGCTTAGGGTTTTGGGCCAAATTAGGGTTTTGGTTTAAAATTTGGGTATTGTGTCCAAATTAGGGTTTTGGATCATAATTTGCGTTTAGGGTTTGAATTAAGGTTGTGTTAAAAATAGGGTTTTGGCTCAAAATAGGGTTAGAATTAGGGTTTTGAGTTAAAATTAGGGTTTTGGATCAAAATTAGGATTCTAGGTCAAATTTAGGGTTTAGGGTCAAAATTAGAGATTTTATTATGGTTTTGGGTGAAAATTTGGGTTTGGGGTTTGAATTAGGGTTTGAGATAAAAATAAGATTTCGGGTAAAAAATAAGGTTAGAATTAGGGTTTTTGGTTAAAAAATTGGGTATAAAATGGGGTCCTAATTAGGGATTTGGGTCAAATTTTGGGTTTAGTGTAAAAGTTAGGGTTTAGGGTTTAAATAGGGTTTTGAGATTAAAATAGGGATTTGGGCCAAAAATAGGGCTTTGGGTTAAAATTAGGGTTTTGGGTCAAAATTGTTATTTTTGTTCCAAATTAGGGTTTTGGGTCAAAAATTAGGTTAGAATTATGGTTTCGGGTCAAAATTTAGGGTTTCGGGTCAAAATTAGAGCTTTGGGTTAAAAGTTGGGTTTCGGGTAAAAATTAGGGTCTGGGTCAAATTTAGTGTTTTTGGTCAAAATTAGGGTTTGGGGTTTGAAATAGGGTTTTGGGTCAAAATAGGGTTAGAATTAGGGTTTTGAGTTAAAAATTGGATTTGGGGTCAAAAATAGCGTTAGAATTAGGGTTTTGAGTCAAAATTAGGGCTTTTGGTCAAAATTAGTGTTCTGGGTCAAATTAAGGGTTTAGCATCAAAATTAGGGTTTAGGGTTTGAAATAGGGTTTTGAGTTTAAAATAGGGTTTTGGGTCAAAAATAGGGTAAGAATTAGGGTTTTGGATAAAAATTAGGGCGTTGGGTTAAAATTAGGGCTTTGTGTCAAATTTTGGGTTTTGGGTCCAAATTAGGGTTTTGGGTCAAAATTAAGGTTTAAGGTTTGAATTTGGGTTTTGTGTTAAAAATAGGGTTAGAATTAGGGTTTTGGGTTAAAAATAGGTTTTCAGATCAAAATTAGGGTTGTGTCAAATTTATGGTTTAGTTTCAAAATATGGGTTTGAATTTGGGCTTTGGGTTTAAAGTAGGGTTTCAGGTAAAAATTAGGGCTCTGGGTCAAATTTAGTGTTTTGCGTCAAAATTAGGGTTTAGGGTTTGAAATAGGGTTTTGAGTTTAAAATAGGGTTTTGGGTCAAAAATAGGGTTAGAATTAGGGTTTTGGGTTAAAATTAGGGTTTTGGGTCAAAATTAGGGCTTAGGGTTTTGGGTCCAAATTAGGGTTTTGGTTTAAAATTTGGTTATTGTGTCCAAATTAGGGTTTTGGGTCAAAAATAAGGTTAGAATTAGGGTTTCGGGTGAAAATTTTGGGTTTCGGGTCAAAATTAGAGCTTTGGGTTAAATGTTGGGTTTCGGGTAAAAATTAGGGTCTAGGACAATTTTAGTGTTTTTGGTCAAAATTAGGGTTTAGGGTTTGAAATAGGGTTTTGAGTTTAAAATAGGATTTTGGGTAAAAATAGGGTTAGAATTAAGGTTTTGAGTTAAAAATAGGATTTGGTGTCAAAAATAGGGTTAGAATTAGGGTTTTGGGTCAAAATTTGGGTTTTGGGTTAAAATTAGGGCTTTGTGTCAAAATTAGGGTTTTGGGTTAGAATTAGGGTTTTGGGTCAAAATTAGGGTTTTGGGTCAATATGAAGGTTTATGGTTTGAATTTGGGTTTTGTGTTAAAAATATGGTTAGAATTACGGTTTTGGGTTAAAATAGGGTTTCAGATCAAAATTAGGGTTGTGTCAAATTCAGGGTTTAGTTTCAAAATTTGGGTTTGAAATAGGGTTTCGGGTCAAAATTAGGGCTTTGGCTTTAAAGTAGGGTTTCGGGTAAACATTAGGGTTCTGGGTCAAATTTAGTGTTTTGTGTCAAAATTAGGGTTTAGGGTTTGAAATAGGGTTTTGAGTTTAAAATAGGGTTTTGGGTCAAAATAGGGTTAGAATTAGGTTTATGGGTCAAAATTAGTGTTCTGGGTCTAATTTAGGGCTTAGGTTTAGAATTTTGTTTTTGGGAAAAATTATGGTTTCGTGTCAAAATTAGGGTTTAGGGTTTGAAATAGGGTTTTGAGTTTACAATAAGGTTTTGGGTCCAAAATAGGGTTAGAATTAGGGTTTTGGATAAAATTACAGTTATGGGTTTGAATTAGGGTTTTGCATAAAAATTAGGGTTAGAATTATGGTTTTGGGTAATAATTAGGGTTTAGGGTTTGAATTAGGGTTGAGTTAAAAATAGGGTTTTGGCTCAAAATTGGGTTAGAATTAGGGTTTTGAGTTAAAATTAGGGTTTTGGATCAAAATTAGGATTCTAGGTCAAATTTAGGGTTTAGGGTCAAAACTAGAGATTTTATTATGGTTTTGGGTGAAAATTTGGGTTTGGGGTTTGAATTAGGGTTTGAGAGAAAAATAAGGTTTCAGGTAAAAAAATAAGGTTAGAATTAGGGTTTTTGGTTAAAATTAGGGTTTAGGGTTTGAAATAGGGTTTTGAGATTAAAATATTGGGTATAAAATGGGGTCCTAATTAGGGCATTGGGTCAAATTTTGGGTTTAGTGTAAAAGTTAGGGTTTAGGGTTTAAATAGGGTTTTGAGTTTAAAATAGGGATTTGGGCCAAAAATAGGGCTTTGGGTTAAAATTATGGTTTTGGGTCAAAATTATTATTTTTGTTCCAAATTAGGGTTTTGGGTCAAAAATAAGGTTAGAATTATGGTTTCGGGTCAAAATTAGAGCTTTGGGTTAAAAGTAGGGTTTCGGGTAAAAATTAGGGTCTGGGTCAAATTTAGTGTTTTGGGTCAAAATTAGGGTTTAGGGTTTGAAATAGGGTTTTGAGTTTAAAATAGGGTTTTGGGTCAAAATAGGGTTAGAATTAGGGTTTTGAGTTAAAAATAGGATTTGGGGTCAAAAAGAGGGTTATAATTAGGGTTTTGGGTCAAAATTAGGGTTTTGGGTTAAAATTAGGGCTTTCTGTCAAAATTTGGGTTTTGGGTCCAAATTAGGGTTTTGGGTCAATATTAAGGTTTAGGGTTTCAATTTGGGTTTTGTGTTAAAAATAGGTTTAGAATTAGGGTTTTGGGTTAAAAATAGGTTTTCAGATCAAAATTAGGGTTCTGTGTCAAATTTATGGTTTAGTTTCAAAATTTGGTTTTGAATTAGGGTTTTGGGTCAAAATTAGGGCTTTGGCTTTAAAGTAGGGTTTCGGGTAAAAATTAGGGTTCTGGGTCAAATTTAGTGTTTTGCGTCAAAATTAGGGTTTAGGGCTTGAAATAGGGTTTTGAGTTTAAAATAGGGTTTTGGGTCAAAAATAGGATTAGAATTAGGGTTTTGGGTTAAAATTACGGTTTTGGGTCAAAATTAGGTTTTTGGGTCAAAATTAGGGCTTAGGGTTTTGGGTCCAAATTAGGGTTTTGGTTTAAAATTTGGGTATTGTGTCCAAATTAGGGTTTTGGGTAAAAAATAAGGTTAGAATTAGGATTTCGGGTGAAAATTTAGGGTTTCGGGTCAAAATTAGAGCTTTGGGTTAAAAGTTGGGTTTCGGGTAAAAATTAGGGTCTAGTTCAAATTTAGTGTTTTTGGTCAAAATTAGGGTTTAGGGTTTGAAATAGGGTTTTGAGTTTAAAATAGGGTTTTGGGTCAAAATAGGGTTAGAATTAGGGTTTTGAGCTAAAAATAGGATTTGGGGTCAAAAATAGGGTTTGAATTAGGGTTTTGGGTCAAAATTAGGGTTTTGGGTCAAAATTAGGGCTTTGTGTCAAATTTTGGTTTTTGGGTCCAAATTAGGGTTTTGGGTCAATATTAAGGTTTAGGGTTTGAATTTGGGTTTTGTATGAAAAATAGGGTTAGAATTAGGGTTTTGGGTTAAAAATAGGTTTTCAGATCAAAATTAGGGTTCTGTGTCAAATTTATGGTTTTGTTTCAAAATATGGGTTTGAATTTGGGTTTTGGGTCAAAATTATAACTTTGGGTTTAAAGTCAGGTTTCGGGTAAAAGTTAGGGTTCTGGGTCAAATTTAGTGTTTTGCGCCAAAATTAGGGTTTACGGTTTGAAATAGGGTTTTGAGTTTAAAATAGGGTTTTGGTTCAAAAATAGGGGTAGAATTAGGGTTTTTGGTTAAAATTAGGGTTTTGGGTCAAAATTAGGGTTTTGGGTCAAAATTAGGGCTTAGGGTTTTGGGCCAAATTAGGGTTTTGGTTTAAAATTTGGGTATTGTGTCCAAATTAGGGTTTTGGATCATAATTTGCGTTTAGGGTTTGAATTAAGGTTGTGTTAAAAATAGGGTTTTGGCTCAAAATAGGGTTAGAATTAGGGTTTTGAGTTAAAATTAGGGTTTTGGATCAAAATTAGGATTCTAGGTCAAATTTAGGGTTTAGGGTCAAAATTAGAGATTTTATTATGGTTTTGGGTGAAAATTTGGGTTTGGGGTTTGAATTATGGTTTGAGAGAAAAATAAGATTTCGGGTAAAAAATAAGGTTAGAATTAGGGTTTTTGGTTAAAAAATTGGGTAAAAAATGGGGTCCTAATTAGGGATTTGGGTCAAATTTTGGGTTTAGTGTAAAAGTTAGGGTTTAGGGTTTAAATAGGGTTTTGAGATTAAAATAGGGATTTGGGCCAAAAATAGGGCTTTGGGTTAAAATTAGGGTTTTGGGTCAAAATTGTTATTTTTGTTCCAAATTAGGGTTTTGGGTCAAAAATTAGGTTAGAATTATGGTTTCGGGTCAAAATTTAGGGTTTCGGGTCAAAATTAGAGCTTTGGGTTAAAAGTAGGGTTTCGGGTAAAAATTAGAGTCTGGGTCAAATTTAGTGTTTTGGGTCAAAATTAGGGTTTAGGGTTTGAAATAGGGTTTTGGGTCAAAATAGGGTTAGAATTAGGGTTTTGAGTTAAAAATTGGATTTGGGGTCAAAAATAGCGTTAGAATTAGGGTTTTGAGTCAAAATTAGGGCTTTTGGTCAAAATTAGTGTTCTGGGTCAAATTAAGGGTTTAGCATCAAAATTAGGGTTTAGGGTTTGAAATAGGGTTTTGAGTTTAAAATAGGGTTTTGGGTCAAAAATAAGGTAAGAATTAGGGTTTTGGATAAAAATTAGGGCGTTGGGTTAAAATTAGGGCTTTGTGTCAAATTTTGGGTTTTGGGTCCAAATTAGGGTTTTGGGTCAAAATTAAGGTTTAAGGTTTGAATTTGGGTTTTGTGTTAAAAATAGGGTTAGAATTAGGGTTTTGGGTTAAAAATAGGTTTTCAGATCAAAATTAGGGTTCTGTGTCAAATTTATGGTTTAGTTTCAAAATATGGGTTTGAATTTGGGCTTTGGGTTTAAAGTTGGGTTTCAGGTAAAAATTAGGGCTCTGGGTCAAATTTAGTGTTTTGCGTCAAAATTAGGGTTTAGGGTTTGAAATAGGGTTTTGAGTTTAAAATAGGGTTTTGGGTCAAAAATAGGGTTAGAATTAGGGTTTTGGGTTAAAATTAGGGTTTTGGGTCAAAATTAGGGCTTAGGGTTTTGGGTCCAAATTAGGGTTTTGGTTTAAAATTTGGTTATTGTGTCCAAATTAGGGTTTTGGGTCAAAAATAAGGTTAGAATTAGGGTTTGGGTGAAAATTTTGGGTTTTGGTCAAAATTAGAGCTTTGGGTTAAATGTTGGGTTTCGGGTAAAAATTAGGGTCTAGGACAATTTTAGTGTTTTTGGTCAAAATTAGGGTTTAGGGTTTGAAATAGGGTTTTGAGTTTAAAATAGGATTTTGGGTAAAAATAGGGTTAGAATTAAGGTTTTGAGTTAAAAATAGGATTTGGTGTCAAAAATAGGGTTAGAATTAGGGTTTTGGGTCAAAATTTGGGTTTTGGGTCAATATGAAGGTTTATGGTTTGAATTTGGGTTTTGTGTTAAAAATATGGTTAGAATTACGGTTTTGGGTTAAAAATAGGGTTTCAGATCAAAATTAGGGTTGTGTCAAATTCAGGGTTTAGTTTCAAAATTTGGGTTTGAAATAGGGTTTCGGGTCAAAATTAGGGCTTTGGCTTTAAAGTAGGGTTTCGGGTAAACATTAGGGTTCTGGGTCAAATTTAGTGTTTTGTGTCAAAATTAGGGTTTAGGGTTTGAAATAGGGTTTTGAGTTTAAAATACGGTTTTGGGTCAAAATAGGGTTAGAATTAGGGTTCTGGGTCAAAATTAGGGTTCTGGGTCGAAATTAGGGCTTAGGGTTAGAATTTTGGTTTTGGGAAAAATAATGGTTTCGTGTCAAAATTAGGGTTTAGGGTTTGAAATAGGGTTTTGAGTTTACAATAAGGTTTTGGGTCCAAAATAGGGTTAGAATTAGGGTTTTGGATAAAATTACAGTTATGGGTTTGAATTAGGGTTTTTGCATAAAAATTAGGGTTAGAATTATGGTTTTGGGTAATAATTAGGGTTTAGGGTTTGAATTAGGGTTGAGTTAAAAATAGGGTTTTGGCTCAAAATTGGGTTAGAATTAGGGTTTTGAGTTAAAATTAGGGTTTTGGATCAAAATTAGGATTCTAGGTCAAATTTAGGGTTTAGGGTCAAAACTAGAGATTTTATTATGGTTTTGGGTGAAAATTTGGGTTTGGGGTTTGAATTAGGGTTTGAGAGAAAAATAAGGTTTCAGGTAAAAAAATAAGGTTAGAATTAGGGTTTTTGGTTAAAATTAGGGTTTAGGGTTTGAAATAGGGTTTTGAGTTTAAAATATTGGGTATAAAATGGGGTCCTAATTAGGGCATTGGGTCAAATTTTGGGTTTAGTGTAAAAGTTAGGGTTTAGGGTTTAAATAGGGTTTTGAGTTTAAAATAGGGATTTGGGCCAAAAATAGGGCTTTGGGTTAAAATTATGGTTTTGGGTCAAAATTATTATTTTTGTTCCAAATTAGGGTTTTGGGTCAAAAATAAGGTTAGAATTATGGTTTCGGGTCAAAATTAGAGCTTTGGGTTAAAAGTAGGGTTTCGGGTAAAAATTAGGGTCTGGGTCAAATTTAGTGTTTTGGGTCAAAATTAGGGTTTAGGGTTTGAAATAGGGTTTTGAGTTTAAAATAGGGTTTTGGGTCAAAATAGGGTTAGAATTAGGGTTTTGAGTTAAAAATAGGATTTGGGGTCAAAAAGAGGGTTATAATTAGGGTTTTGGGTCAACATTAGGGTTTTGGGTTAAAATTAGGGCTTTGTGTCAAAATTAGGGTTTTGGGTTAGAATTAGGGTTTTGGGTAAAAGATGGGTTTTGGGTCAATATTAAGGTTTATGGTTTGAATTTGGGTTTTGTGTTAAAAATATGGTTAGAATTACGATTTTGGGTTAAAAATAGGGTTTCAGATCAAAATTAGGGTTGTGTCAAATTCAGGGTTTAGTTTCAAATTTTGGGTTTGAAATAGGGTTTCGGGTCAAAATTAGGGCTTTGGCTTTAAAGTAGGGTTTCGGGTAAACATTAGGGTTCTGGGTCAAATTTAGTGTTTTGTGTCAAAATTAGGGTTTAGGGTTTGAAATAGGGTTTTGAGTTTAAAATAGGGTTTTGGGTCAAAATAGGGTTAGAATTAGGGTTCTGGGTCAAAATTAGGGTTCTGGGTCAAAATTAGGGCTTAGGGTTAGAATTTTGGTTTTGGGAAAAATAATTGTTTCGTGTCAAAATTAGGGTTTAGGGTTTGAAATAGGGTTTTGAGTTTACAGTAAGGTTTTGGGTCCAAAATAGGGTTAGAATTAGGGTTTAGGGTTTGAAATAGGGTTTTGAGTTTAAAATAGGGTTTTGGGTCAAAAATAAGGTAAGAATTAGGGTTTTGGATAAAAATTAGGGCGTTGGGTTAAAATTAGGGCTTTGTGTCAAATTTTGGGTTTTGGGTCCAAATTAGGGTTTTGGGTCAAAATTAAGGTTTAAGGTTTGAATTTGGGTTTTGTGTTAAAAATAGGGTTAGAATTAGGGTTTTGGGTTAAAAATAGGTTTTCAGATCAAAATTAGGGTTGTGTCAAATTTATGGTTTAGTTTCAAAATATGGGTTTGAATTTGGGCTTTGGGTTTAAAGTTGGGTTTCAGGTAAAAATTAGGGCTCTGGGTCAAATTTAGTGTTTTGCGTCAAAATTAGGGTTTAGGGTTTGAAATAGGGTTTTGAGTTTAAAATAGGGTTTTGGGTCAAAAATAGGGTTAGAATTAGGGTTTTGGGTTAAAATTAGGGTTTTGGGTCAAAATTAGGGCTTAGGGTTTTGGGTCCAAATTAGGGTTTTGGTTTAAAATTTGGTTATTGTGTCCAAATTAGGGTTTTGGGTCAAAAATAAGGTTAGAATTAGGGTTTCGGGTGAAAATTTTGGGTTTCGGGTCAAAATTAGAGCTTTGGGTTAAATGTTGGGTTTCGGGTAAAAATTAGGGTCTAGGACAATTTTAGTGTTTTTGGTCAAAATTAGGGTTTAGGGTTTGAAATAGGGTTTTGAGTTTAAAATAGGATTTTGGGTAAAAATAGGGTTAGAATTAAGGTTTTGAGTTAAAAATAGGATTTGGTGTCAAAAATAGGGTTAGAATTAGGGTTTTGGGTCAAAATTTGGGTTTTGGGTCAATATGAAGGTTTATGGTTTGAATTTGGGTTTTGTGTTAAAAATATGGTTAGAATTACGGTTTTGGGTTAAAAATAGGGTTTCAGATCAAAATTAGGGTTGTGTCAAATTCAGGGTTTAGTTTCAAAATTTGGGTTTGAAATAGGGTTTCGGGTCAAAATTAGGGCTTTGGCTTTAAAGTAGGGTTTCGGGTAAACATTAGGGTTCTGGGTCAAATTTAGTGTTTTGTGTCAAAATTAGGGTTTAGGGTTTGAAATAGGGTTTTGAGTTTAAAATACGGTTTTGGGTCAAAATAGGGTTAGAATTAGGGTTACGGGTCAAAATTAGGGTTACGGTCGAAATTAGGGCTTAGGGTTAGAATTTTGGTTTTGGGAAAAATAATGGTTTCGTGTCAAAATTAGGGTTTAGGGTTTGAAATAGGGTTTTGAGTTTACAATAAGGTTTTGGGTCCAAAATAGGGTTAGAATTAGGGTTTTGGATAAAATTACAGTTATGGGTTTGAATTAGGGTTTTTGCATAAAAATTAGGGTTAGAATTATGGTTTTGGGTAATAATTAGGGTTTAGGGTTTGAATTAGGGTTGAGTTAAAAATAGGGTTTTGGCTCAAAATTGGGTTAGAATTAGGGTTTTGAGTTAAAATTAGGGTTTTGGATCAAAATTAGGATTCTAGGTCAAATTTAGGGTTTAGGGTCAAAACTAGAGATTTTATTATGGTTTTGGGTGAAAATTTGGGTTTGGGGTTTGAATTAGGGTTTGAGAGAAAAATAAGGTTTCAGGTAAAAAAATAAGGTTAGAATTAGGGTTTTTGGTTAAAATTAGGGTTTAGGGTTTGAAATAGGGTTTTGAGTTTAAAATATTGGGTATAAAATGGGGTCCTAATTAGGGCATTGGGTCAAATTTTGGGTTTAGTGTAAAAGTTAGGGTTTAGGGTTTAAATAGGGTTTTGAGTTTAAAATAGGGATTTGGGCCAAAAATAGGGCTTTGGGTTAAAATTATGGTTTTGGGTCAAAATTATTATTTTTGGTAAAAATTAGGGTTTTGGGTCAAAAATAAGGTTAGAATTAGGTTAGTTTTGGTCAAAATTAGAGCTTTGGGTTAAAAGTAGGGTTTCGGGTAAAAATTAGGTCTGGGTCAGATTTAGTGTTTTGGGTCAAAATTAGGGTTTAGGGTTTGAAATAGGGTTTTGAGTTTAAAATAGGGTTTTGGGTCAAAATAGGGTTAGAATTAGGGTTTTGAGTTAAAAATAGGATTTGGGGTCAAAAAGAGGGTTATAATTAGGGTTTTGGGTCAACATTAGGGTTTTGGGTTAAAATTAGGGCTTTGTGTCAAAATTAGGGTTTTGGGTTAGAATTAGGGTTTTGGGTAAAAGATGGGTTTTGGGTCAATATTAAGGTTTATGGTTTGAATTTGGGTTTTGTGTTAAAAATATGGTTAGAATTACGATTTTGGGTTAAAAATAGGGTTTCAGATCAAAATTAGGGTTGTGTCAAATTCAGGGTTTAGTTTCAAAATTTGGGTTTGAAATAGGGTTTCGGGTCAAAATTAGGGCTTTGGCTTTAAAGTAGGGTTTCGGGTAAACATTAGGGTTCTGGGTCAAATTTAGTGTTTTGTGTCAAAATTAGGGTTTAGGGTTTGAAATAGGGTTTTGAGTTTAAAATAGGGTTTTGGGTCAAAATAGGGTTAGAATTAGGGTTCTGGGTCAAAATTAGGGTTCTGGGTCAAAATTAGGGCTTAGGGTTAGAATTTTGGTTTTGGGAAAAATAATTGTTTCGTGTCAAAATTAGGGTTTAGGGTTTGAAATAGGGTTTTGAGTTTACAGTAAGGTTTTGGGTCCAAAATAGGGTTAGAATTAGGGTTTTGGATAAAATTACAGTTATGGGTTTGAATTAGGGTTTTGCATAAAAATTAGGGTTAGAATTATGGTTTTGGGTCATAATTAGGGTTTAGGGTTTGAATTAGGGTTGAGTTAAAAATAGGGTTTTGGCTCAAAATTGGGTTAGAATTAGGGTTTTGAGTTAAAATTAGGGTTTTGGATCAAAATTAGGATTCTAGGTCAAATTTAGGGTTTAGGGTCAAAATTAGAGATTTTATAATGGTTTTGGGTGAAAATTTGGGTTTGGGGTTTGAATTAGGGTTTGAGAGAAAAATAAGGTTTCGGGTAAAAAAATAAGGTTAGAATTAGGGTTTTTGGTTAAAATTAGGGTTTAGGGTTTGAAATAGGGTTTTGAGATTAAAATATTGGGTATAAAATGGGGTCCTAATTAGGGCATTGGGTCAAATTTTGGGTTTAGTGTAAAAGTTAGGGTTTAGGGTTTAAATAGGGTTGAGTTTAAAATAGGGATTTGGGCCAAAAATAGGGCTTTGGGTTAAAATTATGGTTTTGGGTCAAAATTATTATTTTTGTTCCAAATTAGGGTTTTGGGTCAAAAATAAGGTTAGAATTATGGTTTTGGTCAAAATTAGAGCTTTGGGTTAAAAGTAGGGTTTCGGGTAAAAATTAGGTACTTGGTCAAATTTATTGTTTTGGGTCAAAATTAGGGTTTAGGGTTTGAAATAGGGTTTTGAGTTTAAAATAGGGTTTTGGGTCAAAATAGGGTTAGAATTAGGGTTTTGAGTTAAAAATAGGATTTGGGGTCAAAAAGAGGGTTATAATTAGGGTTTTGGGTCAAAATTAGGGTTTTGGGTCAAAATTAGGGCTTCTGTCAAAATTTGGGTTTTGGGTCCTTATTATGGTTTTGGGTCAATATTAAGGTTTAGGGTTTAAATTTGGGTTTTGTGTTAAAAATAGGTTTAGAATTAGGGTTTTGGGTTAAAAATAGGTTTTCAGATCAAAATTAGGGTTCTGTGTCAAATTTATGGTTTAGTTTCAAAATTTGGTTTTGAATTAGGGTTTTGGGTCAAAATTAGGGCTTTGGCTTTAAAGTAGGGTTTCGGGTAAAAATTAGGGTTCTGGGTCAAATTTAGTGTTTTGCGTCAAAATTAGGGTTTAGGGCTTGAAATAGGGTTTTGAGTTTAAAATAGGGTTTTGGGTCAAAAATAGGATTAGAATTAGGGTTTTGGGTTAAAATTACGGTTTTGGGTCAAAATTAGGTTTTTGGGTCAAAATTAGGGCTTAGGGTTTTGGGTCCAAATTAGGGTTTTGGTTTAAAATTTGGGTATTGTGTCCAAATTAGGGTTTTGGGTTAAAAATAAGGTTAGAATTAGGATTTCGGGTGAAAATTTAGGGTTTCGGGTCAAAATTAGAGCTTTGGGTTAAAAGTTGGGTTTCGGGTAAAAATTAGGGTCTAGTTCAAATTTAGTGTTTTTGGTCAAAATTAGGGTTTAGGGTTTGAAATAGGGTTTTGAGTTTAAAATAGGGTTTTGGGTCAAAATAGGGTTAGAATTAAGGTTTTGAGTTAAAAATAGGATTTGGGGTCAAAAATATGGTTAGAATTAGGGTTTTGGGTCAAAATTAGGGTTTTGGGTTAAAATTAGGGCTTTGTGTCAAAATTTGGGTTTTGGGTCCTAATTAGGGTTTTGGGTCAATATTAAGGTTTAGGGTTTGAATTTGGGTTTTGTGTTAAAAATAGGGTTAGAATTAGGGTTTTGGGTTAAAAATAGGGTTTCAGATCAAAATTAGGGTTATGTCAAATTCAGGGTTTAATTTCAAAATTTGGGTTTGAATTAGGGTTTTGGGTCAAAATTAGGGCTTTGGGTGTAAATTAGGGTTTCGGGTAAACATTAGGGTTCTGGGTCAAATTTAGTGTTTTGTGTCAAAATTAGGGTTTAGGGTTTGAAATACGGTTTTGAGTTTAAAATAGGGTTTTGGGTCAAAATAGGGTTAGGATTAGGGTTTTGGGTTAAAATTAGGGTTTTGGGTCAAAATTAGGGCTTAGGGTTAGAATTTTGGTTTTGGGAAAAATAATTGTTTCGTGTCAAAATTAGGGTTTAGGGTTTGAAATAGGGTTTTGAGTTTACAATAAGGTTTTGGGTCAAAAATAGGGTTTTGGATAAAATTACGCTTATGGGTTTGAATTAGGGTTTTGCATAAAAAATAGGGTTAGAATTATGGTTTTGGATCATAGTTAGGGTTTAGGGTTTGAATTAGGGTTGAGTTAAAAATAGGGTTTTGGCTCAAAATAGGGTTAGAATTAGGGTTTTGAGTTAAAATTAGGGTTTTGGATCAAAATTAGGATTCTAGGTCAAATTTAGGGTTTAGGGTCAAAATTATATATTTTATTATGGTTTTGGTTAAAATTAGGTTTTAGGGTTTGAAATATGGTTTTGAGTTTAAAATATTGGGAATAAAATGGGTTCCTAATTAGGGATTTGGTTCAAATTTTGGGTTTAGTGTAAAAGTTAGGGTTT
>JAUPTC010000015.1:2048322-2088492 GCA_030762895.1 Sophora flavescens
AACTTGATTATTATGTTCTTATTCTTAAACTTAACATGAAAATACGGCGGAATTAAAACTTAAATTATTAAGTATGTAGAACAGGAATAAGAAAACATGACCATATTAAGCATATGTAAGTGAAATCAGAGTTAAACAAAACATTGTTTTGGAGCATCCCGACAATAGGAGCCCTAACAGGTGTACAAGTTATACAAACGTAAAGGCGGAAAAGATAAAGCCTCGTGACACAGACGCACTGGCCATAACTAGGACTAGACCCTACTCATCATGGGTCACAGCTCGTCCTCCCAAGATCCGGCTCGTAAGGAGTTCGTCCAGCTCCTCCTCGTTCGGCTCATCAACAGGATCTTCGAACACGAGCCATAAAAGATAGAACAAAGCAGAGAAAAGTACAGGGGATAAGAAACATGCTATCATCAAAAGCGAAAAAGATTCATAGTAAATGATACACTAATTGCCATAGACAATCAACACACATTTCTAACAAGTCATCCTCAAATTAATATATATCCTCCTCTACCCTTTGTCATGATGCAATGCAATGCAGTATGAATGTTTTGCCACAGCCACGTATCCAAATTTCCATCTCAAGTAAATCAGACTATATTTCAAGTCAACCAGACTATGTTTCAAGTCAACCAGACTATGTTTCAAGCCAACCAGACTATGTTTCAAGTCAAACAGATTATGTTTCAAGCCAACCAGACTATGTTTCAAGTCAACCAGACTATGTTTCAAGTCGATCATATGAAAATATCACAGACCATGTTTCAGGTCACCCCCTAGTGCCGTAACCTCTCATCACTATTTCATGAATAAACCCAACAATCATCACATCTCGGTTAGGCACTTCTAAACTCAGATCTCATGAACCCCCGCACACATTACTCTAATTATCATGTATTAATACACATCAAAATCTCTAACCATGTATCAAAACATTGTGGAACAAAGCAGTTCAATTATCATCAAGCTATAATACATTCTCACATAAACATATCAATCATCATAAAATATCACAGTAATATCAGCATCAATAAATTCATACACTCCCAATATCATATAAGCAATCCATCACCGATAAACCTACAATCCCCGAATCAACATTGGTTTTACAGAAAAACAACTCCAACGTGATTTTGGTCTTGTCGATTATTCGATTTTCTAGTAGGGTTTGGGTCACCCTACACAATTAATATATAATCTACTACTTATCGTTCTGACGTAGATTGATTCTTTCCCCACCGAGTTCTCACCGAACTTCCGAACTCGAAGCTCCTCGTTGCCACACCACAAGTTACCAACACCACCTTCAACCAAGCAACATAATTAAAAATAAATCAAACAAATTCATCTATGCCCTCATTATGCTAGGTTCGGCCATTTAATTCAAATGAGAGCTAGGATTGTTTTCTCAACCTAAGCTTTTGGATACTTATCACTTAGACTCTAGGTAACTTAAATAAATTGGCATAAGTTGAAAATATGGAATAAAAATCATCCAACCACTTAGGGTAGGTTTCGGCCTTGTATAACAAAATAGGCTAGGATTTTCAAATCGACACAACCTCTTAGATCAATGATCTTAGAGTATTAAGGAGTATGAATCAAGTACTAGTTTTCACAAAGCAAATCAAAAACATTTTATTTCCTTTAATATAAGTTTCGGCCAACATAATTGAATTGGCTAGAAATTTCTAAACTTTCCAATCTCTTTAGCTTAGCATCCATACATAGTAAGGAGCTTAAAACCATGATCATTTTGGAAAATGAAAAACAAGGCATCCTAGGTCCATAAACCTTAGGTTTCGGCCATCATAGGATTTTTAAGCTAGAAATCTTTAAATCATCCAATCTTTTAGACATAGCATCCTTTGATATTAAGGAGCTCAATCTATAATCATTTTGGAAGAGAAACAACCTAAAATGTTCCAATCTTTTTAGATATAGCATCCTTTCACATAAGGAGCTTTAATCCATAATCATCTTGGAAAATAAAAACAACACATCCTAGGTCCAAAACAAATGAGTTTCGGCCATCATAGGAAACTCAATGAAAAAGATTTAAACTTTTCCAATCACTTAAACCTAGAATCCTTTAGTATAAAGGAGCCCTTGGTCATGATCATCTTGGAATAGAACTCAAATATAAGTTCATAAAAGCAAAAGTTGAAACAAAATCCAACCTAAACCATAGGCATGGTTTCGGCCTTGCATGGATAAAGGGGTTCGAAATTTTTGTTTTACACAGTCTTTTAGTATGTTGTAATAGGAGTAAAAACAAGAACATAGGAAGTGGTTTCAACTCAAACGGAGTTTTCTACCATTTTTAAGAGTTTTTAGAAGTTTGAGAGCTTAAAGAAAACATAAAGCATAAACTATGAAATGAATGCAAGAACTTGAAAAGAAAACTAAATAGGATCATTACCCTCAAGAAGATGAACAACTTTGATGAAGGAATCAAGTTGAAAAGAGAAGTAAAAACCAAAGCTTTAAAAGTTTGAACTTTTTTTTTAAAAGAAGGGAAGAAGATGAAGAAGAAGAAAAGTGTGAGTGAAGTGATGAAATGGGTATATATATATGGAGGGAAAGGGGCACGGTTTTGGAGAGAAAAGGAGAGGAAAAATGAGAGAAAATTGAAGTGGATTGTTGAGGAAGATTGGAGGTATGGGAGGTATGGTGATAAGGTATGGTGTTGTAAGGTGGAGGTAAGGTAGGAGAGAGAAAAGAGTTGAAAAAGTAAAATTTTGAAAAGGTGAGTGATGGTGGTTACTATTTGCCATCACATCATGTCTCTTCTAGTCCTTTCGTTTCCTTTGTGCTCTACTCCATTGCGTATCAAATGACTTCCTCGATCGTATTTCTCGACGATTTCGCTCGGGTAATACTTAGAATTTGGCCCCGGACGAGATTTTGTGAAAATCTCCATACCCACACAAAACATCCTAAAAACACTAACCGTCTTGTTTACTGGTCAAAATTATGTTTCCGGCTCAGTAAAATTATACTGGTAGAGAAAACGCAGACCGACTTCCGTCTGAATTTTCAGCCGAAAATTTTACTATGAGCTATTATCGTAAGGTAGATCAAGAATATGATTTTTATTTTATTACAAACATTTCCTAAACTTCATATTAAAATATAATTACTTATATTTTAATTTATTAACCGCATACCGAAAATCAGGCTGTTACATTACTACCCCTCTTAAAAGAAAATTCCGTCCTCGGAATTTATGTACCTCAGAAAAGATGTGGATATTGTGGTTGCATATCCGCCTCGCGTTCCCAAGTTGCATCTCCAGTAGCTTCATCCCATAAGATTTTAACCAAAGGAATCTGCCTACCACGAAGTTCCTTGATCCGTCTATCTGTGATCCTTACAGGTAATACCTCATGCTCCAGGTTCTCTTGCAATTGTATAGACTCAGACTCAATCACATGAGATGGATTAGGGTGGTACTTTCTCAATTGAGAAACATGAAAGACGTCATGAACGTTGGAAAGATTAGGTGGCAAGGCATTTTGGTAAGCTACTGGCCCAATTCGTCGAAGAATCTGAAAAGGTCCAATGAAACGCGGAGTAAGTTTTCGGGATTTCATAGCTCGCCAATTCCCAGTTTTTGAGTAACTCTCAAGAATATGTGATCACCTTCCTCGAATTCTAATGGTCTCCTCCTCTTGTCATCAAGCTCCTCTGCCTATCTTGTGCTTCCTTCATCTTTTCCCTTATCTTCCCGACTTGTTCCGTAGAGTCATGTTGTACCCACATCCGGACCCAAAACTTGGTTTTCACCAGTCTCATACCAACATAACGGGGTCCTACACTTTCGCCATACAACGCCTCATATGGTGCCATTCCAATCTCTTGTGGGAAACTGTTGTTATAAGTAAATTCAATCAATGGCAAAAACGTATCCCAACTGCCAGTGTGTTCCAACACACAAGCTCTCAATAGGTCCTCCAATGATTGAATTGTCCTCTCTGATTGCCCATCGGTTTGGGGATGATAGGCAGAACTCATTCTCAACTTCGATCAGAAAGCATTTTGCAATTGTCTCCAGAAATTAGAGGTGAATCTAGGATCTCGATCTGAGACAATACTGGATGGCACACCATGCAACCTAACCACTTCATCGATGTAAATATGGGTTAACTTCTCTAATTTATCAACTTCTCTAATAGGCAAGAAGTGAGCACACTTCGTCAATCTATCAATGGCAACCCAAATTGCATCATGCTTCTTAGGAGTCCGTGGTAATCCGACCACAAAATCCATAGCTATACTATCCCATTTCCATTCTGGGATATCTAGAGATTGCAATAATCCTGCTGGTTTTTGATGTTCGATCTTCGCCTTCTGACACACCAGGCAAGATAAGACATACTCCGCTACTTCTTTCTTCATCCTCCTCCACCAGAACATTTTCTTCAAATCCTGATACATCTTTGTGGATCCAGGATGGAAACTCAACTTACTTTTATGTGCCTCCTCTAAAATCATCTTCCTAAGCTCTGCATCCTCTGGCACACATATTCTATCTCTAAACCTTAATGCACCATCTGTTCCTCTAGTGAACTCAGAAACTTTTCCCTCGTCTATTCCTTTACTTATCTCCTGAAGGTACAAATCCTGAATCTGCTTATCCTTGAGATCCTGCATGAAATCACTACTAATAGTGATCCTACCCAAACAAACTTTATTTTATCTTAACTCCATTCCTATGTTCAGGTCTCGGAATTGTTCTAACAACTCCAACTCCTTAACCATCATTGTGGATACATGCAAGGATGATGAGTGTGATTTCACCTCATTCTCCATGTACATTTCTGCATGCATTTGCATATAGTTAGGCCATTTTAGTTTGATTTTGTTTAGTTTTTCCTTTGGAACGGATAAGGTGGTCTTGTCTGTTGTTTTGCAGTAATTCATGATTAAATGCCCAAGAATTAGCCATGTTGAAGCTGGGATGATTTAGAGCCTTAAAAGTGAAGAAAATAAGCCAAACAGAGCCCATCACGGCCTAGCCGTGATGCCCATCACGGTCATGATCGAGCAAAACTGAAAAGGCAGAAAGGCTGAAGTCAGAGTCTGTCATGGCCTAGCCGTGATGTACATCACGACCGTGACCCAAAACCACCACAAGTCAGAATCCATCACGGCTTGGTCGTGATGGAGATCACGGCCATGAAATAGAGGCTCGCGACGCGTGCATGGGCTCGCCACGCGAGAGACTGAAAAATGCCAGAAGTGCCAGAAACAAAATCCGTCACGGCCTGGCCGTGATGTATGTCACAGCCGTGACGGGCCACGAGTTATAAAAGAACCTCTGGGCAGAACAGAAGGAGTAGTCAGAAAACCCTAAAAATACACTCTTGGCTGCTGTGGCTGCTGTGCAACCTTCCATGGAGCTCCTTCCTTCCTTTATCTCTGTATCATTTATTTTGTCTTTGTCTTTGATTATGTGTAGCTAAACTCCCGCTTGTTGGGGTTAGATTATGGCTTCTCTGAACTTGGCTGTAATATGATGTGATTGCAATACAATTTCCTTTTTCTTTATGAGTATTTGATTCCATGCTTAATGCTTTCTTAGGCTTGATCATCCTAGGAATGATATGTTGCTTTAATAGACAACTGAAAGGTTGATGTTAGGGCATGCTCATGAATCAAATGCCAAGTAGTTCATGAACCTAGACATAGGTCTTGGGGTGCTTGCAATCTTATGAATCTTGATTCTTAATGCAATTTCTCATGTTAATCCACCTAAGACATTAGGGTTTAATTTGGGATTTTAGGCTCATTCCACCTAAGACATTAGGGTTTGAGTAATAGAGAAGATTCGATTATCATAAATGATTTAGGAATTGTGTTAATTATCATTTCATAGCAACCAAGGGAGGATTAGTCTAGTCTAACCCTAACATTTCTATCCATTTGTTGTTCATATTTCTGTTCGCCAATCAACTGTTTGATAAAATTCCTAAAAGAACAAAAACATTTTATTCTTGTTTGATTTGTTATATGTCAGAGCTACCTTCATTCCAAACTTGATCGCCTAGATAGTAGTTCAATTTGCGAAGTGGTAATTGACCACGATCCCTGAGAACGATACCCGGTCCTCACCGGTTTATTACTTGCAACGATTCGGTACACTTGCCGAGTTCGTGTCAAGTTTTTGGCGCCATTGCCGGTGATTGGTTTTGTCAATATCATTAGTAACAAATGAGGCAACTAATTTAGACATTTTTATTTTTTTTTATTTTTATTTTCTGTGTATATTTCATTTTTTTTCTTTTGAGTTTTATCTGTTCTAGGTGGATTGCAACACATGGAGATTTATTATTTTCCTGCCTTGGATGGAGTTACAAAATATTCCTTTGGGCCTAATGTAGTCCTGGGAGACTATGTGCTTGTTGACTCGCCGGCAAGTGTACCGGGTCGTCGCAAGTAATAAAACACGGTAAGAGTCTACCGAGGTCGAACACAAGGATTGGGCTACCAATTCGACTAATTTCGCGAGAAATCCGATAAGTTGGTTAAGTAGAGAAAGTGGTTGGAGAGAAACTAGGATCACAATTCAAATTAACAAATCAAATCAAATCAATTAAAATATGGTGATGAAATCTGGAATTAAAAGCATCTAAGGTTTCGAATCCACCTACCCAATCATGCAAAGTACCCAAGTGATAATGATCTCCTCCCTAGGTTCAATTTTAATGTCAACGGGACCCCTAAATTCTCCTATATCCACTGTCGTGCTCAATAGGACGTATTCGATGATTTGAGTTAATTACTTTCTAGGTCTCTTAACCCTAATCTCGAATTCTATTAATTCTTGTTCCCTAAGAGTTGCATCGATCTCCTATTCACTCTCGTGCAACACTCGATCGATGTTCCCAATTCAAGTTCTAAAACGTGAATCGCCTCTCGGCCTCAAACAAGTTTAACTAGTGAATCACGCAAAACATATGATCAACACAATGAAAGCAGAATTGGAAAACAATAATTGAATTAAAGGAGAAGGATATACATCACTGAACACTATGCCGCCATGGGTGGCTTCATCGATCCCTTAGACAAGGGGATTAGCTCCTCATGTCCGTAACAACGACGCACGTACAATCGGAATTCATCCTAAGCCTAAGAATAAGAAAAGAGAAGAGGAGACGCAGCCCCAGAATAATGATTACAAAAGATCTCCAATCAGTTATGATCCAAAAAGTCCTCTTTTTCTGTTCTGATCTGCTCTATTTATAAGGAGGCCACGCGTCACGGCCGTGATGGCCATCACGGCCAGGCCGTGACGACTTCTGTTTCTCGCGCACTCCTGGAATTTAAGCCCTCACGACGCGAAGGATGTCTCGCGACGCGAGCCTTCTTTTCACGGCCCGTGATGTGAATCACGGCTAGGCCGTGATGGTCTCTGTCTCTAGCGCTTTTCTGGAGTTCAAACACTCGCGACGCGAACCTTCTTTTCACGACCCGTGATGCGAATCACGGATAGGCCGTGATGATCTCTGACTTGTGTGGATTTTAGGTCACGGCCGTGATATACATCACGGCTATTTCTTGACTTTCCTTAATTCTCAGAGCTTCACTTATGGACCTGAAAACAACACAAGCAATCACAAGCGTAATTCTATCCAAAAGAAGCTAAAAACTACACAAAAGACGCAAAACGAGTCAAAGTCCAACTTAGGAACAAAACAAGGCAAATTTGGGCGAAAACGAGAGTGAACTCGACTAATTGGCACATAAACCCTAGTTTATCTAGTCATAAAACTAGATAAGCCAGAGGCTTATCAAAACACCCCAAACTTAAACCTTGCTTGTCCCCAAGCAAGCTTAAAACTCAAAAACGACTCAAGACTTGGCAAGCCTAAAGATCTAATCAATTTCGCACAAATTTCATGCGACTTTACAAAACAGTTTTTCTTCTTTGATTCCCCCCCTTTTCATCAATGTAATCCCCACATTCATCTACTTTAAACAATTGAGAATTTATCATTCATGCCATCATTACTCTAAGTTGAGGCTCAAAGATACACACAAAGGAAGATCACCTATTTCAAACAATTGCCTTCCTCACAAGGGCATTTAGTGTTTCACTCATTCGCTCAAGTTTGTCTAGGCTATCAACTTTTCACTCACTTTCACATACTAAGAGCACTTCCCATGAATTTGATTTTCATCTCAAACATAGTTCCCACGAAAACATGCATGCAACATCAATAGGTCTTTCAAAGGTTGTAATGGGGCCTGGTTAAGGGTAGGATAATCACAGGATAGAGGCTAAGTCCCTAGGATCGATGAGAGCATGAAACTAATATCACAACAATTGAATTTACTCTCATATTATTCTCTTCCTTGCAGTTGGTGGCTACACACCTCTTCCTTTTTATATTTATTTTTCTTTGCCCTTTTTGGCACATATTCAATGCTTTTTA
Organism: Sophora flavescens; assembly: GCA_030762895.1. NCBI lineage: Eukaryota > Viridiplantae > Streptophyta > Magnoliopsida > Fabales > Fabaceae > Sophora > Sophora flavescens. The sequence continues at coordinate 2,056,773 of JAUPTC010000015.1, forward strand.
TCACCCTTTTTTTTTCTTTTCTTTTTTCTTTCAAGCCTTCGGCCCTTACTTCCGTTTTTCTTTTTCTCAACTATGACTCATGAACTTGTAGCCACCCCAAACTTAGTTCCACAACAACACTCACAAAGCTAAAATTCCATACTCTCCTAAATCCTAGGATAGGGGAAAATCATGGTTTTTGAGTTAATGGCTTGTGATGTAAGGTCATTAAGAACAATAGGCTTCAAGGCTCAATGTGGCTAACTAGGGATCATTCATCAAGGTTGGTTCAATTTATGGCCAAGTAGTTAATTCAAAGAAAATTGCCTAAATCATTTGATGCAACACATAAACATGCAAACCATGAAGAGATTCAAGCAAATCCGGGGAAGTGCAACTTAACAGTGATTCACACAATCAAAAACAAAGTTGGAGGCTCAAATCCTCACCTGGACATTTTGCAAATTGTTTGACCGAGATACGATTCCTAGTGTTTGCACCCCCTCACCCCAAACTTATCATAAATCAAGTAATCACAATAAAATCCTCAAAGTTCAGTTTTCAATTTTTAAGTGGGGATAAACCTTTCTAATTTCAGAACCTAGGGGGAAATCATCAATGGTCAATATAATTCATGCAATCCATCTATGCTCCATTTAATCAAAATCCAAAAAGCTTGCCGACACATCATTCATACAACAACTCTTGATCTTCTCAAATTATTCAAGAGTGACAAACAAAAACATACACAAAAATCAAAGACAGAACAAAAGTTAGGAGAAGAGAGGGATACCTAGCTTGGGTTGCCTCCCAAGTAGCGCTTGTTTAACGTCCCGAGCCTGACTCAAGTCACCCCTAAGGGTTAATCCGGAGGAAGATCCTGCTTGCCATGCCATTCCTTGGCCCGTTATTTGTAGGTTTGTGCCCTTTTATGTGCTCGCATGCGGTTCCCGGACAGCTCATTTAAGTTCAGGATCCTTCTATAATCAGCACGAACTCTCCACTCCGTGGTGGTCCTTTTTGAGATCAACTCATTTATGCATCTGACCACCCACGGTTGTGCCACCCTTCAATTCCGGTGCCTTACCATTCTTTTTCATGCCTTTGTTGATGAGCTCTTCCTTTGCACATTCATCCCTTGGGGAACTCGGTAAGGCTTCCATATCTTTCAACCACTCGAGGTAGACCTCATCCCCCAAAGGGTCTTTTTCCTTTCTATCATCATGGGATTTTACCAACACTTGAGCAAGTGAAGAACCATGGGCCTCTCTAGTTGCCTTTACAGTTGGATCCACTGTATCCACTCGATACACTTCCGACCTCTCTGCAGGGTGCTTCATTGCTTCAAAGAGATTGAAGACTACCTCATCATCTTGCACCCTTAGAGTGAGTTTCCCTTGCCGCACATCTATCAAGGCACCCCCGGTGGCCAAGAAGGGCCTACCCAATATGAGAGGAACCTCGGCGTCTTCATCCATATCAAGCACTACAAAGTCCGCCGGAAATATGAGCTTGTCCACTTTTACTAACAAGTCTTCGACCACCCCATAAGGATATTTTATAGAGCGATCGGCTAGTTGGAGCGACATCCGTGTATCCTTGAATTCTTTGATCCCCAACCTCTTCATCATAGAGAGAGGCATCAAGTTGATGCTTGCCCCTAGATCACACAATGCCTTCCCTATAGTCATCCCCCCAATGGTGCATGGTATCGAAAAAGAACCGGGATCCTTCAACTTTGGAGGTAGTTTTCTCTGAAGAATGGCACTACACTCCTCGGTCAAAGAAACCGTTTCTTCATCCACTATTCTCCGCTTCTTGGTGAGAAGCTCCTTCATAAACCGGGCATATGATGGCATCTGTTCCAAGGCTTCCGCAAATGGAATGTTAATCTGAAGTTTGCGGAAGACATCAAGGAATCTGTTGAACTGCTTATCCTGTTGAGGCTTCTTCAATCTTTCAGGATACGGAACCTTCATGTAGGGCGGGAGGTCTTGGGGTTCAACCCACTTCTTCCTTCGGAACTCTTCATCCACAAGTTTCAGCCTTCCCCCTTGCTCCGGTGCCTTGTCACTTGCCAACCCTTCTTTCTCTGGTTGCTCTTCCTCAACGGGTAGTTGTTCCGGGCCCTTGTCATCCTGAGAACTAGTGGTACCCCTGCTAGGTTCCAACACCCTTCCGCTTCTAGTTGTGATGGCATTACATTGGTTCTTCGGGTTGTTCTCAGTGTCACCTGGGAGAGTGCCTGGGAGACGCTCATTAAGTTGCCTTGCGAGCTGAGCAACCTGCGTCTCTAGATTGTGAATTGCCGACCCTGTATGAGTTGCCAACTTGTCAACTGATGCATTCACTTTCTCTAAAGCTGTGCCTGTAAAGGTTGACAACTTCTCAACTGTTGCGGTCATCTTCTCAAAGGCCAGCTCCCACGGTTGTCTTCCACCATCTGATATTTGCAACTGATTAGGCCCCGGAAGAGCCTGCTGAGTATTGCGCTGCTGAATTCCAATGTTCAGTCTCAGACCCTGTTGAGGTTGTTGCCAATTCTGTTGAGGGTGTTGTTGACCGGCTAGACCACCATTAACATCACTCCAAGCAAATCCCGGATGGTCTCTTCTCATGTAGCCCCTATTCTGATTCTGATTGTTCCTCTGATAGCTGTTCTGGGGCACAGTGTCATAGAAGTTGTGGCATGAGTCCACATTTTCATGAGAGAAATTTAGCGGGCAAATCTGAGTGTCATGATCTCCATTACAATTTGCACAACCCGGAGGCATTCCCTCGTGTATCGCATTAACCCTCTTGTTCCCAGACAAAGCCTCATTCTGCATCTTCAAAAGTCTGTTTTGCTCTAAAATGGCTTCCATTGTCCCAGAACTGATTCCACTCGAGGTCTCCCTACCACGGTTGTAATCATTATATGACATCTTCTCTAACAATGTCCATCCATCCTCCGCTGATAGATAAGAGAAAGAACCGCCCGCTGCGGCATCACAATTCATCTGATAGCGTCCCCTCAACCCATTAAAGAAGTGCTGAACTTTGGAAACCGGGTCGAAGAACGCTGAAGGGCATCTTCTCAATAACCCATTGTACCTCTCCCATGCTTCATTGTAAGTTTCATCCTCCGTTTGCCTGAATGATGTGACGGCTATTCTTGCTTGTGCCGCCTTCTGAGGAGGGAAATATTTGGTTAGGAACTTCTGTGCCATCTGCTCCCAAGTTTTGATGTTGTTCCTATCCAAACTGTCAACCCAATCGCGAGCGACATCCCTAAGAGAAAGAGGGAAAAGCCGCAAGCGAAACTCATCCTGAGAGACTCCCCTGGTCTTCTGTAAGTCACAAGCTTCAAGCAAGCGAGTGATGTGTCTATGAGGGTCCTGTTTGCCACTCCCATCAAACTGATTCTCCCGGATCTGGAATGTGACACATGCTTCAACTCTGAAGGAGTCTGTGTTCAGGTTGCCCCTCACAATAGAAGAGTCACAATCACCCAAGCTGGGTAGATCGTACTCGAAGAGAGGCTTGTAACGAGGAGGAGGAGGAGGAGGAGGATTTTCTTCATCCATGCCCTCTATTTTAATTCCTTCAATTCTTTTCCGTTCCCTGGCTTCTTTCCTTAATTGCCGCTCGGTCCTGGTGATCTCGGAATCAAATAGCAAGTCCTCTTGTAGGAGGGTACCTCGCATACAAAAACAGGCAAAGACCAAGTGGAATCAAAGAAGCAGAGAAAAATAATAGCAATTAAATAAAAGAAAATAAAACTAAAAGTCAGCTTAACCAAACAGCCGAATTTCCTAAAAATTAGGAAAATTGGTCGTGCCAATCCCCGGCAACGGTGCCAAAAACTTGTTGACTCGCCGGCAAGTGTACCGGGTCGTCGCAAGTAATAAAACACGGTAAGAGTCTACCGAGGTCGAACACAAGGATTGGGCTACCAATTCGACTAATTTCGCGAGAAATCCGATAAGTTGGTTAAGTAGAGAAAGTGGTTGGAGAGAAACTAGGATCACAATTCAAATTAACAAATCAAATCAAATCAATTAAAATATGGTGATGAAATCTTGAATTAAAAGCATCTAAGGTTTCGAATCCACCTACCCAATCATGCAAAGTACCCAAGTGATAATGATCTCCTCCCTAGGTTCAATTTTAATGTCAACGGGACCCCTAAATTCTCCTATATCCACTGTCGTGCTCAATAGGACGTATTCGATGATTTGAGTTAATTACTTTCTAGGTCTCTTAACCCTAATCTCGAATTCTATTAATTCTTGTTCCCTAAGAGTTGCATTGATCTCCTATTCACTCTCGTGCAACACTCGATCGATGTTCCCAATTCAAGTTCTAAAACGCGAATCGCCTCTCGGCCTCAAACACATTTAACTAGCGAATCACGCAAAACATATGATCAACACAATGAAAGCAGAATTGGAAAACAATAATTGAATTAAAGGAGAAGGATATACATCACTGAACACTATGCCGCCATGGGTGGCTTCATCGATCCCTTAGACAAGGGGATTAGCTCCTCATGTCCGTAACAACGACGCACGTACAATCGGAATTCATCCTAAGCCTAAGAATAAGAAAAGAGAAGAGGAGACGCAGCCCCAGAATAAGGATTACAAAAGATCTCCAATCAGTTCTGATCCAAAAAGTCCTCTTTTTCTGTTCTGATATGCTCTATTTATAAGGAGGCCACGCGTCACGGCCGTGATGGCCATCACGGCCAGGCCGTGACGGCTTCTGTTTCTCGCGCACTCCTGGAATTTAAGCCCTCGCGACGCGAAGGATGTCTCGTGACGAGAGCCTTCTTTTCACGGCCCGTGATGTGAATCACGGCTAGGCCGTGATGGTCTCTGTCTCTGGTGTAACACCCTAGTTTTTACACCTATGATTAATTATTTTATTTAGATGTTTAAGTTTGTTTTGTTATGTGGTTTAGTTTGAGTAATTAAATTACTCTCTTCAAATTATTTTATTAGGTGCGTTACCACTGACTTATTTCAGTGAATGCACATTTACTAGACAATAATTTACGTTATTGTCACTATTACACCAGTACAGAAAAATATTTTAAATAATATGATTAAGAGAAAACCATTTTTATATTCCCATTCTATTTAATTTTAGAGTTAAAAATATGTTGGTTTGACATTTATCGGAGATTAAATTTTGGACTGAGTATTTTCTTAGTTGATCAGTTCAACTATTAATCTTTACTCTAACTTGAATTTCGAAATTATATCTTTATCAATCTTTATTTTTAGATTCTAAAAAGTAAAAACATGTTTATTTTAGGCCTAATATTTATCACTCATTTTGTACCTATCACTAAGTAATTAGTTTAAAAACACAACTTTATCTCCTCTCTCTCCCTTGTACTCGACGCCTCCCCAACCCCATCTGCAACAGTTTTTTTTTTCTTTTCTCTCTTCACTTACATTCTTCTTCCTTCCTTCATACTTTTCCTCTCCACCACAAGCAACCTTTCTACTCCATCTTTTCAGCCGCTCAGCCCAGCGACGAGCGAGCCGCCTCCTCCGCCTTTGCCGTCCGCCGCTCAACGCAAGGAGAAGACCCGTCCCTGCAAGTTCCGGTTCGTCCCCATCACGTGAACACCGCCCTCCGCCACGTCCACTCCGGTAAGCCGCCTCCTCTGGTGGTTTTCCACCATTTGAGTTCATCTAGTTCTCCATTCTCCTTCCCTTGAACTTTCTCTCACTTTTGGGTTCATGGTTGCTCTAGAAAACGCCATTGTCGTCGCTGTCCGTCGTGCCGCCGCCGCCCGCCGCCGCGAGGAGCACCACAGCACCACCTTCAAGTTGTCTTCTTCCTTGGGTAAGTGAAAACCCCATCTATTTTGCTTAGATTCAAAAACCCCCAAATTGATTTTGAAACCCTAACCCTAACCCTTTGATTTCAGATTTTAATCTTGAAATTTAAGGTTGTTTTATGAGATTGGGACTGTGAGTTTGTGTTTCCCTAAACCAATTTCATTATTCCGAGTTTTCCCTAAATTTTAATAAGGAGCCCTAAACCCCCAATTTAATTTTTATTTGAATTGGGTATGTTTTTGTGTAATTAATTATGATTTAGTGTAATTATGACTCTAAATGGATGATTTCCAAAGTTCTTTTTCAAGATCTTTTAATCAAAACAAAGTTTCCTAAAAGGTTATTAGGAAGCGTGAGCTTCAAACATGATTTTCTTTAAAAATAACCTTGTTTGGTAATTAGATTAAGTGTTTAGATAAAGTTAGAATGTGTGTTTGATTATGTGAAATTTATTTCTTGATTTCTGGTTGTTGCGCGTTGTTGGATTTACTCTCTAAGACGTTTGACACGGCTATGCTTGCTTGATGGAGTAGATAGTTACACTCTTGGAGCTAATGTGAGTATTAAGACGAGGATCCTTTACTTGTCTTCAAAGGTAAGGGGAGTTTGCCTAGGGATATTCAATAACTGTATGCGTGTGTGTAAGTGTTTAATTGGATATTTACCTGTTGATTGAGCCTACTTGATTATCTAATGTACTTGAACTGTTGTGCTATTATCTGATGTTGAACTGTACTTGTTTCTAAATGATATAATGCATATATGTGATGAACTGCTTTCAACTGTGATATTAGCATTGCACTGATGATATACACTGTTGTTGATTGAAAGTTTGTTAAGCCAGACGTGCGTCTGTGCTCAACCATAATAAGGATTAAAAACCTTAATAAGCTTTGAATATGGAGGGATTGGTGTTCTTTTCCAAAAGCTCTTTAAACTTAAAGTACTTGTTTTAAATGATGAAATGATTTTGGTGTACTATTGTTATACAAGAGGAAAATCCTTTTCGAACTATGTGTTTTCAAGTGAAAACTTTCAAGATTATTTGGCAATATCCTATTGGGGGAAATATTTCAAAGATAAAAGAATTTCAAAGATGCTTTATAAAAGATTTTCAAGGAAAAGGTTTTCCTAAACATTTTAGAAACTTTCCGATAACCTGGATAGGTTATCGAGGATTCGGTTTTGGATTTGTTTTTCACTGAACGAAAAATAAGTACTTATGAAAGTGAATCTAGTACGCGAGACGTCGCCTCTAGTATTCAGTGATGTGCACGTGATCTTGGATCAGTGTTAATTCGGGACTACGAGCCCTGGTTATGATATTAGGGACTTGGGTCCTAATCACGTTGTGTTGGACTGTGTCTTCTAACCGCGTGTGATGATTATGATTAAAGGTGAAGGTTGTTTTCTACGACCACAACCCTTGACTGCGGCCACGGTCTTGGGCATTGTGATTGAGCATTCGGACTATGAGTCCTATGCTTCTGAGTTCTCAAGTGATGGGGAAATGATGATTAAGTCGTTAGCTTTGAGCAACGACAGTGAAAAGAATGAACACAAAGAAATCCTTTCAATAAAATATTTTACCATGTGCATTTCCCCAAGCAGACGTGCTATTGATGATTATGACAGATACAAGGTGGTATCTGGGGAGTCTGTCCATGTAAACCGAGTTAAGAGGCACATGTGACGTTGCCCGTCCTGAGACCTTAATGCATGAGGGTAAGGGGGTAACTGCCCAGGTGGGCTAGAGCTTGACCAACTCTAATGATGATTCAGTGAAAAGAAATGGTGTTGATATCTCATGAGATTAAGTTAGAGCCTGATGATTGAAGTGTCATGCATATTTTCAAAAGATTGACTGTGCGGGTTTGAGACCCTTTGATATAACACTGTTATGTTACGTATATGCATGATTTAACTGCTTATATGATTCTGTGATGCATGTATCATGTGTATGGTTGTTGTGGGATATATCTTATGATGGTATCTCACCCTTACAAACATATCAGGTTTCTTCTGGTTTGCTATTGTACCTCGGGTATTTTAGTACAGATGTGCAGAGGAGTCTTCCTAAGTCACTCAGAGACTTAGATCTAGTTGCTTGACGAAGTATTTGATTGTGGAACGATCACGTGAGTTCTTCTCAGGAATAACTTTTTAGAATGACCAGCTTAGGGTTTTGAGGCTTAGATTATTTTGATAAGTATGTATGAGTATGGCTCAGAGAGCCTTTATTTCAAAATGGAATGTTATGGCTCTGAGAGCATATCTTTTAAATGAAAATTTAAGCTGTTTTCCTTTTGGTCTTGTAAAGCTAATTGATATAACTATCTTTAGCATGTTATTGCTTGATTGTATTTGGTGTAACTGGAATTCTGGAATGAAAATGTAATTATTTTAGCAGGTGTTCTTTTACCTGGGATGTCCGAATTACAGAGGAGACTCTGTCGAAATTTTCGTAAAATACTAGCTTTTATTCAAGTATATTCTTTAAATTAAATAGGCTTGCCATACTATGATAGTAAGACGGTGCGCCAATCAAGGCTTGGAGTCGTGACAAAATTTTTATACCCAATTTCAGACACTTATATACTTATATAAATTATTTTCCGAAAGCACCAGCAAATTATATTCTAATTTTAAATTCCGCACGTGTTACGTAAGTAATGCCCTCAAGGGGGGGCGTTACATCTGGCGCTTTTCTGGAGTTCAAACACTCGCGACGCGAAGGACGTCTCGCGACGCGAACCTTCTTTTCACGGCCCGTGATGTGAATCACGGCTAGGCCGTGATGATCTCTGACTTGTGTGGATTTGAGGTCACGGCCGTGATATACATCACGGCTAGGCCGTGATGGTCTCTGTCTTCCCGGGTCTTCAAACTCTCGCGGGGCGAGCTTCCTCTTGCGGGGCGAGAATCTCCAGAATGGCAATCTCCACTATTTCTTGACTTTCCTTAATTCTCAGAGCTTCACTTATGGACCTGAAAACAACACAAGCAACCACAAGCGTAATTCTATCCAAAAGAAGCTAAAAACTACACAAAAGACGCAAAACGAGTCAAAGTCCAACTTAGGAACAAAACAAGGCAAATTTGGGCGAAAACGAGAGTGAACTCGACTAATTGGCACATAAACACTAGTTTATCTAGTCATAAAACTAGATAAGCCAGAGGCTTATCAGTGCTCTGGGGAAATCAATGCCCTCATGCACAAGCTTATAGTGTAATCATGAAGTATGAGGAGGAATGGAAACGGAATGAGCCAAATCCTTTGAAATTTGCTCTGGAACAATATTCACAAGAGTTGTCCATCTCTGAGACCAAAATAAGAACCAACTGCGATAGTATCAAAGCTGTGATGCAAAATTTCAAAATGCATGTTGATGAAATTTGTAAACAGTTGGTACAAGAATCACATGAAGCACAATTTGAGAAAAATCTGGTTTTGGGGATAATTCAAAGTGAAGTTGAAGTGGTAGTGGAAGGTGAGTCACAAGAAAAAGAACATGGAATGGAGAGCAAAGAGGAACTACCTTTCACCATGCTTGCTGAGAAACCGGGAATTTCTGCATTGGATAAATATATTGGTTTGGATGCATGTGTGGATACTACAAAATTGGCTCAAGAAGTAAAACCTCATGTGCTTCATGGAACACTTATGCCGGAAGAGGTTGAAAGAGGAGCTTATCACTTGCAGTTTGACCCAGGAGGAACCGAGAGTAGAATCATATTGCTTCTGCAAGTGCCACTTCACAAGCTATGGGATCCGGGATGAAGCCTTTCAACTTTGAGCATCTCTTGGCCCCTATGCTACAAGCAATGGGATCCGGGTGGAAGCTTCTCAATGAGTTTTTCTTAACCCTTCACTTTAATTTATTTTTATTTTCTTGTTGTTAGTTGTGTGTTTCACATGTTTTAGTTAGTTTATGTTGGAATAAAATAGACCAAGCACTTAAAGGTTTAGGATGCTGTTTTGAGATGTCACTTTTAGCATTCTCATTATTTTGTGCATTTTGTCTGGCTATTTTCCTTTCTTTGGAAGTTCTTCTTGTAGTATAGTCTTCATTTTTCAAATTTGTTCATAGCAATTTTCATAACCTCTTTGCATATATTTTTTTCTTTTTTATTAAATTCATGGCAATAAGGTATGGAACGAAATTTTGGAATCTTAGTTATAACCTTAGTGAGATATTGGGCTTGATTGTTGATTCTTTGAGTGTGCACCATTGAGTTGATGTGCTGAGATTTGCTTGATTCTTTTATCTAAGATTCATGAATTACATGTTTTGCATAAAAATGATCTGGGCCATTTTTCATAAGCCACTTGAGCCAAAAAGCCAACCTTGCATGAAAAATTCCCTTGCTAACCCCTTTGAGCTTATTGTTACTTTTTGTTCTCACCCTTGCTTCTTGAATGATGATTACCATGTTTATTCCAACTTGAGGATAGGAGAGCATTGGTGAATTGCTTGTGGACAAGCAAAGACTTTGGTTTGGGGGAGAGAGTAATGAAATATTTTGAGAAGATTTGGGAAAAAAAACAAGGTGGAAAAAAAAAAAGACATGAAAAAGTGGGGAAAAAATTGATACCCCAAAAAAAATTGAAAAAATGGAAGTTGAAACAAAAAAATATAAAAAAAGAAAAAGAAAAAGAAGTTTGAAAAAAAAAACAGATTTATGTGAATAAGGTTGGGGAATAAAGTTGAAAGAAGCTTCAAAGAAGGGAAAGGAGAAATGGAAGAAAAAAAATTCAATTATAGCAATTGGGAATTTGTGCTTTACGTTGAAACATTTGAGTTGTTGTAATTGCTCTCCTATTCTCTTGGACATTTTTTATTTGTTTCTCACCTCACTTGCTTTCCACTTTAGCCAAGTTACAACCCAAAATAAAGTCCCTTTGATTTGTGCATGCTCGTGGTTTGTGATTTTTTTAGAGTTAGATGAAAAGCAAATCTATAGTTCCATGACTCTAATGTGTGCTTTGAGGGAAACACTTCACCACCATATACTTGAGTGATTATTTCATGAGTGTACATCCTGTGAGGACTAAGGTTCTAAGTTCTTCTCTTGCCAAATTGCCATGATTTTTAATTTTAAAGAATATGGAGATTGCAAAGTTGTTATGCTTTTTGCTTCTTGACATTTTTGGATGTGAGCTTGCTACCGGTTGATGCTTCTGTTTTAGGAATTACTCCGTGTGCAATTTTGCCTTATAGTGATTTTACTATTTGTGCTCTCTTTTAGTTTTCCCAAATCATATAAGAGCTTGGTCTATTGTCCTTAGTGTTTTGCGTGCTAGTTTGGGTTACTTTTGCTTGGGGACAAGCAAAGTATTAGGTTTGGGGGTGTGATAATCCGCTAGATACTGTGATTTATATATATTTTTTGAGTATATTTTTGCTTCCGATTATGCTAATTGATTGAGTTTTGTCCCTAAGTTTAGTTAATTCAATTTTTAATAGTGATTTACCTATTTTAATTTATTTTTATGTTTTTAGAATTAAACTAATAATATTTTTGTTTGTTTATATTTATAGGATATAATAAAGTTGGGATTGAAAGAAAAAAAAAACCCACGTGCTGTTACTGGGCAATTGGAAACCAATATGATGGATTGGTATTTGAGAGAACCAGGTAGCAAAAGCCCATGTCAAAGCAAGCATGAAAAAAAAAAAAAGAATGTGAATTGGATTGGAATTGGAGAGTAAATGAAGCCCACATGAGGAGCTTGATGAGAAGAAAGGGAAGGGGCCTGGACGTGAACATAAAAAAGACCATGTGGTCTTGAAAAGCAGAGGAGATAGGGGCAGTGTAACGCACAGGAGCGGAGAACAAAAGAGCCGCACAGTAGCAAAGAGGGAAAAAGTGACACAGAACAGCAACGTGCACAGTGAGCAGCGGCAGCAGCGAGGAAAGGAGAAAATATGAAGCTGCCATGCTTGGACACTGGATCATCTTCATTTTTATGAAGTTTTCTCTACTCTCTTTATTTTATTTTATTTTATTTTAGGGTTTAGTATGTCTAGCTAAATCTCTTTTTGTTGGGGTTAGGTGTAACTTTTCTGAACTTGGTTGTATTTGATTTGGTTGTTCTAATACAAGTTTCTATTTCTTTATGAGTATGTGATTCTGTGCTTAATGCTTTTCTTGGCTTAGCTACCCATGGAATGATATGTTGCTTTGATAGACAATTGACAGATTGATGTTAAGGCATGCTCATGAATCATATGCCAAGTAGTTCAAGAATCTAGACATAGGTGTTGGCTGCTTGCAATCTTATAAGTCTTGACTTAATGCAAAATCTCAGGTTATTCCACCTAAGACATTAGGGCTTAATTTGGGATTTTAGGCTCATTCCACCTAAGACATTAGGGTTTGAGTATTTTAGAAGATTTGATTGTCATAAATGAATTAGGACTTGTGTTAGTAACCATTTCATTGCAATTGAGGGAGGATTAGTGTAGTCTAACCCTAACAATTCTATCCATTTATTTCTGCATTCCAAGTGTTTGTTAAAAATCCTAAAAGACCAAAAACATTTTATTTTTGTCTGTTTTGTTTTGTTTACTTTTGCTGGGCTCGGTACTTAGTATTGAGCTCCCTTCCATCCAAATTCACTATCACAAATAAATTGGCACTCAGTTCTCACAATCAGATGCTCAATCTAATCAGGGGTAACCGAATCATGCGATCATGCAAAACTATGCCTAGATGAATGCAATATGAACAATGCAACATTTCAAAAATTTACAAAAATACCCCTACCCCAAGCTTAAAAACTTACATTGTCCCCAATGTAAATAATCAAGTTGGAGTGGGGTGAAAATGGAACAACTCACCAGGGTGGTAGCGGGTGCTGGATCACATGTTTTATGGCTTTGTTTCTCCCTGCCCTTTTTCTCCTTCTTCCTCCAAAATCTGAAAGCACTTAACAAAACTATTAACAAATCTCTTGATCTTCTCAGATTATTCAAGAGATGAAAATCAAAAACAAAAGAGAAAAGGAAAAGAAAACATGGGTTGCCTCCCAAGAAGCGCTTCTTTAACGTCACTAGCTTGACGGATGATCTCTAAGATGGTGCTTTAAGATGGACGGAAACTGCTTGACGATCAAAGTCTCCTCCAAGGTAGTGCTTGAGCCTTTGCCCATTAACAGTGAAAGTATCTCCGGATGATGGGTCTTCCAATTCAACTGAACCAAATGGAGAAACTGACTTGACATAGAATGGGCCTGACCATCTTGATCTCAACTTGCCCGGAAAGAGTTTGAGTCTTGAGTTAAACAAAGAAACCGAGTCGGCCTTCTTCAAAGTGCTTGGGAAGAATGTACTTGTCATGCCAGAATTTTGTTCTTTCCTTGTAAATCCTTGCACTCTCATAAGCCAAGAGTCGGAATTCATCCAACTCATTCAATTGAAGCAGTCTCTTATCCATGGCTAGCTTAGTATCAAAGTTCAGGGCCTTCACTGCCCAGAAAGCACGATGTTGGAGCTCTACCGGGAGGTGGCATGATTTTCCAAACACTAACTGGTAAGGTGACATACCAATAGGTGTTTTGTATGCAGTCCGATAGGCCCAAAGTACATCATCCAATTTGTTTGCCCAATCTTTCCTAGCATTGTTTACAGTTTTCTCCAAAATCCTCTTCAATTCTCGATTGGACAACTCCACTTGCCCACTGGTTTGGGGGTGGTATGGTGTGGCAACTTTATGGTTCACCCCAAACTTGGCAAGCACTGCATTGAACTCCTTGTTGCAAAAGTGGGTACCCCCATCACTAATAATGGCTCTAGGGGTCCCAAATCGAGTAAAGATATTCTTCCTTACAAAACTAATCACAGCTTTGATACTATCACAGTTGGTTCTTATTTTGGTCTCAGAGATGGACAACTCTTGTGAATATTGTTCCAGAGCAAATTTCAAAGGATTTGCCTCATTCCATTTCCATTCCTCCTCATACTTCATGATTACACTATAAGCTTGAGTTTCAAATAGGGTTTTAGGTCAAAATTAGGGCTTTGGGGTTAAAATTTGGGGTTTGGGTCAAAATTTGGGTTTAGGGTTCGAATTAGGCTTTTGAGTTAAAAATAAGGTTTTGGGTAAAAAATGAGGTTAGAATTCGGGTTTTGGATTAAAATTAGGGTTTTGGGTCAAAATTAGGTTTTCGGGACAAATTTTGGGTTTAGGGTCTGAGACACCCCGCTGTGCCTCGGTGTTTTATTTGGAAATAAAACTTGATTATTATGTTCTTATTCTTAAACTTAACATGAAAATACGGCGGAATTAAAACTTAAATTATTAAGTAAACATATTCATGTAGAACAGGAATAAGAAAACATGACCATATTAAGCATATGTAAGTGAAATCAGAGTTAAACAAAACATTGTTTTGGAGCATCCCGACAATAGGAGCCCTAACAGGTGTACAAGTTATACAAACGTAAAGGCGGAAAAGATAAAGCCTCGTGACCCGCACGCCTTAGGCCATAACTAGGACTAGACCCTACTCATCATGGGTCACGGCTCCTCCCGGCATCCGGCTCGTAAGGAGTTCCGTCCAGCTCCTCCTCGTTCGGCTCATCAACAGGATCTTCGAACACGAGCCATAAAAGATAGAACAAAGCAGAGAAAAGTACAGGGGATAAGAAACATGCTATCATCAAAAGCGAAAAAAGATTCATAGTAAATGATACACTAATTGCCATAGACAATCAACACACATTTCTAACAAGTCATCCTTAAATTAATATATATCCTCCTCTACCCTTTGTCAGGATGCAATGCAATGCAAGTATGAATGTTTTGCCACAGACCACGTATCCAAATTTCCATCTCAAGTAAATCGGACTATATTTCAAGTCAACCAGACTATGTTTCAAGTCAACCGAGACTATGTTTCAAGCCAACCAGACTATGTTTCAAGTCAAACGGACTATGTTTCAAGCCAACCAGACTATGTTTCAAGTCAACGAGACTATGTTTCAAGTCGATCATATGAAAATATCACCAGACCATGTTTTCAGTCACCCCTAGTGCCGTAACCTCTCATCACTATTTCATGAATAAACCCAACAATAATCACATCTCGGTTAGGCACTTCTAAACTCAGATCTCATGAACCCCCGCACACATTACTCTAATTATCATGTATTAATACACATCAAAATCTCTAACCTTGTATCAAAACATTGTGGAACAAAGCAGTTCAATTATCATCAAGCTATAATACATTCTCACATAAACATATCAATCATCATAAAATATCACAGTAATATCAGCATCAATAAATTCATACATTCCCAATATCATATAAGCAATCCATCACCGATAAACCTACAATCCTCGAATCAACATTGGTTTTACAGAAAAACAACTCCAACGTGATTTTGGTCTTGTCGATTATTCGATTTTCTAGTAGGGTTTGGGTCGCCCTACACAATTAATATATAATCTACTACTTATCGTTCCCGACGGTAGATTGATTCTTTCCCCACCCCCCGAGTTCTCACCGAACTTCCGAACTCGAAACTCCTCGTTGCCACACCACAAGTTACCAACACCACCTTCAACCAAGCAACATAATTAAAAATAAATCAAACAAATTCATCTATGCCCTCATTATGCTAGGTTCAGCCATTTAATTCAAATGAGAGCTAGGATTGTTTTCTCAACCTAAGCTTTTGGATACTTATCACTTAGACTCTAGGTAACTTAAATAAATTGGCATAAGTTGAAAATATGGAATAAAAATCATCCAACCACTTAGGGTAGGTTTCGTCCTTGTATAACAAAAAAGGCTAGGATTTTCAAATCGACACAACCTCTTAGATCAATGATCTTAGAGTATTAAGGAGTATGAATCAAGTACTAGTTTTCACAAAGCAAATCAAAAACATTTTATTTCCTTTAATATAAGTTTCGGCCAACATAATTGAATTGGCTAGAAATTTCTAAACTTTCCAATCTCTTTAGCTTAGCATCCATACATAGTAAGGAGCTTAAAACCATGATCATTTTGGAAAATGAAAAACAAGGCATCCTAGGTCCATAAACCTTAGGTTTCGGCCATCATAGGATTTTTAAGCTAGAAATCTTTAAATCATCCAATCTTTTAGAAATAGCATCCTTTGATATTAAGGAGCTCAATCTATAATCATTTTGGAAGAGAAACAACCTAAAACGTTCCAATCTTTTTAGATATAGCATCCTTTCACATAAGGAGCTTTAATCCATAATCATCTTGGAAAATAAAAACAACACTTCCTAGGTCCAAAACAAATGAGTTTCGGCCATCATAGGAAACTCAATGAAAAAGATTTAAACTTTTCCAATCACTTAAACCTAGCATCCTTTAGTATAAAGGAGCCCTTGGTCATGATCATCTTGGAATAGAACTCAAATATAAGTTCATAAAAGAAAAAGTTGAAACAAAATCCAACCTAAACCATAGGCATGGTTTCGGCCTTGCATGGATAAAGGGGTTCGAAATTTTTGTTTTACACAGTCTTTTAGTATGTTGTAATAGGAGTAAAAACAAGAACATAGGAAGTGGTTTCAACTCAAACGGAGTTTTCTACCATTTTTAAGAGTTTTTAGAAGTTTGAGAGCTTAAAGAAAACATAAAGCATAAACTATGAAATGAATGCAAGAACTTGAAAAGAAAACTAAATAGGATCATTACCCTCAAGAAGATGAACAACTTTGATGAAGGAATCAAGTTGAAAAGAGAAGTAAAAACCAAAGCTTTAAAGGTTTGAACTTTTTTTTAAAAGAAAGGAAGAAGATGAAGAAGAAGAAAAGTGTGAGTGAAGTGATGAAATGGGTATATATATATGGAGGGAAAGGGGCACGGTTTTGGAGAGAAAAGGACAGGAAAAATGAGAGAAAATTGAAGTGGATTGTTGAGGAAGATTGGAGGTATGGGAGGTATGGTGATAAGGTATGGTGTTGTAAGGTGGAGGTAAGGTAGGAGAGAGAAAAGAGTTGAAAAAGTAAAATTTTGAAAAGGTGAGTGATGGTGGTTACTATTTGCCATCACATCATGTCTCTTCTAGTCCTTTCGTTTCCTTTGTGCTCTGCTCCATTGCGTATCAGATGACTTCCCCGATCGTATTTCTCGACGATTTCGCTCGGGTAATACATAGAATTTGGCCCCGGACGAGATTTTGTGAAAATCTCCATACCCACACAAAACATCCTAAAAACACTAACCGTCTTGTTTACAGGTCAAAATTATGTTTCCGGCTCAGTAAAATTATACTGGTAGAGAAAACGCAGACCGACTTCCGTCTGAATTTTCAGTCGAAAATTTTACTGTGAGCTATTATCGTAAGATAGATCAAGAATATGATTTTTTATTTTATTACAAACATTTCCTAAACTTCATATTAAAATATAATTACTTATATTTTAATTTATTCACCACATACCGAAAATCAGGCTGTTACAGGGTCAAAATTAGGGTTTCGGGTCAAAGGCTTTGGGTTAAAATTACGGTTTTGGGTTAAAATTAGAGTTTAGGATCAAAACTTGGGTTTAGGGTTTGAATTAGGGTTTTGAGTTTAAAATAGGGGTTTGGGTAAAAATTTGGGCTTTGGGGTTAAATTTTGGGTTTTGGGTCAAAATTAGGGTTTAGGGTTTGAATTTGGGTTTTGAGTTAAAAATAAGGTTAGAATTAGGGTTTTGGGTTAAAATTAGGTTTTTCGGTCAAATTTTGGGTTTAGGGTCAAAATTAGGGTTTAGGGTCTGAATTAGGGTTTTGAGTTTAAAATAGGGTTTTGCGTTAAAATATTGGTTATAAAATAGGGTCCTAATTAGGACTTTGGGTCAAATTTTGGGTTTAGTGTAAAAGTCAGGGTTTAGGGTTTGAAATAGGGTTTCGGGTCAAAAATAGGGCTCGGGGTTAAAACTAGGGTTTTGTATCAAAATTATGGTTTTTGGTCCAAATTAGGGTTTTGGGTCAAAAATAGGGTTAGAATTAGGGTTTTGGGTCAAAATTTAGGGTTTCGTGTCAAAATTAGGGTTCTGGGTCAAATTTAGGGTTTAGGGTCAACATTAGGGTTTAGGGTTAGAATTAGGCTTTAGGGTCGATATTAGGGTTCTTGGTCAAATTTAGGGTTTAGGGTCCAAATTAAGGTTTGAAATAGGGTTGAGTTTAAAATAGGGTGTTGGGTCAAAAATATGGATAGAATTAGGGTTTTGGGTCAAAATTAGGGCTTTGGGTGAAAATTATGGTTTTGGGTCCAAATTAGGGTTTTGGCTCAAACATAGGGGTTTAGGGTTTGAATTAGGGCTTTTAGTTAAAAATAGGTTTTTGGATCAGAAATAAGGTTAGAATTAGGGTTTTGGGTTAAAATTAGGGTTTTGGATCAAAATTAGGTTTTTGGGTCAAATTTTAGGGTTTAGGATCAAAATTAAGGTTTAGGGCTTGAATTAGGGTTTTGAGTTAAAAATAGGGTTTTGCGTAAAAAAATATGGTTAGAATTAGGGTTTTGGGTTAAAATTAGGTTTTTCGGTCAAATTTTGGGTTTAGGGTCAAAATTAGGGTTTTGGGTTAAAATTAGGGTTTAGGATCAAAATTAGGGTTTTGAGTTTAAAATAGGGTTTTGGGTCGAAATTAGGGCTTTGGGGGTTAAAAGTTTGGGGTTTGGGTCAAAATTTGGGTTTAGGGTTTGAATTAGGGTTTTGAGTTAAAAATAAGGTTTGGGGTAAAAAATAAGGTTAGAATTAGGGTTTTGGGTTAGAATTAGGGTTTTGGGTTAAAATTAGGGTTTTGGGTCAAAATTAGGTTTTCGGTACAAATTTTGGGTTTAGGGTCAAAATTAGGGTTTAGGGTTTTAAATAGGGATTTGAGTTTAAATTTGGGTTTCGGGTCAAAATTAGGGTTCTAGGTTTAATTAGGGTTTTGGATCAAAATTAGGTTTTTGGGTCCAATTTTGGGTTTAGGGTCAAAATTAGGGTTTGGGGTTTGAATTAGGGTTTCGACCTAAAAATAGGGATTTAGGTCAAAAATAGGGTTAGAATCAGGGTTGTAGGTTAAAATTAGGGTTTTGGGTTAAAATTAGGGCTTTGGGTTAAAAGTAGGGTTTCGGGTGAAAATTGGTGTTCTGGGTCAAATTTAGTGTTTTGGGTCAAAAATAGGGTTAGAATTAGTGTTTTGGGTTAAAATTAGGGTTTTGGGTCAAAATTAGGGTTCTGGGTCTAAATTAGGGCTTAGGGTTAGAATTTGGGTTTTGGGAAAAATTATGGTTTCGTGTCAAAATTAGGGTTCTGGGTCAGATTTAGGGTTTAGGGTGAAAATAAGGATTTAGGGTTTGATATAAGGATTTGAGTTTAAATTAGGGTTTCGGGTCAAAATTAGGGTTCTGGGTTAAAATTAGGGTTTTGGATCCAAAATAGGTTTTTGGGTCAAATTTTGGGTTTTGGATCATAATTAGGGTTTAGGGTTTGAATTAGGGTTTTGAGTTAAAAATAGGGTTTTAGGTTAAAAATAAGGTTAGAATTAGGGTTTTGGGTTAGAATTAGGGTTTCGGGTCAAAATTAGGGTTTCGGGTCAAAATTAGGGTTTCGGGTCAAAATTATGGTTTCGGGTTAAAATTAGGGTTTAGGATCAAAATTATTGTTTAGGATTGGAATTAGGGTTTTGAGTTTAAAATAGGGTTTTAGGTCAAAATTAGGGCTTTGGAGTTCAATTTTGGGTTTTGGGTCAAAATTAGGGTTTAGGGTTTGAATTTGGGTTGAGTTAAAAATAAGGTTAGATTTAGGGTTTTGGGTTAAAATTAGGTTTTTCGGTCAAATTTTGGGTTTAGGGTCAAAATTACTGTTTTGAGTTTAAAATAGGGTTTTGCGTTAAAATATTGGGTATAAAATAGGGTCCTAATTAGGACTTTGGGTCAAATTTTGGGTTTAGTGTAAAAGTCAGGGTTTAGGGTTTGAAATAGGGTTTTGAGATTAAAATAGGGTTTTGGGTCAAAAATAGGGCTCGGGGTTAAAACTAGGGTTTTGTATCAAAATTATGGTTTTTGGTCCAAATTAGGGTTTTGGGTCAAAAATAGGGTTAGAATTAGGGTTTTGGGTCAAAATTTAGGGTTTCGTGTCAAAATTAGGGTTCTGGGTCAAATTTAGGGTTTAGGGTCAACATTAGGGTTTAGGGTTAGAATTAGGCTTTAGGGTCGATATTAGGGTTCTTGGTCAAATTTAGGGTTTAGGGTCCAAATTAGGGTGTTGGGTCAAAAATATGGATAGAATTAGGGTTTTGGGTCAAAATTAGGGCTTTGGGTGAAAATTATGGTTTTGGGTCCAAATTAGGGTTTTGGGTCAGAAATAGGGGTTTAGGGTTTGAATTAGGGTTTTTAGTTAAAAATAGGTTTTTGGATCAGAAATAAGGTTAGAATTAGGGTTTCGGGTTAAAATTAGGGTTTTGGATCCAAAATAGGTTTTTGGGTCAAATTTTGGGTTTTGGGTCATAATTAGGGTTTAGGGTTTGAATTAGGGTTTTGAGTTAAAAATAGGGTTTTGGGTTAAAAATAAGGTTAGAATTAGGGTTTTGGGTTAGAATTAGGGTTTCGGGTCAAAATTATGGTTTCGGGTTAAAATTAGGGTTTAGGATCAAAATTATTGTTTAGGATTGGAATTAGGGTTTTGAGTTTAAAATAGGGTTTTAGGTCAAAATTAGGGCTTTGGGGTTAAAATTTGGGGTTTGGGTCAAAATTTGGGTTTAGGGTTTGAATTAGGGTTTTGAGTTAAAAATAAGGTTTTGGGTAAAAAATAAGGTTAGAATTAGGGTTTTGGATTAAAATTAGGGTTTTGGGTCAAAATTAGGTTTTCGGGACAAATTTTGGGTTTAGGGTCAAAATTAGGGTTTCGGGTCAAAGGCTTTGGGTTAAAATTACGGTTTTGGGTTAAAATTAGAGTTTAGGATCAAAATTAGGGTTTAGGGTTTGAATTAGGGTTTTGAGTTTAAAATAGGGTTTTGGGTCAAAATTAGGGCTTTGGGGTTAAATTTTGGGTTTTGGGTCAAAATTAGGGTTTAGGGTTTGAATTTGGGTTTTGAGTTAAAAATAAGGTTAGAATTAGGGTTTTGGGTTAAAATTAGGTTTTTCGGTCAAATTTTGGGTTTAGGGTCAAAATTAGGGTTTAGGGTCTGAATTAGGGTTTTGAGTTTAAAATAGGGTTTTGCGTTAAAATATTGGGTATAAAATAGGGTCCTAATTAGGACTTTGGGTCAAATTTTGGGTTTAGTGTAAAAGTCAGGGTTTAGGGTTTGAAATAGGGTTTTGAGTTTAAAATAGGGTTTTGGGTCAAAAATAGGGCTCGGGGTTAAAACTAGGGTTTTGTATCAAAATTGTGGTTTTTGGTCCAAATTAGGGTTTTGGGTCAAAAATAGGGTTAGAATTAGGGTTTTGGGTCAAAATTTAGGGTTTCGTGTCAAAATTAGGGTTCTTGGTAAAATTTAGGGTTTAGGATCAACATTAGGGTTTAGGGTTACAATTAGGCTTTAGGGTCAATATTAGGGTTCTTGGTCAAATTTAGGGTTTAGGGTCCAAATTAGGGTTTGAAATAGGTTTGAGTTTAAAATAGGGTGTTGGGTGAAAAATATGGATAGAATTAGGGTTTTGGGTCAAAATTAGGGCTTTGGGTGAAAATTATGGTTTTCGGTCCAAATTAGGGTTTTGGGTCAAACATAGGGGTTTAGGGTTTTAATTAGGGTTTTTAGTTAAAAATAGGGTTTTAGGTTAAAATTAGGGTTTTGGGCAAAATTAGGTAAATTAGTTTTGGCAAATTAGGTTTAGGGAAAATTAGGTTTGGGTAAATTAGGTTTTGGCAAAATAGGGTTTATAAAATATTTATAAATAGGTTTTGGGTAAAATTAGTTGGTAAAATTAGGGTTTTGGGTTAAAATTAGGGTTTTGGATCAAAATTAGGTTTTGGGTCAAATTTTGGGTTTGGCAAAAAGTTTAGGTTTAAATTAGGGTTTGAGTTAAAATAGGTTTAGGTAAAATTAGGGTTTTGGTCAAAATTAGGTCAAAATTAGGTTTTGGGTTAAAATTAGGGTTTAGGTCAAAATTAGGTTTAGGTTTGAATTAGGGTTTTGAGTTAAAAATAGGGTTTTAGGTAAAATTAGGGTTTGGGTTAAAATTAGGGTTTAGGTTAAATTAGTTTTGGGTAATTGAAATTAGGGTTTTGGGTAAAAATTTGGGAAATAGGGTTAAAATTAGGGTTTGGTTAAAATTAGGGTTTTGGGTCAAAATTAGGTTTGGGAAAATTAGGGTTTAGGTCAAAATTAGGGTTTAGGGTCAAAAAGGGTTTGGTTAAAATAGGTTTTGGGTTAAAATTAGGGTTTTGGGTAAATTAGGTTTAGGGTCAAATTAGGGAATATTTAGAATATTGGAAATTAGGTTTGGTAAATTAGGGTTTGGTAAATTAGGGTTTTGGGTCAAAATTAGGTTTTTGGTAAATTTGGGTTTAGGGTCAAAATTAGGGTTTAGGGTTTAATTAGGGTTTTGATTTAAAAATAGGTTTTGGGTCAAAAATAGGGTTAAATTAGTTTTGGTAAATTGGGTTTAGGTCAAAATTAGGGTTTAGGGTTTAAATAGGGTTTTGAGTTTAAAATAGGGTTTTAGAGGTAAATTAGGGTTTGGGTAAAATTAGGTTTTGGTCAAATTAGGTTTTGGATCAAAATTAGGTTTGGTAAAATTAGGTTTAGGTCAAAATTAGGGTTTGGTCAAATTAGGTTTTATTAGGTTTAGGGTCAAAATTAGGGTTTAGGTTAAAATTAGGGTTTTGGGTAAAATAGGTTTTGGCAAATTAGGGTTTAGGAGGAATATTATAAATAGGGTGTAGGTAAATTAGGGTTTTGGGAAAATTAGGGTTTTGGTCAAAATTAGGTTTGGGTCAAAATTAGGGTTTAGGGTCAAAATAAGGGTTTAGGGTTTGAATAAGGATTTGAGTTTAAATTAGGTTTTGGTCAAAATTAGGGTTTGGGTTAAAATTAGGGTTTGGATCAAAATAGGTTTTGGGTCAAATTTTGGGTTTTGGATCAAAATTAGGGTTTAGGGTTTGAATTACGGATTGGAGTTAAAAATAGGGTTTTGGTTAAAAATAAGGTTAGAATTAGGGTTTTGGGTTAAAATTAGGGTTTGGTCTTAGGTTTTGGGTTAAAATTAGGGTTTAGGATCAAAATTATTGTTAGGATGGAATTAGGGTTTTGAGTTTAAAATAGGGTTTTAGGTAAAATTAGGGCTTTGGGGTTAAAATTTGGTTTGGTCAAAATTTGGGTTTAGGGTTTGAATTAGGGTTTTGAGTTAAAAATAAGGTTTTGGGTAAAAATAAGGTTAAAATTAGGGTTTTGGTTAAAATTAGGGTTTTGGGTCAAAATTTTTGATAGGTTTGGGTAAAATTAGGGTAATTTTTGGGTAAAATAGTTTTGGGTTAAAAAGTTTAGTAAATAGTTTAGATAGTTAGGGTTTGAATTAGGGTTTTGAGTTTAAAATTGGGTTTTTGGTCAAAATTAGGGTTTTGGGTTAAATTTTGGGTTTTGGGTCAAAATTATGGTTTAGGGTCAAAATTAGGGTTTTGAGTTAAAAATAAGGTTAGAAATAGGGTTAAATTAGGTTTTGGGTTAAAATTAGGTTTTGGGTCAAAATTTGGGTTTAGGGTCAAAATTAGGGTTTAGGGTCAAAATTAGGGTTTAGGGTCAAAATTACGGTATTGGGCTATAATTGGGCTTTTGATTTAAAAATTGGGTTTTGGGTTAAAATTTGGGTTTAGGGTCAAAATTAGGGTTTAGTTTAAAATTAGGGTTTAGGGTTTAAATTAGGTTTTGAGTTAAAAATAGGTTTTGGGTAAAAATAGAAGGGTTTAGGTAAAATTAGGTTTTGGTAAAAATTAAAATTAGGTTTGGGTCAAAATTAGGGTTTTGGGTCAAATTTGGTTTAGGGTCAAAATTAGGGTTTGGGTCAAAATTAGGGTTTTGGGTTTAAAATTAGGGTTTTGGGTCAAAATTAGGTTTAGGGTTTTGGGTCAAAATTAGGGTTTTGGGTCAAATTGGGTTTAGGGTCAAAATTAGGGTTTAGGGTTTAATTAGGGTTTTGGTTAAAATTAGGGTTTAGGTCAAAATTAGGGTTTTTTGAAATTAGGGTTTAGGGTTAAAATTAGGGTTTTGGTAAAAATTTGATTAGTTTGGGTCAAAATAGGTTTAAAATAGGGTTTTGGGTTAAATTAGGTTTTAGCAAATTAGGGTTTGGGTCAAAATTAGGGCTTAGGGTTAAAATTTGGTTTTGGGAAAAATTATGGTTTTGGGTCAAAATTAGGGTTTGGATTTAGGGTTTAGGTAAAATTAGGGTTTAGGGTTATAAGTTTTGATTTAAATTAAGGTTTGAATTAGGGTTTCGGGTTAAAATTAGGGTTTTGGATCCAAAATAGGTTTTTGGGTCAAATTTTGGGTTTTGGGTCATAATTAGGGTTAAGGGTTTGAATTAGGGTTTTGAGTTAAAAATAGGGTTTTAGGTTAAAAATAAGGTTAGAATTAGGTTTTTGGGTTAGAATTAGGGTTTCGTGTCAAAATTAGGGTTTCGGGTGAAAATTATGGTTTCGGGTTAAAATTAGGGTTTAGGATCAAAATTATTGTTTAGGATTGGAATTAGGGTTTTGAGTTTAAAATAGGGTTTTAGGTCAAAATTAAGGCTTTGGGGTTAAAATTTGGGTTTTGGGTCAAAATTGGGTTTATTTAATAGGTTTGGTTAAGGTTAAATTAGGGTTTTGGATTAAAATTAGGGTTTTGGGTCAAAAATAGGTTTTCGGGACAAATTTTGGGTTTAGGGTCAAAATTAGGGTTTCGGGTCAAAGGCTTTGGGTTAAAATGTTTTGGGTTAAAATTAGAGTTTAGGATCAAAATTAGGGTATAGGGTTTGAATTAGGGTTTTGAGTTTAAAATAGGGTTTTGGGTCAAAATTAGGGCTTTGTGGTTAAATTTTGGGTTTTGGGTGAAAATTAGGGTTTAGGGTTTGAATTTGGGTTTTGAGTTAAAAAGAAGGTTAGAATTAGGGTTTTGGGTTAAAATTAGGTTTTTCGGTCAAATTTTGGGTTTAGGGTCAAAATTAGGGTTTAGGGTCTGAATTAGGGTTTTTAGTTTAAAATAGGGTTTTGCGTTAAAATTTTGGGTATAAAATTTTGGGTTTAGTGTAAAAGTCAGGGTTTAGGGTTTGAAATAAGGTTTTGAGTTTTAAATAGGGTTTTGGGTCAAAAATAGGGCTCGGGGTTAAAACTAGGGTTTTGTATCAAAATTATGGTTTTTGGTCCAAATTAGGGTTTTGGGTCAAAATTTAGGGTTTCGTGTCAAAATTAGGGTTCCAGGTCAAATTTAGGGTTTAGGGTCAACATTAGGGTTTAGGGTTAGAATTAGGCTTTAGGGTCGATATTAGGGTTCTTGGTCAAATTTAGGGTTTAGGGTCCAAATTAGGGTTTGAAATAGGGTTGAGTTTAAAATAGGGTGTTGGGTCAAAAATATGGATAGAATTAGGGTTTTGGGTCAAAATTAGGGCTTTGGGTGAAAATTATGGTTTTGGGTCCAAATTAGGGTTTTGGGTCAGAAATAGGGGTTTAGGGTTTGAATTAGGGCTTTTAGTTAAAAATAGGTTTTTGGATCAGAAATAAGGTTAGAATTAGGGTTTCAGGTCAAAATTAGGGTTTCGGGTCAAAATTATGGTTTCGGGTAAAAATTAGGGTTTAGGATCAAAATTATTGTTGAGGATTGGAATTAGGGTTTTGAGTTTAAAATAGGGTTTTGGGTAAAAAAACATGGTTAGAATTAGGGTTTTTGGTTAAAATTAGGGTTTTGGGTCAAAATTTAGGGTTTCGTGTAAAAATTAGGGTTCTGGGTCAAATTTAGGGTGTAGGGTCAAAATTAGGGTTTAGGATCAAATTTAGGGTTTAGGGTTTTGAGTTTAAAATAGGGTTTTAGGTCAAAATTAGGGCTTTGGGGTTAAAATTTGGGGTTTGGGTCAAAATTTGGGTTTAGGGTTTGAATTAGGGTTGAGTTTAAAATAGGGTGTTGGGTCAAAAATATGGATAGAATTAGGGTTTTGGATTAAATTTAGGTTTTCGGGAAAAAATTTGGGTTTAGGGTCAAAATTAGGGTTTCGGGTTAAAATTATTTGGGTTTATTATTTTTGTTTATTTGTTAAAATTAGTGGTTAGAATTAGGGTTTCGCGTGAAAATTAGGGCTTTGGCTACAAATTAGGTTTTTGGGTCAAAATTTTGGGATGAGGGTTTGAATTAGGGTTTTGAGTTAAAAATAGGGTTTTGGGTAAAAAAATTAGGTGTCAAATTAGGTTTTGGTCAAAATTAGGTTTTGGGTTAAAATTAGGGTTTTGGGTAAAATTAGGGTTTAGGGTTAAATTAGGGTTTTGAGTTAAAATAGGTTTGGGTCAAAATTAGGTTTTAAAATTAGGTTTTGGGTCAAAATTAGGTTTAGGTCAAAATTAGGGTTTATTATTTGGTTTAAAATAGTTAGAATTAGGTTTGGTTAAAATTAGGGTTTTGGGTTAAAATTAGGGTTTTGGGTCAAAATTAGGTTTTGGTCAAATTGGGTTTAGGGTCAAAATTAGGGTTTGGTTAATAGTGGTCAAAATTAGGTTTTAGGTTAAAATTATGGTTTTGGGTCAAAATTAGGTTTTGGGTCAAATTTAGGGTTTAGGGTCAAAATTAGGGTTTAGGGTTTGAATTAGGTTTTGAGTTTAAATTAGGGTTTTGGTCAAAATAGGGTTTAGGGTTAAAATTAGGGTTTTGGATCAAAATTTAAGTTTTTGGGTCAAATTTAGGATTTCGGATCAAAATTAGGGTTTAGGGTTTGAATTAGCGTTTTGAGTTAAAAATAGGGTTTTGGGGTAAAAAAATATGGTTAGAATTAGGGTTTTGGGTTAAAATTAGGTTTTTCGGTCAAATTTTGGGTTTAGGGTCAAAATTAGGGTTTTGGGTTAAAATTAGGGTTTAGGATCAAAATTATTGTTTAGAATTGGAATTAGGGTTTTGAGTTTAAAATAGGGTTTTAGGTGAAAATTAGGGCTTTGGGGTTAAAATTTGGAATTTGGGTCAAAATTTGGGTTTAGGGTTCGAATTAGGGTTTTGAGTTAAAAATTGTAAAAATAAGGTTAGAATTAGGGTTTTGGGTTAAAATTAGGTTTTGGGTCAAAATTTGGGTTTGGGTCAAATTTGGGTTTAGGGTCAAAATTAGGGTTTTGAGTTAAAATGTTTTGGGAAATTAGGTTTTGGGTTAAAATTAGGTTTTGGATCAAAATTAAGGTTTAGGGTTAAAATTAGGGTTTTGAGTTTAAAATAGGTTTTGGGTCAAATAGGTTAAATTGGGTTTTGGGTAAAATAGGTTTTGGTTTTAATTAGGGTTTTGGGTTAAAATTAAGGTTTTGGGTAAAAATAAGGTTAGAATTAGGGTTTTGGGTTAAAATTAGGTTTTGGGTCAAATTTTTTGGTTTAGGGTCAAATTAGGGTTTAGGGTCAAAATTAGGGTTTTGAGTTTAAAATAGGGTTTTGGGTTAAAATTTTGGTATAAAATTGGGTTTAGTTTGGTCATTTAGGTTTTTAAATAGGGTTTTGGGTTAAAATTAGGGTTTTGGGTAGGTTTTGGTTATAATTAGGGCTTCGGGTCAAAATTAGGGTTTTTGGTTACAATTAGGGTTTTGGGTCAAAATTAGGGTTTCAAAATTAGGGTTTTGGTATTTAGGTCAAAATTAGGGTTTAGGGTCAAAATTAGGGTTTGGGTCAAAATTAGGGTTTAGGGTTAAAATTAAGGTTTTGGGTTAAAATTAGGGTTTCGGGTCAAAATTAGGGTTTAGGGAAATTAGGTTTAGGGTTAAAATTGGGTTTGGGTCAAAATTAGGGTTTAGGGTTAAATAGGTTTGAATTAGGGTTTTGGGTTAAATTAGGGTTTTGGGTCAAAATTAGGTTTTTACAATTAGGGTTTAGGGTCAAAATTAGGGTTTAGGGTCAAAATTACGGTTTAGGGTCAAAATTAGGGTTTAGGGTTTAAATTAGGTTTTGGGTCAAAATTAGGGTTTTGGGTTAAATTAGGGTTTTGGGTCAAAATTAGGGTTTTGGGTAAATTTAGGGTTTGGGTCAAAATTAGGGTTTTGGGTTTAAAATTAGGTTTTAGGGTAAAATAGGGTTTAGGTTAGTTTAAAATAGGTTGGTTAAAATTAGGTTTTAGGTTAAAATTAGGGTTTTGGGTTAAAATTAGGGTTTTGGGTTAAAAATTAGGTTTTAGGTAAATGGTTTTGGTCAAAATTAGGGTTTTGGGTCAAAATTAGGGTTTAGGGTTAAAAAAAGGGTTTTGTGTAAAAAATAGGTTAAATTATGGTTTTGGGTTAAAATTAGGGTTTTGGGTTAAAATTAGGTTGTAAATTAGGTTTAGGGTTAAATTAGGGTTTTGGGAAAATTATGGTTTGGGTCAAAATTAGGGTTTTATTAAAATTAGGGTTTAGGGTAAAATAGGGTTTAGGGGAATTAGGGTTTTGAGTTTAAATTAGGGTTTTAGGTCAAATTAGGGTTTGGGTTAAAATTAGGGTTTGGGTCAAAATAGTTTTGGGTCAAAATTAGGGTTTTGGGTCAAAATTAAGGTTTAGGGTTAAAATTAGGTTTAAAATTAGGGTTTTGGTTAAAATTAGGGTTTTGGGTCAAAATTAGGTTTTGGGTCAAATTTGGGTTTAGGGTCAAAATTAGGGTTTTGGTCAAATTTGGGTTAAATTAGGTTTTGGCTTAGAATTAGGGTTTCGGGTCAAAATTAGGTTTTTGGGTTTGAATTAGTGTTGTGAGTCAAAAATAGGGGGTTGGGTTATAAATTAGGGCTTTGGGGTTAAATTTTGGGTTTTGGGTCAAAATTTGGGTTTAGGGTTTGAATTTGGGTTTTGAGTTAAAAATAAGGTTAGAATTAGGGTTTTGGGTTAAAACTTGGTTTTTCGGTCAAATTTTGGGTTTAGGGTCAAAATTAGGGTTTAGGGTCTGAATTAGGGTTTTGAGTTTAAAATAGGGTTTTGCGTTAAAATATTGGTTATAAAATAGGGTCCTAATTAGGACTTTGGGTCAAATTTTGGGTTTAGTGTAAAAGTCAGGGTTTAGGGTTTGAAATAGGGTTTTGAGTTTAAAATAGGGTTTTGGGTCAAAAATAGGGCTCGGGGTTAAAACTAGGGTTTTGTATCAAAATTATGGTTTTTGATCCAAATTAGGGTTTTGGGTCAAAATTTAGGGTTTCGTGTCAAAATTAGGGTTCTAGGTTAAATTTAGGGTTTAGGGTCAAAATTAGGGTTTAGGGTTAGAATTAGGCTTTAGGGTCGATATTAGGGTTCTTGGTCAAATTAGGGTTTGAAATAGGGTTGAGTTTAAAATAGGTTGTTGGGTCAAAAATATGGATAGAATTAGGGTTTTGGGTCAAAATTAGGGCTTTGGGTGAAAATTATGGTTTTGGGTCCAAATTAGGGTTTTGGGTCAAACATAAGGGTTTAGGGTTTGAACTAGGGTTTTTGTTAAAAATAGGTTTTTGGATCAGAAATAAGGTTAGAATTAGGGTTTCGAGTTAAAATTAGGGTTTTGGATACAAATTAGGTTTTTGGGTCAAATTTTTGGGTTTAGGGTTTGAATTAGGGTTTTGAGTTAAAAATAGGGTTTTGGGTAAAAAAATATGGTTAGAATTAGGGTTTTTGGCTAAAATTAGGGTTTTTTGGTCAAAAATATGGCTTTGGGTTAAAATTAGGGTTTAGGATCAAAATTAGGGTTTAGGGTTTGATTTAGGGTTTTGAGTTTAAAATAGGGTTTTGGGTCGAAATTATGGCATTGGGGGTTAAAAGTTTGGGGTTTGGGTCAAAATGTGGGTTTAGGGTTTGAATTAGGGTTTTGAGTTAAAAATAAGGTTTGGGGTAAAAAATAAGGTTAGAATTAGGGTTTTGGGTTAGAATTAGGGTTTTGGGTTAAAATTAGGGTTTTGGGTCAAAATTAGGTTTTCGGTACAAATTTTGGGTTTAGGGTCAAAATTAGGGTTTCGGGTCAAAATTAGGGTTTAGGGTTTTAAATAGGGATTTGAGTTTAAATTTGGTTTCGGGTCAAAATTAGGGTTCTATGTTTAATTAGGGTTTTGGATCAAAATTAGGTTTTTGGGTCCAATTTTGGGTTTAGGGTCAAAATTAGGGTTTGGGGTTTGAATTAGGGTTTCGACCTAAAAATAGGGATTTAGGTCAAAAATAGGGTTAGAATCAGGGTTGTAGGTTAAAATTAGGGTTTTGGGTTAAAATTAGGGCATTGGGTTAAAAGTATGGTTTCGGGTAAACATTGGTGTCTTGGGTCAAAATTAGGGTTGAGGGTTTGAGATAGGGTTTTGGGTCAAAAATAGGGTTAGAATTAGGGTTTTGGGTCAAAATTAGGGTTCTGGGTCTAAATTAGGGCTTAGGGTTAGAATTTGGGTTTTGGGAAAAATTATGGTTTCGTGACAAAATTAGGGTTCTGGGTCAGATTTAGGGTTTAGGGTCAAAATAAGGATTTAGGGTTTGATATAAGGATTTGAGTTTAAATTAGGGTTTCGGGTCAAAATTAGGGATCTGGGTTAAAATTAGGGTTTTGGATCCAAAATAGGTTTTTGGGTCAAATTTTGGGTTTTGGATCATAATTAGGGTTTAGGTTTTGAATTTGGGTTTTGAGTTAAAAATAGGGTTTTAGGTTAAAAATAAGGTTAGAATTAGGGTTTTGGGTTAGAATTAGGGTTTCGGGTCAAAATTAGGGTTTCGGGTCAAAATTATGGTTTCGGGTTAAAATTAGGGTTTAGGATCAAAATTATTGTTTAGGATTGGAATTAGGGTTTTGAGTTTAAAATAGGGTTTTAGGTGAAAATTAGGGCTTTGGGGTTAAAATTTGGAATTTGGGTCAAAATTTGGGTTTAGGGTTCGAATTAGGGTTTTGAGTTAAAAATAAGGTTTTGGGTAAAAAATAAGGTTAGAATTAGGGTTTTGGATTAAAATTAGGGTTTTGGGTCAAAATTAGGATTTCGGGACAAATTTTGGGTTTAGGGTCAAAATTAGGGTTTCGGGTCAAAGGATTTGGGTTAAAATTACGGTTTTGGGTTAAAATTAGAGTTTAGGATCAAAATTAGGGTTTAGGGTTTGAATTAGGGTTTTGAGTTTAAAATAGGGTTTTGGGTCAAAATTAGGGCTTTGTGGTTAAATTTTGGGTTTTGGGTGAAAATTAGGGTTTAGGGTTTGAATTTGGGTTTTGAGTTAAAAATAAGGTTAGAATTAGGGTTTTGGGTTAAAATTAGGTTTTTCGGTCAAATTTTGGGTTTAGGGTCAAAATTAGGGTTTAGGGTCTGAATTAGGGTTTTGAGTTTAAAATAGGGTTTTGCGTTAAAATATTGGTTATAAAATAGGGTCCTAATTAGGACTTTGGGTCAAATTTTGGGTTTAGTGTAAAAGTCAGGGTTTAGGGTTTGAAATAGGGTTTTGAGTTTAAAATAGGGTTTTGGGTCAAAAATAGGGCTCGGGGTTATCACTAGGGTTTTGTATCAAAATTATGGTTTTTGGTCCAAATTAGGGTTTTGGGTCAAAATAGGGTTAGAATTAGGGTTTTGGGTCAAATTTAGGGTTCAGGGTCAAATTTAGGGTTTCGTGTCAAAATTAGGGTTCTGGGTCAAATTTAGGGTTTAGGGTCAACATTAGGGTTTAGGGTTAGAATTAGGCTTTAGGGTCGATATTAGGGTTCTTGGTCAAATTTAGGGTTTAGGGTCCAAATTAGGGTTTGAAATAGGGTTGAGTTTAAAATAGGGTGTTGGGTCAAAAATATGGATAGAATTAGGGTTTTGGGTCAAAATTAGGGCTTTGGGTGAAAATTATGGTTTTGGGTCCAAATT
>JAUPTC010000015.1:2088992-2107077 GCA_030762895.1 Sophora flavescens
AACCAAAATTCTAATCCTATTTTTGAAACAAATCCCTATTTTTAACTCAAAACCTTAATTGAAACCCAAAACTCTAATTTTGACGCAAAACCCTAGTTTGGAGCCATTAGCAAAATTTTAACCCAAAATCCTAATTTTAACCCAAAGCCCTAATTTTGACACAAACCATAAATCAAACTTTAATTTTGACCGTAAACCCTAAATTTGACCCAGAACCTTAATTTTGATCCGAAACCCTAATTTTAACACAAAACCCTAATTCTAACCCTATTTTGACCCAAATCTCTATTTTTAACTCAAAACCCTAATTCAAACCCTAAACCCTATTTTTGACCCAAAACCATAATTCTAACCCTATTTTTGACGCAAAACCCAAATTCAAACCCTAATTCAAACCCGAAACCGTAATTTTACCCAAAACCCTAATTCTAACCCTATTTTTGTCCCAAACCCTATTTTAAACTCAAAACCCTATTTGAAACCCTAAACCCTAAATTTGACCTAGAACCCTAATTTTGACACGAAACCATAATTTTTCACAAAACCCAAATTCTAACCCTTAGCCCTAATTTTGACCCAGAAACCCTAATTTAAACTCAAATCCCTATTTCAAACACTAATTCTAATCCTATTTTTGACCGAAAACCCTATTTTTAACTCAAAACCCTAATTCTAACCCAGAGCCCTAACTTTGACCCAAAACCATAATTCAAACTCTAATTTTGACCCTAAACCATAAATTTGACCCAGAAACCTAATTTTGATATGAAACCCTAATTTTAACTCAACCTTAGTTCTAACCCTATTTTGACACAAAACCCTATTTCAAACCCAAACCCTAATTTTAACCCAAAACCCTATTTTAAACTAAAACCCAAATTTCAAACCCTAAACCCAAATTTTGACCTAAACCCTAAAACCCACAACCCTAATTCAAACCCTAAACCCCTAATTTTAACCCATAATTAACCCTATTTTTGACCCAAAACCCTAATTTTAAACAAAAACCAAAATCTAAACCAATTTTTGAAACCAAACCCTATCTTTTAACTCAAAACCTTAATTGAAACCCAAAACACTAATTTTGACGCAAAACCCTAGTTTGGACCCAATATCAAAATTTTAAACCAAAATCCTACATTTAACCCAAAGCCCTAATTTTGACACAAAACCATAAATCAAACTCTAATTTTGACCGTAAACCCTAAATTTGACCCAGAACCTTAATTTTGATCTGAAACCCTAATTTTAACACAAAACCCTAATTCTAACCCTATTTTGACACAAATCTCTATTTTTAACTCAAAACCCTAATTCAAACCCTAAACCCAATTTTTGACCCAAAACCATAATTCTAACCCTATTTTTAACGCAAAACCCAAATTCAAGCCCTAATTCAAACCCGAAACCGTAATTTTACCCAAAACCCTAATTCTAACCCTATTTTTGTCCCAAACCCTATTTTAAACTCAAAACCCTATTTGAAACCCTAAACCCTAAATTTGACCTAGAACCCTAATTTTAACACGAAACCATAATTTTTCACAAAACCCAAATTCTAACCCTTAGCCCTAATTTTGACCCAGAAACACTAATTTAAACTCAAATCCCTATTTCAAACTCTAATTCTAATCCTATTTTTGACCGAAAACCCTATTTTTAACTCAAAACCCTAATTCTAACCCAAA
This sequence comes from Sophora flavescens, assembly GCA_030762895.1. NCBI lineage: Eukaryota > Viridiplantae > Streptophyta > Magnoliopsida > Fabales > Fabaceae > Sophora > Sophora flavescens. Next base: position 2,090,681 of record JAUPTC010000015.1, read on the forward strand.
GCCCTAACTTTGACCCAAAACCATAATTCAAACTCTAATTTTGACCCTAAACCATAAATTTGACCCAGAAACCTAATTTTGATCTGAAACCCTAATTTTAACTCAAAACCCTAGTCCTAACCCTATTTTTAACTCAAAACCCTATTTCAAACCCTAAACCCTATTTTTGACCCAAAACCCTATTTTAAACTAAAAACCCTATTTCAAACCCTAAACCGTAATTTTGACCCTAAACCCTAAATTTGACCCAGAACCCTAATTCTAACCCAAAGCCCTAATTTTGACCCAGATCCCTAATTTTAACCCAAAACCATAATTCGAACCCAATTTTGACCCAAAACCCTATTTTAAACTCAAAACCCTATTTCAAACCCTGAACCCTAATTTTGACCCAAAACACTAAATTTTACCCAGAACCCTAATTTTTACCCGAAACCCTACTTTTAACCCATAACCCTATTTTTAACTGAAAACCCTAATTCAAAACCTAAACCCTAATTTGGACACTAAACCCAAAATTTGACCTAAAAACCTAATTTTGATCCAAAACCCTAATTTTAACCCAGAACCCTAATTTTGTCCCGAAACCCTAATTTAAACTCAAATCCCTATATCAAACCCTAAACCCTAATTTTGACCCTAACCCCTAAGTCTGACCCAGAACCCTAATTTTGACCAAAAACCCTAATTTTAAACAAAAACCAAAATTCTAATCCAATTTTTGAAACAAAACCCTATTTTTAACTCAAAACCTTAATTGAAACCCAAAACACTAATTTTGACGCAAAACCCTAGTTTGGACCCAATATCAAAATTTTAAACCAAAATCCTAATTTTAACCCAAAGCCCTAATTTTGACACAAAACCATAAATCAAACTCTAATTTTGACCGTAAACCCTAAATTTGACCCAGAACCTTAATTTTGATCCGAAACCCTAATTTTAACACAAAACCCTAATTCTAACCCTATTTTGACCCAAATCTCTATTTTTAACTCAAAACCCTAATTCAAACCCTAAACCCTATTTTTGACCCAAAACCATAATTCTAACCCTATTTTTTACGCAAAACCCTAATTCAAACCCGAAACCGTAATTTTACCCAAAACCCTGATTCTAAACCTATTTTTGACCCAAACCCTATTTTAAACTCAAAACCCTATTTGAAACCCTAAACCCTAAATTTGACCTAGAACCCTAATTTTGACACGAAACCATAATTTTTCACAAAACCCAAATTCTAACCCTTAGCCCTAATTTTGACCCAGAAACCCTAATTTAAACTCAAATCCCTATTTCAAACACTAATTCTAATCCTATTTTTGACCGAAAACCCTATTTTTAACTCAAAACCCTAATTCTAACCCAAAGCCCTAACTTTGACCCAAAACCATAATTCAAACTCTAATTTTGACCCTAAACCATAAATTTGACCCAGAAACCTAATTTTGATCTGAAACCCTAATTTTAACTCAAAACCCTAGTCCTAACCCTATTTTTAACTCAAAACCCTATTTCAAACCCTAAACCCTATTTTTGACCCAAAACCCTATTTCAAACCCTAAACCCTAATTTTGACCCTAAACCCTAAATTTGACCCAGAACCCTAATTCTAACCCAAAGCCCTAATTTTGACCCAGATCCCTAATTTTAACCCAAAACCATAATTCGAACCCAATTTTGACCCAAAACCCTATTTTAAACTCAAAACCCTATTTCAAACCCTGAACCCTAATTTTGACCCAAAACACTAAATTTTACCCAGAACCCTAATTTTTACCCGAAACCCTACTTTTAACCCAAAACCCTATTTTTAACTGAAAACCCTAATTCAAACCCTAAACCCTAATTTGGACACTAAACCCAAAATTTGACCTAAAAACCTAATTTTGATCCAAAACCCTAATTTTAACCCAGAACCCTAATTTTGTCCCGAAACCCTAATTTAAACTCAAATCCCTATATCAAACCCTAAACCCTAATTTTGACCCTAACCCCTAAGTATGACCCAGAACCCTAATTTTGACCAAAAACCCTAATTTTAAACAAAAACCAAAATTCTAATCCAATTTTTGAAACAAAGCCCTATTTTTAACTCAAAACCTTAATTGAAACCCAAAACACTAATTTTGACGCAAAACCCTAGTTTGGACCCAATATCAAAATTTTAAACCAAAATCCTAATTTTAACCCAAAGACCTAATTTTGACACAAAACCATAAATCAAACTCTAATTTTGACCGTAAACCCTAAATTTGACCCAGAACCTTAATTTTGATCCGAAACCCTAATTTTAACACAAAACCCTAATTCTAACCCTATTTTGACCAAAATCTCTATTTTTAACTTAAAACCCTAATTCAAACCCTAAACCCTATTTTTAACCCAAAACCATAATTCTAACCCTATTTTAACCCAAATCCAAGCCCTAATTCAAACCCGAAACCGTAATTTTACCCAAAACCCTAATTCTAACCCTATTTTTGTCCCAAACCCTATTTTAAACTAAAAAACCCTATTTGAAACCCTAAACCCTCAATTTGACCTAGAACCCTAATTTTGACACGAAACCATAATTTTTCACAAAACCCAAATTCTAACCCTTAGCCCTAATTTTGACCCAGAAACCCTAATTTAAACTCAGATCCCTATTTCAAACACTAATTCTAATCCTATTTTTGACCGAAAACCCTATTTTTAACTCAAAACCCTAATTCTAACTCAAATCCCTAACTTTGACCCAAAACCATAATTCAAACTCTAATTTTGACCCTAAACCATAAATTAGACCCAGAAACCTAATTTTGATCTGAAACCCTAATTTTAACTCAAAACCCTAGTCCTAACCCTATTTTTAACTCAAAACCCTATTTCAAACCCCAAACCCTATTTTTGACCCAAAACCCTATTTTAAACTAAAAACCCTATTTCAAACCCTAAACCCTAATTTTGACCCTAAACCCTAAATTTGACCGAACCCTAATTCTAACCCAAAGCCATAATTTTGACCCATATCACTAATTTTAACCCAAAACCTTAATTCTACCCCAAATTTGACCGAAAACCCTATTTTAAACTCAAAACCCTATTTCAAACCCTGAACCCTAATTTTGACCCAAAACACTAAATTTTACCCAACCCTAATTTTTACCCGAAACCCTACTTTTAACCCAAAACCCTATTTTTAACTAAAAACCCAAATTCAAACCCTAAACCCTAATTTGGACACTAAACCCAAAATTTGACCTAAAAACCTAATTTTGATCCAACACCCTAATTTTAACCCAGAACCCTAATTTTGTCCCGAAACCCTAATTTAAACTCAAATCCCTATATCAAACCCTAAACCCTAATTTTGACCCTAACCCCTAAGTCTGACCCAGAACCCTAATTTTGACCCAAAACCCTAATTTTAAACAAAAACCAAAATTCTAATCCAATTTTTGAAACCAAACCCTATTTTTAACTCAAAACCTTAATTGAAACCCAAAACACTAATTTTGACGCAAAACCCTAGTTTGGACCCAATATCAAAATTTTAAACCAAAATCCTACATTTAACCCAAAGCCCTAATTTTGACACAAAACCATAAATCAAACTCTAATTTTGACCGTAAACCCTAAATTTGACCCAGAACCTTAATTTTGATCTGAAACCCTAATTTTAACACAAAACCCTAATTCTAACCCTATTTTGACACAAATCTCTATTTTTAACTCAAAACCCTAATTCAAACCCTAAACCCTATTTTTGACCCAAAACCATAATTCTAACCCAATTTTTGCGCCCAAACCCTAATTCATACCCGAAACCGTTATTTTACCCAAAACCCTAATTCTAACCCTATTTTTGTCCCAAACCCTATTTTAAACTCAAAACCCTATTTGAAACCCTAAACCCTAAACCCTAAATTTGACCTAGAACCCTAATTTTGACACGAAACCATAATTTTTCACAAAACCCAAATTCTAACCCATAGCCCTAATTTTGACCCAGAAACCCTAATTTAAACTCAAATCCCTATTTCAAACACTAATTCTAATCCTATTTTTGACCGAAAACCCTATTTTTAACTCAAAACCCTAATTCTAACTCAAATCCCTAACTTTGACCCAAAACCATAATTCAAACTCTAATTTTGACCCTAAACCATAAATTAGACCCAGAAACCTAATTTTGATCTGAAACCCTAATTTTAACTCAAAACCCTAGTCCTAACCCTATTTTTAACTCAAAAACCTATTTCAAACCCCAAACCCTATTTTTGACCCAAAACCCTATTTTAAACTAAAAACCCTATTTCAAACCCTAAACCCTAATTTTGACCCTAAACCCTAAATTTGACCCAGAACCCTAATTCTAACCCAAAGCCCTAATTTTGACCCAGATCCCTAATTTTAACCCAAAACCATAATTCGAACCCAATTTTGACCCAAAACCCTATTTTAAACTCAAAACCCTATTTCAAACCCTGAACCCTAATTTTGACCCAAAACACTAAATTTTACCCAGAACCCTAATTTTTACCCGAAACCCTACTTTTAACCCAAAACCCTATTTTTAACTCAAAACCCTAATTCAAACCCTAAACCCTAATTTGGACAATAAACCCAAAATTTGACCTAAAAACCTAATTTTGATCCAACACCCTAATTTTAACCCAGAACCCTAATTTTGTCCCGAAACCCTAATTTAAACTCAAATCCCTATATCAAACCCTAAACCCTAATTTTGACCCTAACCCCTAAGTCTGGCCCAGAACCCTAATTTTGACCCAAAACCCTAATTTTAAACAAAAACCAAAATTCTAATGCAATTTTTGAAACAAAACCCTATTTTTAACTCAAAACCTTAATTGAAACCCAAAACACTAATTTTGACGCACAACCCTAGTTTGGACCCAATATCAAAATTTTAAACCAAAATCCTAATTTTAACCCAAAGACCTAATTTTGACACAAAACCATAAATCAAACTCTAATTTTGACCGTAAACCCTAAATTTGACCTAACCTTAATTTTGATCCGAAACCCTAATTTTAACACAAAACCCTAATTCTAACCCTATTTTGACCCAAATCTCTATTTTTAACTCAAAACCCTAATTCAAACCCTAAACCCTATTTTTGACCCAAAACCATAATTCTAACCCTATTTTTATCGCAAAACCCAAATTCAAACTCGAAACCGTAATTTTACCCAAAACCCTAATTCTAACCCTATTTTTGTCCCAAACCCTATTTTAAACTCAAAACCCAATTTGAAACCCTAAACCCTAAATTTGACCTAGAACCCTAATTTTGACACGAAACCATAATTTTTCACAAAACCCAAATTCTAACCCTTAGCCCTAATTTTGTCCCGAAAACCTAATTTAAACTCAAATCCTTATTTCAAACACTAATTCTAATCATATTTGTGACACAAAACCCTATTTTTAACTCAAAACCTTAATTCTAACTCAAACCCTAACTTTGACCCAAAACCATAATTCAAACTCTAATTTTGACCCTAAACCATAAATTTGACCCAGAAACCTAATTTTGATCTGAAACCCTAATTTTAACTCAAAACCCTAGTCCTAACCCTATTTTTAACTCAAAACCCTATTTCAAACCCTAAACCCTATTTTTGACCCAAAACCCTATTTTAAACTAAAAACCCTATTTCAAACCCTAAACCGTAATTTTGACCCTAAACCCTAAATTTGACCCAGAACCCTAATTCTAACCCAAAGCCCTAATTTTGACCCAGATCCCTAATTTTAACCCAAAACCATAATTCGAACCCAATTTTGACCCAAAACCCTATTTTAAACTCAAAACCCTATTTCAAACCCTGAACCCTAATTTTGACCCAAAACACTAAATTTTACCCATAACCCTAATTTTTACCCGAAACCCTACTTTTAACCCATAACCCTATTTTTAACTGAAAACCCTAATTCAAACCTTAAACCCTAATTTGGACACTAAACCCAAAATTTGACCTAAAAACCTAATTTTGATCCAACACCCTAATTTTAACCCAGAACCCTAATTTTGTCCCGAAACCCTAATTTAAACTCAAATCCCTATATCAAACCCTAACCCCTAATTTTGACCCTAACCCCTAAGTCTGGCCCAGAACCCTAATTTTGACCCAAAACCCTAATTTTAAACAAAAACCAAAATTCTAATGCAATTTTTGAAACAAAACCCTATTTTTAACTCAAAACCTTAATTGAAACCCAAAACACTAATTTTGACGCAAAACCCTAGTTTGGACCCAATATCAAAATTTTAAACCAAAATCCTAATTTTAACCCAAAGACCTAATTTTGACACAAAACCATAAATCAAACTATAATTTTGACCGTAAACCCTAAATTTGACCCAGAACCTTAATTTTGATCCGAAACCCTAATTTTAACACAAAACCCTAATTCTAACCCTATTTTGACCCAAATCTCTATTTTTAACTTAAAACCCTAATTCAAACCCTAAACCCTATTTTTGACCCAAAACCATAATTCTAACCCTATTTTTGTCGCCAAACCCTAATTCAGACCGGAAACCGTAATTTTACCCAAAACCCTAATTCTAACACTATTTTTGTCCCAAACCCTATTTTAAACTCAAAACCCTATTTGAAACCCTAAACCCTAAATTTGACCTAGAACCCTAATTTTGACACGAAACCATAATTTTTCACAAAACCCAAATTCTAACCCTTAGCCCTAATTTTGACCCAGAAACCCTAATTTAAACTCAAATCCCTATTTCAAACACTAATTCTAATCCTATTTTTGACCGAAAACCCTATTTTTAACTCAAAACCCTAATTCTAACTCAAAGCCCTAACTTTGACCCAAAACCATAATTCAAACTCTAATTTTGACCCTAAACCATAAATTTGACCCAGAAACCTAATTTTGATCTGAAACCCTAATTTTAACTCAAAACCCTAGTCCTAACCCTATTTTTAACTCAAAACCCTATTTCAAACCCTAAACCCTATTTTTGACCCAAAACCCTATTTTAAACTAAAAACCCTATTTCAAACCCTAAACCCTAATTTTGACCCTAAACCCTAAATTTGACCCAGAACCCTAATTCTAACCCAAAGCCCTAATTTTGACCCAGATCCCTAATTTTAACCCAAAACCATAATTCGAACCCAATTTTGACCCAAAACCCTATTTTAAACTCAAAACCCTATTTCAAACCCTGAACCCTAATTTTGACCCAAAACACTAAATTTTACCCAGAACCCTAATTTTTACCCGAAACCCTACTTTTAACCCAAAACCCTATTTTTAACTGAAAACCCTAATTCAAACCCTAAACCCTAATTTGGACACTAAACCCAAAATTTGACCTAAAAACCCAATTTTGATCCAACACCCTAATTTTAACCCAGAACCCTAATTTTGTCCCGAAACCCTAATTTAAACTCAAATCCCTATATCAAACCCTAAACCCTAATTTTGACCCTAACCCATAAGTCTAACCCGAACCTAATTTTGACCCAAAACCCTAATTTTAAACAAAAACCAAAATTCTAATGCAATTTTTGAAACAAAACCCTATTTTTAACTCAAAACCTTAATTGAAACCCAAAACACTAATTTTGACGCAAAACCCTAGTTTGGACCCAATATCAAAATTTTAAATCAAAATCCTAATTTTAACCCAAAGCCCTAATTTTGACATAAAACCATAAATCAAACTATAATTTTGACCGTAAACCCTAAATTTGACCCAGAACCTTAATTTTGATCCGAAACCCTAATTTTAACACAAAACCCTAATTCTAACCCTATTTTGACCCAAATCTCTATTTTTAACTTAAAACCCTAATTCAAACCCTAAACCCTATTTTTGACCCAAAACCATAATTCTAACCCTATTTTTGTCGCCAAACCCTAATTCAGACCGGAAACCGTAATTTTACCCAAAACCCTAATTCTAACACTATTTTTGTCCCAAACCCTATTTTAAACTCAAAACCCTATTTGAAACCCTAAACCCTAAATTTGACCTAGAACCCTAATTTTGACACGAAACCATAATTTTTCACAAAACCCAAATTCTAACCCTTAGCCCTAATTTTGACCCAGAAACCCTAATTTAAACTCAAATCCCTATTTCAAACACTAATTCTAATCCTATTTTTGACCGAAAACCCTATTTTTAACTCAAAACCCTAATTCTAACTCAAAGCCCTAACTTTGACCCAAAACCATAATTCAAACTCTAATTTTGACCCTAAACCATAAATTTGACCCAGAAACCTAATTTTGATCTGAAACCCTAATTTTAACTCAAAACCCTAGTCCTAACCCTATTTTTAACTCAAAACCCTATTTCAAACCCTAAACCCTATTTTTGACCCAAAACCCTATTTTAAACTAAAAACCCTATTTCAAACCCTAAACCCTAATTTTGACCCTAAACCCTAAATTTGACCCAGAACCCTAATTCTAACCCAAAGCCCTAATTTTGACCCAGATCCCTAATTTTAACCCAAAACCATAATTCGAACCCAATTTTGACCCAAAACCCTATTTTAAACTCAAAACCCTATTTCAAACCCTGAACCCTAATTTTGACCCAAAACACTAAATTTTACCCAGAACCCTAATTTTTACCCGAAACCCTACTTTTAACCCAAAACCCTATTTTTAACTGAAAACCCTAATTCAAACCCTAAACCCTAATTTGGACACTAAACCCAAAATTTGACCTAAAAACCCAATTTTGATCCAACACCCTAATTTTAACCCAGAACCCTAATTTTGTCCCGAAACCCTAATTTAAACTCAAATCCCTATATCAAACCCTAAACCCTAATTTTGACCCTAACCCCTAAGTCTGGCCCAGAACCCTAATTTTGACCCAAAACCCTAATTTTAAACAAAAACCAAAATTCTAATGCAATTTTTGAAACAAAACCCTATTTTTAACTCAAAACCTTAATTGAAACCCAAAACACTAATTTTGACGCAAAACCCTAGTTTGGACCCAATATCAAAATTTTAAATCAAAATCCTAATTTTAACCCAAAGCCCTAATTTTGACATAAAACCATAAATCAAACTATAATTTATACCGTAAACCCTAAATTTGACCCAGAACCTTAATTTTGATCCGAAACCCTAATTTTAACACAAAACCCTAATTCTAACCCTATTTTGACCCAAATCTCTATTTTTAACTTAAAACCCTAATTCAAACCCTAAACCCTATTTTTGACCCAAAACCATAATTCTAACCCTATTTTTGTCGCCAAACCCTAATTCAGACCGGAAACCGTAATTTTACCCAAAACCCTAATTCTAACACTATTTTTGTCCCAAACCCTATTTTAAACTCAAAACCCTATTTGAAACCCTAAACCCTAAATTTGACCTAGAACCCTAATTTTGACACGAAACCATAATTTTTCACAAAACCCAAATTCTAACCCTTAGCCCTAATTTTGACCCAGAAACCCTAATTTAAACTCAAATCCCTATTTCAAACACTAATTCTAATCCTATTTTTGACCGAAAACCCTATTTTTAACTCAAAACCCTAATTCTAACTCAAGGCCCTAACTTTGACCCAAAACCATAATTCAAACTCTAATTTTGACCCTAAACCATAAATTTGACCCAGAAACCTAATTTTGATCTGAAACCCTAATTTTAACTCAAAACCCTAGTCCTAACCCTATTTTTAACTCAAAACCCTATTTCAAACCCTAAACCCTATTTTTGACCCAAAACCCTATTTTAAACTAAAAACCCTATTTCAAACCCTAAACCGTAATTTTGACCCTAAACCCTAAATTTGACCCAGAACCCTAATTCTAACCCAAAGCCCTAATTTTGACCCAGATCCCTAATTTTAACCCAAAACCATAATTCGAACCCAATTTTGACCCAAAACCCTATTTTAAACTCAAAACCCTATTTCAAACCCTGAACCCTAATTTTGACCCAAAACACTAAATTTTACCCATAACCCTAATTTTTACCCGAAACCCTACTTTTAACCCATAACCCTATTTTTAACTGAAAACCCTAATTCAAACCTTAAACCCTAATTTGGACACTAAACCCAAAATTTGACCTAAAAACCTAATTTTGATCCAACACCCTAATTTTAACCCAGAACCCTAATTTTGTCCCGAAACCCTAATTTAAACTCAAATCCCTATATCAAACCCTAACCCCTAATTTTGACCCTAACCCCTAAGTCTGGCCCAGAACCCTAATTTTGACCCAAAACCCTAATTTTAAACAAAAACCAAAATTCTAATGCAATTTTTGAAACAAAACCCTATTTTTAACTCAAAACCTTAATTGAAACCCTAAACTCTAATTTTGACGCAAAACCCTAGTTTGGACCCAATATCAAAATTTTAACCCAAAACCCTAATTTTAACCCAAAGCCTTAATTTTGACACAAAACCATAAATCAAACTCTAATTTTGACCGTAAACCCTAAATTTGACCCAGAACCCTAATTTTGATCCGAAACCCTAATTTTAACTCAACCCTAATTCTAACCCTATTTTGACCCAAAACTCTATTTTTAACTCAAAACCCTAATTCAAACCCTAAACCCTAATTTTGACACAAAACCATAATTCTAACCCTATTTTTTGCAAACCTTCAAACCCTAATTCATACCAAACCGTAATTTTACCCAAAACCCTAATTCTAACATAATTTTTGACCCAAAACCCTGTTTTAAACTCAAAACCCTATTTAAAACCCTAAACCCTAAAGTTGACCCAGAACCCTAACTTTGACACGAAACCATAATTTTTCACAAAACCCAAATTCTAACCCTTTGCCCTAATTTTGACCCGAAACCCTAATTTAAACTCAAATCCCTATTTCGAACCCTAATTCTAATCCTATTTTTGACCGAAAACCCTATTTTTAACTCAAAACCCTAATTCTAACCCAAAGCCCTAACTTTGACCCAAAACCATAATTCAGACTCTAATTTTGACCCTAAACCATAAATTTGACCCAGAAACCTAATTTTGATCCAAAACCCTAATTTTAACACAAAACCCTAGTCCTAACCCTATTTTTAACTCAAAACCCTATTTCAAACCCTAAACCCTATTTTTGACCCAAAACCCTATTTCAAACTAAAAATCCTATTTCAAACCCTAAACCCTAATTTTGACCCTAAACCCTAAATTTGACCCTAACCCTAATTCTAACCCAAAGCCCTAATTTTGACCCGGATCCTAATTTTAACCCAAAACCATAATTCGAACCAATTTTGACCCAAAACACTATTATAAACTCAAAACCCTATTTCAAACCCAGAACCCTAATTTTGACCCAAAACACTAAATTTTAACAATAACCCTAATTTTACCCGAAACCCTACTTTTAACCCAAAACCCTATTTTTAACCGAAAACCCTAATTCAAACCCTAAACCCTAATTTGGACACTAAACCCAAAATTTGACCTAAAACCCAATTTTGATCCAACACCCTAATTTTAACCCAGAACCCTAATTTTGTCCAAAACCCTAATTTAAACTCAAATCCCTATTTCAAACCCTAAACCCTAATTTTGACCCTAACCCCTAAGTCTGCGAACCCTAATTTTGACCCAAAACCCTAATTTTAAACAAAACCAAAATTCTAATGCAATTTTTGAAACAAAACCCTATTTTTAACTCAAAACCTTAATTGAAACCCAAAACACTAATTTTGACGCAAAACCCTAGTTTGGACCCAATATCAAAATTTTAAATCAAAATCCTAATTTTAACCCAAAGCCCTAATTTTGACATAAAACCATAAATCAAACTCTAATTTTGACCGTAAACCCTAAATTTGACCTGAACCTCAATTTTGATCCGAAACCCTAATTTTAACACAAAACCCTAATTCTAACCCTATTTTGACCCAAATCTCTATTTTTAACTCAAAACCCTAATTCAAACCCAAAACCCTATTTTTGACCCAAAACCATAATTCTAACCCTATTTTTATCGCAAAACCTAATTAGCCTCGAAACCGTAATTTTACCCAAAACCCTAATTCTAACCCTATTTTTGTCCCAAACCCTATTTTAAACTCAAAACCCTATTTGAAACCCTAAACCCTAAATTTGACCTAGAACCCTAATTTTGACACGAAACCATAATTTTTCACAAAACCCAAATTCTAACCCTTAGCCCTAATTTTGACCCAGAAACCCTAATTTAAACTCAAATCCCTATTTCAAACACTAATTCTAATCCTATTTTTGACCGAAAACCCTATTTTTAACTCAAAACCCTAATTCTAACCCAAAGCCCTAACTTTGACCCAAAACCATAATTCAAACTCTAATTTTGACCCTAAACCATAAATTTGACCCAGAAACCTAATTTTGATCTGAAACCCTAATTTTAACTCAAAACCCTAGTCCTAACCCTATTTTTAACCCAAAACCCTATTTCAAACCATAAACCCTATTTTTGACCCAAAACCTATTTCAAACTAAAAATCCTATTTCAAACCCTAAACCCTAATTTTGACCCTAAACCCTAAATTTGACCCAGAACCCTAATTCTAACCCAAAGCCCTAATTTTGACCCAGATCCCTAATTTTAACCAAAAACCATAATTCGAACCCAATTTTGACCCAAAACCCTATTTTAAATTCAAAACCCTATTTCAAACCCTGAACCCTAATTCTGACCCAAAACACTAAATTTTACCCAGAACCCTAATTTTTACCCGAAACCCTACTTTTAACCCAAAACCCTATTTTTAACTGAAAACCCTAATTCAAACCCTTAACCCTAATTTGGAGACTAAACCCAAAATTTGACCTAAAAACCTAATTTTGATCCAAAACCCTAATTTTAACCCGAACCCTAATTTTGCCCCCAAACCCTAATTTAAACTCAAATCCCTATATCAAACCCTAAACCCTAATTTTGACCCTAACCCCTAAGTCTGGCCCAGAACCCTAATTTTGACCCAAAACCCTAATTTTAAACAAAAACCAAAATTCTAATGCAATTTTTGAAACAAAACCCTATTTTTAACTCAAAACCTTAATTGAAACCCAAAACACTAATTTTGACGCAAAACCCTAGTTTGGACCCAATATCAAAATTTTAAATCAAAATCCTAATTTTAACCCAAAGCCCTAATTTTGACATAAAACCATAAATCAAACTATAATTTATACCGTAAACCCTAAATTTGACCCAGAACCTTAATTTTGATCCGAAACCCTAATTTTAACACAAAACCCTAATTCTAACCCTATTTTGACCCAAATCTCTATTTTTAACTTAAAACCCTAATTCAAACCCTAAACCCTATTTTTGACCCAAAACCATAATTCTAACCCTATTTTTGTCGACAAACCCTAATTCAGACCGGAAACCGTAATTTTACCCAAAACCCTAATTCTAACACTATTTTTGTCCCAAACCCTATTTTAAACTCAAAACCCTATTTGAAACCCTAAACCCTAAATTTGACCTAGAACCCTAATTTTGACACGAAACCATAATTTTTCACAAAACCCAAATTCTAACCCTTAGCCCTAATTTTGACCCAGAAACCCTAATTTAAACTCAAATCCCTATTTCAAACACTAATTCTAATCCTATTTTTGACCGAAAACCCTATTTTTAACTCAAAACCCTAATTCTAACCCAAAGCCCTAACTTTGACCCAAAACCATAATTCAAACTCTAATTTTGACCCTAAACCATAAATTTGACCAGAAACCTAATTTTGATCTCGAAACCCTAATTTTAACTCAAAACCCTAGTCCTAACCCTATTTTGAACTCAAAACCCTATTTCAAACCCTAAACCCTATTTTTGACCCAAAACCCTATTTCAAACTAAAACCCTATTTCAAACCCTAAACCCTAATTTTGACCCTAAACCCTAAATTTGACCCAACCCTAATTCTAACCCAAAGCCCTAATTTTGTCCCAGATCCCTAATTTTAACCCAAAACCATAATTCGAACCCAATTTTGACCCAAAACCCTATTTTAAACTCAAAACCCTATTTCAAACCCTGAACCCTAATTCTGACCCAAAACACTAAATTTTACCCAAAACCCTAATTTTTACCCGAAACCCTACTTTTAACCCATAACCCTATTTTTAACTGAAAACCCTAATTCAAACCTTAAACCCTAATTTGGACACTAAACCCAAAATTTGACCTAAAAACCTAATTTTGATCCAACACCCTAATTTTAACCAACCCTAATTTTGTCCAAAACCCTAATTTAAACTCAAATCCCTATATCAAACCCTAAACCCTAATTTTGACCCTAACCCCTAAGTCGCCAACTAACCCTAATTTTGACCCAAAACCCTAATTTTAAACAAAAACCAAAATTCTAATGCAATTTTTGAAACAAAACCCTATTTTTAACTCAAAACCTTAATTGAAACCCAAAACACTAATTTTGACGCAAAACCCTAGTTTGGACCCAATATCAAAATTTTAAATCAAAATCCTAATTTTAACCCAAAGCCCTAATTTTGACATAAAACCATAAATCAAACTATAATTTTGACCGTAAACCCTAAATTTGACCCAGAACCTTAATTTTGATCCGAAACCCTAATTTTAACACAAAACCCTAATTCTAACCCTATTTTGCCCAAATTTCTATTTTTAACTCAAAACCCTAATTCAAACCCTAAACCTTATTTTTGACCCAACACCATATTTCCAACCCTATTTTTGTCGCAAAACCCTAATTCATACCCGAAACCGTTATTTTACCCAAAACCCTAATTCTAACCCTATTTTTGTCCCAAACCCTATTTTAAACTCAAAACCCTATTTGAAACCCTAAACCCTAAATTTGACCTAGAACCCTAATTTTGACACGAAACCATAATTTTTCACAAAACCCAAATTCTAACCCTTAGCCCTAATTTTGACCCAGAAACCCTAATTTAAACTCAAATCCCTATTTCAAACACTAATTCTAATCCTATTTTTGACCGAAAACCCTATTTTTAACTCAAAACCCTAATTCTAACTCAAATCCCTAACTTTGACCCAAAACCATAATTCAAACTCTAATTTTGACCCTAAACCATAAATTTGACCCAGAAACCTAATTTTGATCTGAAACCCTAATTTTAACTCAAAACCCTAGTCCTAACCCTATTTTTAACTCAAAACCCTATTTCAAACCCTAAACCCTATTTTTGACCCAAAACCCTATTTTAAACTAAAAACCCTATTTCAAACCCTAAACCCTAATTTTGACCCTAAACCCTAAATTTGACCCAGAACCCTAATTCTAACCCAAAGCCCTAATTTTGACCCAGATCCCTAATTTTAACCCAAAACCATAATTCGAACCCAATTTTGACCCAAAACCCTATTTTAAACTCAAAACCCTATTTCAAACCCTGAACCCTAATTTTGACCCAAAACACTAAATTTTACCCAGAACCCTAATTTTTACCCGAAACCCTACTTTTAACCCAAAACCCTATTTTTAACTGAAAACCCTAATTCAAACCCTAAACCCTAATTTGGACACTAAACCCAAAATTTGACCTAAAAACCCAATTTTGATCCAACACCCTAATTTTAACCTGAACCCTAATTTTGTCCCGAAACCCTAATTTAAACTCAAATCCCTATATCAAACCCTAAACCCTAATTTTGACCCTAACCCCTAAGTCTGGCCCAGAACCCTAATTTTGACCCAAAACCCTAATTTTAAACAAAAACCAAAATTCTAATGCAATTTTTGAAACAAAACCCTATTTTTAACTCAAAACCTTAATTGAAACCCAAAACACTAATTTTGACGCAAAACCCTAGTTTGGACCCAATATCAAAATTTTAAACCAAAATCCTAATTTTAACCCAAAGACCTAATTTTGACACAAAACCATAAATCAAACTATAATTTTGACCGTAAACCCTAAATTTGACCCAGAACCTTAATTTTGATCCGAAACCCTAATTTTAACACAAAACCCTAATTCTAACCCTATTTTGCCCAAATTTCTATTTTTAACTCAAAACCCTAATTCAAACCCTAAACCTTATTTTTGACCCAACACCATATTTCCAACCCTATTTTTGTCGCAAAACCCTAATTCATACCCGAAACCGTTATTTTACCCAAAACCCTAATTCTAACCCTATTTTTGTCCCAAACCCTATTTTAAACTCAAAACCCTATTTGAAACCCTAAACCCTAAACCCTAAATTTGACCTAGAACCCTAATTTTGACACGAAACCATAATTTTTCACAAAACCCAAATTCTAACCCATAGCCCTAATTTTGACCCAGAAACCCTAATTTAAACTCAAATCCCTATTTCAAACACTAATTCTAATCCTATTTTTGACCGAAAACCCTATTTTTAACTCAAAACCCTAATTCTA
>JAUPTC010000015.1:2107577-2133691 GCA_030762895.1 Sophora flavescens
TCCAAATTATGGCTTTAGGTTAAAATTATGGTTTTGGGTTAAAATTTGGGTTTATGATCAAAATTAGGGTTTAGGGGTCAAAATTTTGGTTTTGAGACAAAATTTGGGTTTTGAGACAAAATTTAGGTTTTGGGTCAATATTAGGGTTTCGAGTTAAAAAAAGGTTTTGGGTAAAAAATAAGGTTAGAATTAGCGTTTTTGGCA
Organism: Sophora flavescens; assembly: GCA_030762895.1. Lineage (NCBI taxonomy): Eukaryota > Viridiplantae > Streptophyta > Magnoliopsida > Fabales > Fabaceae > Sophora > Sophora flavescens. The sequence goes on from JAUPTC010000015.1 coordinate 2,107,782, forward strand.
AAAATTAGGTTTTCGGGTCAAAATTAGGTTTTGGGCCAAATTTTGGGTTTAGGGTCAAAATTAGGGTTTTGGGTTTGAAATAGGGTTTTGAGTTTAAAATATTGGTTCAAAATTAGAGCTTTGGGTCAAATTTCAGGTTTAGTGTAAAAGTTAGGTTTTAGGGTTTGAATTAGGGTTTTGGGTCAAAATTAGGGCTTTGGGGTTAAAATTTGGGTTTTGGGTCAAAATTTGGGTTTTGGGTCAAAATTTGTGTTTACGGTTTGAATTAGGGTTTTGATTTAAAACAAGGTTAGAATTAGGGTTTAGGGTTTGAAATAGGGTTCATGGTTTGAAATAGGGTTTCGATTTAAGATTAGGGTTTGGTCAAAATTAGGGTTCTTGGTCAGATTTAGGAGAAAAATTAGGGTTTAGGGTTTGAAATAAGGTCGAGTTTAAAATAGGGTTTGGGTAAAAAATAGGGTTAAAATTAGGGTTTCGGTCAAAATTAGGTCTTTGGGTTAAAATTAGAGTTTCGGGTTATAATTAGGGTTTAGGGTCAAAATTAGGGTTTAGGGTATGAATTAGGGTTGTTTGTTTAAATTAGGGTTTTGGGTCAAAATTAGGGCTTTGGGGGTTAAAATTTGGGTTTTGGGTCAAAATTTGGGTTTAGGGTTTTCGGGTCAAAATTAGGGTTTTGGGTCGAATTTAGGGTTTAGGGACAAAATTGGGGTTGATGTTTTGAAATTGGGTTGAGTGTTAAATATTGGGTCAAATATATGGTCAAAATTAGTGCTTTGGGTCAAATTTTGGGTTTTGGTCAAAATTTGGGTTTTGGGTCAAATTAGGGTTTAGGGTTTGAATTAGGTTTTGTGTGAAAAATAAGGTTTGGGTAAAAATAAGGTTAGAATTAGGGTTTTGGGTTTAAATTAGGTTTTGGTCAAAATTAGGTTTTTGGCTCGAATTTTGGGTTTAGGGTCAAAATTAGGGTTTGGGGTTTGAAATAGGGTTTTGAGTTTAAAATATTGGGCATACAATAGGTACTTATTAGGGCTTTGGGTCGAAATTAGGGTTTCGGGTCAAAATTAGGGTTCGGGGTCAAATTTAGGGTTTTGGGTCAAAATCAGGGTTTATGGTTAGAATTAGGGTTTCGTGACAAAATTAGGGTTCTGGGTCAAATTTAGGGTTTAGGGTCCAAATTAGGGTTTTGGATCAAAATTAGGTTTTTGGGTCAAATTTTGGGTTTAGGATCAAAATTAGGGTTTAGGGTTTAAATTAGGGTTTTGAGTTAAAAATAGGGTTTAGGGTCAAAATTAGGGTTTAGGATTTAAATTGGCTTTTGAGTTTTAAATATTGGGTCAAAAATAGGGTCAAAATAAGGGCTTTGGGTAAAATTTTGGGTTTTGGGTCCAAATTGGGGTTTTGGGACAAAAATTGGGTTTTGGTTCCAAATTAGGGTTTTTGGTCAAAATTAGGGTTTAGGGTTTGAATTAGGGTTTTGAGTTATAAATATAGTTTTGCGTAAAAAAATAAGGTTAGAATTAGGGTTTTGGGTTAAAATTAGTGTGTCGGGTCAAAATTAGAGCCTTGCGTTAAAATTACGGTTTTGGGTTAAAATTTGGGTTTAGGCTCAAAATTAGGGTTTATGGTTTGAATTAGGGTTTTGAGTTTAAGATAGGGTTTTGGGTCAAAATTAGGCCTTTGGGGGTTAAGATTTGGGTTTTGGGTCATAATTTGGGTTTAGGGTTTTCGTGTCAAAATTAGGTTTTTGGGTCGAATTTTGGGTTTAGGGTCAAAATTAGGGTTTGAAATTGGGTTTTGAGTTTTAAATAGGGTCAAAATAAGGGCTTTGGGTAAAATTTTGGGTTTTCGGTCCAAATTGGGGTTTTGGGTCCAAATTATGGCTTTAGGTTAAAATTATGGTTTTGGGTTAAAATTTGGGTTTATGATCAAAATTAGGGTTTAGGGGTCAAAATTTTGGTTTTGGGTCAAAATTTTGGTTTTGAGACAAAATTTAGGTTTTGGGTTAATATTAGGGTTTCGAGTTAAAAAAAGGTTTTGGGTAAAAAATAAGGTTAGAATTAGCGTTTTTGGCAAAAATTAGGTTTTCGGGTCAAAATTAGGTTTTGGGCCAAATTTTGGGTTTAGGGTCAAAATTAGGGTTTTGGGTTTGAAATAGGGTTTTGAGTTTAAAATATTGGGTCAAAATTAGAGCTTTGGGTCAAATTTCAGGTTTAGTGTAAAAGTTAGGTTTTAGGGTTTGAATTAGGGTTTTGGGGCAAAATTAGGGCTTTGGGGTTAAAATTTGGGTTTTGGGTCAAAATTTGGGTTTTCGGTCAAAATTTGTGTTTAGGGTTTGAATTAGGGTTTTGATTTAAAACAAGGTTAGAATTAGGGTTTAGGGTTTGATATAGGGTTCATGGTTTGAAATAGGGTTTCGATTTAAGATTAGGGTTTCGGGTCAAAATTATGGTTCTTGGTCAGATTTAGGAGAAAAATTAGGGTTTAGGGTTTGAAATAAGGTCGAGTTTAAAATAGGGTTTGGGTAAAAAATAGGGTTAAAATTAGGGTTTCGGGTCAAAATTAGGACTTTGGGTTAAAATTAGAGTTTCGGGTTATAATTAGGGTTTAGGATCAAAATTAGGGTTTAGGGTTTGAATTAGGGTTTTTAGTTTAAATTAGGGTTTTGTGTCAAAATTAGGGCTTTGGGGGGTTAATATTTGGGTTTTGGGTCAAAATTTGGGTTTAGGGTTTTCGGGTCAAAATTAGGGTTTTGGGTCGAATTTAGGGTTTAGGGACAAAATTGGGGTTGAAGTTTTGAAATTGGGTTGAGTTTTAAATATTGGGTCAAATATAGGGTCAAAATAAAGGCTTTGGGTCAAATTTTGGGTTTTGGGTCAAAATTTGGGTTTTGGGTCAAATTAGGGTTTAGGGTTTGAATTAGGGTTTTGTGTGAAAAATAAGGTTTCGGGTAAAAAATTAGGTTTGAATTAGGGTTTTGAGTTATAAATATAGTTTTGCGTAAAAAAATAAGGTTAGAATTAGGGTTTTGGGTTAAAATTAGTGTGTCGGGTCAAAATTAGAGCCTTGCGTTAAAATTACGGTTTTGGGTTAAAATTTGGGTTTAGGCTCAAAATTAGGGTTTATGGTTTGAATTAGGGTTTTGAGTTTAAGATAGGGTTTTGGGTCAAAATTAGGCCTTTGGGGGTTAAGATTTGGGTTTTGGGTCAAAATTTGGGTTTAGGGTTTTCGTGTCAAAATTAGGTTTTTGGGTCGAATTTTGGGTTTAGGGTCAAAATTAGGGTTTAGGGTTTGAAATTGGGTTTTGAGTTTTAAATAGGGTCAAAATAAGGGCTTTGGGTAAAATTTTGGGTTTTCGGTCCAAATTGGGGTTTTGGGTCCAAATTATGGCTTTAGGTTAAAATTATGGTTTTGGGTTAAAATTTGGGTTTATGATCAAAATTAGGGTTTAGGGGTCAAAATTTTGGTTTTGAGACAAAATTTGGGTTTTGAGACAAAATTTAGGTTTTGGGTCAATATTAGGGTTTCGAGTTAAAAAAAGGTTTTGGGTAAAAAATAAGGTTAGAATTAGCGTTTTTGGCAAAAATTAGGTTTTCGGGTCAAAATTAGGTTTTGGGCCAAATTTTGGGTTTAGGGTTAAAATTAGGGTTTTGGGTTTGAAATAGGGTTTTGAGTTTAAAATATTGGTTCAAAATTAGAGCTTTGGGTCAAATTTCAGGTTTAGTGTAAAAGTTAGGTTTTAGGGTTTGAATTAGGGTTTTGGGTCAAAATTAGGGCTTTGGGGTTAAAATTTAGGTTTTGGGTCAAAATTTGGGTTTTGGGTCAAAATTTGTGTTTAGGGTTTGAATTAGGGTTTTGATTTAAAACAAGGTTAGAATTAGGGTTTAGGGTTTGAAATAGGGTTCATGGTTTGAAATAGGTTTTCGATTTAAGATTAGGGTTTCGGGTCAAAATTAGGGTTCTTGGTCAGATTTAGGAGAAAAATTAGGGTTTAGGTTTTGAAATAAGGTCGAGTTTAAAATAGGGTGTGGGTCAAAAATAGGGTCAAAATTTAGGGTTTCGTGTCAAAATTAGGGTTCTGGGTCAAATTTAGGGTTTAGGGTGAAAATTAGGGTTTAGGATCAAAATTAGGGTTTAGGGTTTGAATTAGGGTTTTGGGTCAAAATTAGGGCTTTGGGGGTTAAAATTTGGGGTTTGGGTCAAAATTTGGGTTTAGGGTTTTCGGGTCAAAATTAGGGTTTTGGGTCGAATTTAGGGTTTAGGGACAAAATTGGGGTTGAAGTTTTGAAATTGGGTTGAGTTTTAAATATTGGGTCAAATATAGGGTCAAAATAAGGGCTTTGGGTCAAATTTTGGGTTTTGGGTCAAATTAGGGTTTAGGGTTTGAATTAGGGTTTTGTGTGAAAAATAAGGTTTCGGGTAAAAAATAAGGTTAGAATTAGGGTTTTGGGTTTAAATTAGGGTTTCTGGTCAAAACTAGGTTTTTGTGTCAAATTTTTGGTTTAGGGTCAAAATTAGGGTTTGGGGTTTGAAATAGGGTTTTGAGTTTAAAATATTGGGCATACAATAGGTACTTATTAGGGCTTTGGGTCAAAATTAGGGTTTCGGGTCAAAATTAGGGTTCGGGGTCAAATTTAGGGTTTTGGGTCAAAATCAGGGTTTATGGTTAGAATTTGGGTTTCGTGACAAAATTAGGGTTCTGGGTCAAATTTAGGGTTTAGGGTCCAAATTAGGGTTTTGGATCAAAATTAGGTTTTTGGGTCAAATTTTGGGTTTAGGATCAAAATTAGGGTTTCGGGTTTAAATTAGGGTTTTGAGTTAAAAATAGGGTTTAGGGTCAAAATTAGGGTTTAGGATTTAAAATTGGCTTTTGAGTTTTAAATATTGGGTCAAAAATAGGGTCAAAATAAGGGCTTTGGGTAAAATTTTGGGTTTTGGGTCCAAATTGGGGTTTTGGGACAAAAATTGGGGTTTGGGTCCAAATTAGGGTTTTTGGTCAAAATTAGGGTTTAGGGTTTGAATTAGGGTTTTGAGTTATAAATATAGTTTTGCGTAAAAAAATAAGGTTAGAATTAGGGTTTTGGGTTAAAATTAGTGTGTCGGGTCAAAATTAGAGCTTTGCGTTAAAGTTATGGTTTTGGGTTAAAATTTGGGTTTAGGTTCAAAATTAGGGTTTATGGTTTGAATTAGGGTTTTGAGTTTAAGATAGGGTTTTGGGTCAAAATTAGGCCTTTGGGGGTTAAGATTTGGGTTTTGGGTCAAAATTTGGGTTTAGGGTTTTCGTGTCAAAATTAGGTTTTTGGGTCGAATTTTGGGTTTAGGGTCAAAATTAGGGTTTAGGGTTTGAAATTGGGTTTTGAGTTTTAAATAGGGTCAAAATAAGGGCTTTGGGTAAAATTTTGGGTTTTCGGTCCAAATTAGGGTTTTGGGTCCAAATTATGGCTTTAGGTTAAGATTATGGTTTTGGGTTAAAATTTGGGTTTATGATCAAAATTAGGGTTTAGGGGTCAAAATTTTGGTTTTGGGTCAAAATTTTGGTTTTGAGACAAAATTTGGGTTTTGAGACAAAATTTTGGTTTTGGGTCAATATTAGGGTTTCGAGTTAAAAAAAGGTTTTGGGTAAAAAATAAGGTTAGAATTAGCGTTTTTGGCAAAAATTAGGTTTTCGGGTCAAAATTAGGTTTTGGGCCAAAATTTGGGTTTTGGGTTTGAAATAGGGTTTTGAGTTTAAAATATTGGGTCAAAATTAGAGCTTTGGGTCAAATTTCAGGTTTAGTGTAAAAGTTAGGTTTTAGGGTTTGAATTAGGGTTTTGGGTCAAAATTAGGGCTTTGGGGTCAAAATTTGGGTTTTGGGTCAAAATTTGTGTTTAGGGTTTGAATTAGGGTTTTGATTGAAAACAAGGTTAGAATTAGGGTTTAGGGTTTGAAATCGGGTTCATGGTTTGAAATAGGGTTTCGATTTAAGATTAGGGTTTCGGGTCAAAATTAGGGTTCTTGGTCAGATTTAGGAGAAAAATTAGGGTTTAGGGTTTGAAATAAGGTCGAGTTTAAAATAGGGTTTGGGTAAAAAATAGGGTTAAAATTAGGGTTTCGGGTCAAAATTAGGTCTTTGGGTTAAAATTAGAGTTTCGGGTTATAATTAGGGTTTAGGATCAAAATTAGGGTTTAGGGTTTGAATTAGGGTTTTTAGTTTAAATTAGGGTTTTGGTTCAAAATTAGGGCTTTGGGGGGTTAAAATTTGGGTTTTGGGTCAAAATTTGGGTTTAGGGTTTTCAGGTCAAAATTAGGGTTTTGGGTCGAATTTAGGGTTTAGGGTCAAAATTAGGGTTTAGGGTTTGAAATTGGGTTTTGAGTTTTAAATAGGGTCAAAATAAGGGCTTTGGGTAAAATTTTGGGTTTTCGGTCCAAATTAGGGTTTTGGGTCCAAATTATGGCTTTAGGTTAAGATTATGGTTTTGGGTTAAAATTTGGGTTTATGATCAAAATTAGGGTTTAGGGGTCAAAATTTTGGTTTTGGGTCAAAATTTTGGTTTTGAGACAAAATTTGGGTTTTGAGACAAAATTTAGGTTTTGGGTCAATATTAGGGTTTCGAGTTAAAAAAAGGTTTTGGGTAAAAAATAAGGTTAGAATTAGCGTTTTTGGCAAAAATTAGGTTTTCGGGTCAAAATTAGGTTTTGGGCCAAAATTTGGGTTTTGGGTTTGAAATAGGGTTTTGAGTTTAAAATATTAGTTTAAAATATTGGGTCAAAATTAGAGCTTTGGGTCAAATTTCAGGTTTAGTGTAAAAGTTAGGTTTTAGGGTTTGAATTAGGGTTTTGGGTCAAAATTAGGGCTTTGGGGTCAAAATTTGGGTTTTGGGTCAAAATTTGTGTTTAGGGTTTGAATTAGGGTTTTGATTTAAAACAAGGTTAGAATTAGGGTTTAGGGTTTGAAATCGGGTTCATGGTTTGAAATAGGGTTTCGATTTAAGATTAGGGTTTCGGGTCAAAATTAGGGTTCTTGGTCAGATTTAGGAGAAAAATTAGGGTTTAGGGATTGAAATAAGGTCGAGTTTAAAATAGGGTTTGGGTAAAAAATAGGGTTAAAATTAGGGTTTCGGGTCAAAATTAGGTCTTTGGGTTAAAATTAGAGTTTCGGGTTATAATTAGGGTTTAGGATCAAAATTAGGGTTTAGGGTTTGAATTAGGGTTTTTAGTTTAAATTAGGGTTTTGGTTCAAAATTAGGGCTTTGGGGGGATAAAATTTGGGTTTTGGGTCAAAATTTGGGTTTAGGGTTTTCGGGTCAAAATTAGGGTTTTGGGTCGAATTTAGGGTTTAGGGACAAAATTGGGGTTGAAGTTTTGAAATTGGGTTGAGTTTTAAATATTGGGTCAAATATAGGGTCAAAATAAGGGCTTTGGGTCAAATTTTGGGTTTTTGGGTCAAATTTGGTTTCAAAATTAGGGTTTAGGGTTTGAATTAGGGTTTTGTGTGAAAAATAAGGTTTTGGGTAAAAATTAGGTTAGAATTAGGGTTTTGGGTTTAAATTAGGGTTTTGGTCAAAACTAGGTTTTTGGGTCAATTTTTGGTTTAGGGTCAAAATTAGGGTTTTGGGGTTTGAAATAGGGTTTTGAGTTTAAAATATTGGGCATACAATAGGTACTTATTAGGGCTTTGGGTGAAATTGGGGTTTGGGCAAAATTAGGGTTCGGGGTCAAATTTAGGGTTTTGGGTCAAAACGGGGTTTATGGTTAGAATTAGGGTTTGTGACAAAATTAGGGTTGGGTCAAATTTAGGGTTGGGGTCCAAATTAGGGTTTTGGACAAAATTAGGTTTTGGGTCAAATTTTGGGTTTAGGATCAAAATTAGGGTTTAGGGTTTAAATTAGGGTTTTGAGTTAAAAATAGGGTTTAGGGTCAAAATTAGGGTTTAGGATTAAAATGGCTTTTGAGTTTTAAATATTGGGTCAAAAATAGGGTCAAAATAAGGGCTTTGGGTAAAATTTTGGGTTTTGGGTCCAAATTGGGGTTTTGGGACAAAAATTGGGTTTTGGGTCAAAATTAGGGTTTAGGGTTTGAATTAGGGTTTTGAGTTATAAATATAGTTTTGCGTAAAAAAATAAGGTTAGAATTAGGGTTTTGGGTTAAAATTAGTGTGTCGGGTCAAAATTAGAGCCTTGCGTTAAAATTACGGTTTTGGGTTAAAATTTGGGTTTAGGCTCAAAATTAGGGTTTATGGTTTGAATTAGGGTTTTGAGTTTAAGATAGGGTTTTGGGTCAAAATTAGGCCTTTGGGGGTTAAGATTTTGGTTTTGGGTCAAAATTTGGGATTAGGGTTTTCGTGTCAAAATTAGGTTTTTGGGTCGAATTTTGGGTTTAGGGTCAAAATTAGGGTTTAGGGTTTGAAATTGGGTTTTGAGTTTTAAATAGGGTCAAAATAAGGGCTTTGGGTAAAATTTTGGGTTTTCGGTCCAAATTGGGGTTTTGGGTCCAAATTATGGCTTTAGGTTAAAATTATGGTTTTGGGTTAAAATTTGGGTTTATGATCAAAATTAGGGTTTAGGGGTCAAAATTTTGGTTTTGGGTCAAAATTTTGGTTTTGAGACAAAATTTGGGTTTTGAGACAAAATTTAGGTTTTGGGTCGATATTAGGGTTTCGAGTTAAAAAAAGGTTTTGGGTAAAAAATAAGGTTAGAATTAGCGTTTTTGGCAAAAATTAGGTTTTCGGGTCAAAATTAGGTTTTGGGCCAAATTTTGGGTTTAGGGTCAAAATTAGGGTTTTGGGTTTGAAATAGGGTTTTGAGTTTAAAATATTGGGTCAAAATTAGAGCTTTGGGTAAAATTTCAGGTTTAGTGTAAAAGTTAGGTTTTAGGGTTTGAATTAGGGTTTTGGGTCGAAATTAGGGCTTTGGGGTTAAAATTTGGGTTTTGGGTCAAAATTTGGGTTTTGGGTCAAAATTTGTGTTTAGGGTTTGAATTAGGGTTTTGATTTAAAACAAGGTTAGAATTAGGGTTTAGGGTTTGAAATAGGGTTCATGGTTTGAAATAGGGTTTCGATTTAAGATTAGGGTTTTGGTCAAAATTAGGGTTCTTGGTCGATTTAGGAGAAAAATTAGGGTTTAGGGTTTGAAATAAGGTCGAGTTTAAAATAGGTTTTGGTTAAAAAATTGGGTTAAAATTAGGGTTTCGGGTCAAAATTAGGTCTTTGGGTTAAAATTAGAGTTTCGGGTTATAATTAGGGTTTAGGATCAAAATTAGGGTTTAGGGTTTGAATTAGGGTTTTTAGTTTAAATTAGGGTTTTGGGTCAAAATTAGGGCTTTGGGGGGTTAAAATTTGGGTTTTGGGTCAAAATGTGGGTTTAGGGTTTCTGGTCAAAATTAGGGTTTTGGGTCGAATTTAGGGTTTAGGGACAAAATTGGGGTTGAAGTTTTGAAATTGGGTTGAGTTTTAAATATTGGGTCAAATATAGGGTCAAAATAAGGGCTTTGGGTCAAATTTTGGGTTTTGGGTCAAAATTTGGGTTTTGGGCCAAATTAGGGTTTTGGGTTTGAATTAGGGTTTTGTGTGAAAAATAAGGTTTCGGGTAAAAAATTAGGTTAGAATTAGGGTTTTGGGTTTAAATTAGGGTTTCTGGTCAAAACTAGGTTTTTGGGTCAAATTTTTGGTTTAGGGTCAAAATTAGGGTTTGGGGTTTGAAATAGGGTTTTGAGTTTAAAATATTGGGCATACAATAGGTACTTATTAGGGCTTTGGGTCGAAATTAGGGTTTCGGGTCAAAATTAGGGTTCGGGGTCAAATTTAGGGTTTTGGGTCAAAATCAGGGTTTATGGTTAGAATTAGGGTTTCGTGACAAAATTAGGGTTCTGGGTCAAATTTAGGGTTCAGGGTCCAAATTAGGGTTTTGGATCAAAATTAGGTTTTTGGGTCAAATTTTGGGTTTAGGATCAAAATTAGGGTTTAGGGTTTAAATTAGGGTTTTGAGTTAAAAATAGGGTTTAGGGTCAAAATTAGGGTTTAGGATTTAAAATTGGCTTTTGAGTTTTAAATATTGGGTCAAAAATAGGGTCAAAATAAGGGCTTTGGGTAAAATTTTGGGTTTTGGGTCCAAATTGGGGTTTTGGGACAAAAATTGGGTTTTGGGTCAAAATTAGGGTTTAGGGTTTGAATTAGGGTTTTGAGTTATAAATATAGTTTTGCGTAAAAAAATAAGGTTAGAATTAGGGTTTTGGGTTAAAATTAGTGTGTCGGGTCAAAATTAGAGCCTTGCGTTAAAATTACGGTTTTGGGTTAAAATTTGGGTTTAGGCTCAAAATTAGGGTTTATGGTTTGAATTAGGGTTTTGAGTTTAAGATAGGGTTTTGGGTCAAAATTAGGCCTTTGGGGGTTAAGATTTGGGTTTTGGGTCAAAATTTGGGATTAGGGTTTTCGTGTCAAAATTAGGTTTTGGGGTCGAATTTTGGGTTTAGGGTCAAAATTAGGGTTTAGGGTTTGAAATTGGGTTTTGAGTTTTAAATAGGGTCAAAATAAGGGCTTTGGGTAAAATTTTGGGTTTTCGGTCCAAATTGGGGTTTTGGGTCCAAATTATGGCTTTAGGTTAAAATTATGGTTTTGGGTTAAAATTTGGGTTTATGATCAAAATTAGGGTTTAGGGGTCAAAATTTTGGTTTTGGGTCAAAATTTTGGTTTTGAGACAAAATTTGGGTTTTGAGACAAAATTTAGGTTTTGGGTCGATATTAGGGTTTCGAGTTAAAAAAAGGTTTTGGGTAAAAAATAAGGTTAGAATTAGCGTTTTGGCAAAAATTAGGTTTTCGTGTCAAAATTAGGTTTTGGGCCAAATTTTGGGTTTAGGGTCAAAATTAGGGTTTTGGGTTTGAAATAGGGTTTTGAGTTTAAAATATTGGGTCAAAATTAGAGCTTTGGGTAAAATTTCAGGTTTAGTGTAAAAGTTAGGTTTTAGGGTTTGAATTAGGGTTTTGGGTCAAAATTAGGGCTTTGGGGTTAAAATTTGGGTTTTGGGTCAAAATTTGGGTTTTGGGTCAAAATTTGTGTTTAGGGTTTGAATTAGGGTTTTGATTTAAAACAAGGTTAGAATTAGGGTTTAGGGTTTGAAATAGGGTTCATGGTTTGAAATAGGGTTTCGATTTAAGATTAGGGTTTCGGGTCAAAATTAGGGTTCTTGGTCAGATTTAGGAGAAAAATTAGGGTTTAGGGTTTGAAATAAGGTCGAGTTTAAAATAGGGTTTGGGTAAAAAATAGGGTTAAAATTAGGGTTTGGGTCAAAATTAGGTCTTTGGGTTAAAATTAGAGTTTGGGTTATAATTAGGGTTTAGGATCAAAATTAGGGTTTAGGGTTTGAATTAGGGTTTTTAGTTTAAATTAGGGTTTTGTGTCAAAATTAGGGCTTTGGGGGGTTAAAATTTGGGTTTTGGGTCAAAATTTGGGTTTAGGGTTTTCGGGTCAAAATTAGGGTTTTGGGTCGAATTTAGGGTTTAGGGACAAAATTGGGGTTGAAGTTTTGAAATTGGGTTGAGTTTTAAATATTGGGTCAAAATAAGGGCTTTGGGTCAAATTTTGGGTTTTGGGTCAAAATTAGGGTTTTGGGTCAAATTAGGGTTTAGGGTTTGAATTAGGGTTTTGTGTGAAAAATAAGGTTTCGGGTAAAAAAATTAGGTTAGAATTAGGGTTTTGGGTTTAAATTAGGGTTTCTGGTCAAAACTAGGTTTTTTGGTCAAATTTTTGGTTTAGGGTCAAAATTAGGGTTTGGGGTTTGAAATAGGGTTTTGAGTTTAAAAAATTGGGCAAACAATAGGTACTTATTAGGGCTTTGGGTCGAAATTAGGGTTTATGGTCAAAATTAGGGTTCGGGGTCAAATTTAGGGTTTTGGGTCAAAATCAGGGTTTATGGTTAGAATTAGGGTTTCGTGACAAAATTAGGGTTCGGGTCAAATTTAGGGTTCGGGTCCAAATTAGGGTTTTGGATCAAAATTAGGTTTTTGGGTCAAATTTTGGGTTTAGGATCAAAATTAGGGTTTAGGGTTTAAATTAGGGTTTTGAGTTAAAAATAGGGTTTAGGGTCAAAATTAGGGTTTAGGATTTAAAATTGGCTTTTGAGTTTTAAATATTGGGTCAAAAATAGGGTCAAAATAAGGGCTTTGGGTAAAATTTTGGGTTTTGGGTCCAAATTGGGGTTTTGGGACAAAAATTGGGTTTTGGGTCAAAATTAGGGTTTAGGGTTTGAATTAGGGTTTTGAGTTATAAATATAGTTTTGCGTAAAAAAATAAGGTTAGAATTAGGGTTTTGGGTTAAAATTAGTGTGTCGGGTCAAAATTAGAGCCTTGCGTTAAAATTACGGTTTTGGGTTAAAATTTGGGTTTAGGCTCAAAATTAGGGTTTATGGTTTGAATTAGGGTTTTGAGTTTAAGATAGGGTTTTGGGTCAAAATTAGGCCTTTGGGGGTTAAGATTTGGGTTTTGGGTCATAATTTGGGTTTAGGGTTTTCGTGTCAAAATTAGGTTTTTGGGTCGAATTTTGGGTTTAGGGTCAAAATTAGGGTTTAGGGTTTGAAATTGGGTTTTGAGTTTTAAATAGGGTCAAAATAAGGGCTTTGGGTAAAATTTTGGGTTTTCGGTCCAAATTGGGGTTTTGGGTCCAAATTATGGCTTTAGGTTAAAATTATGGTTTTGGGTTAAAATTTGGGTTTATGATCAAAATTAGGGTTTAGGGGTCAAAATTTTGGTTTTGGGTCAAAATTTTGGTTTTGAGACAAAATTTGGGTTTTGAGACAAAATTTAGGTTTTGGGTCAATATTAGGGTTTCGAGTTAAAAAAAGGTTTTGGGTAAAAAATAAGGTTAGAATTAGCGTTTTTGGCAAAAATTAGGTTTTCGGGTCAAAATTAGGTTTTGGGCCAAATTTTGGGTTTAGGGTCAAAATTAGGGTTTTGGGTTTGAAATAGGGTTTTGAGTTTAAAATATTGGGTCAAAATTAGAGCTTTGGGTAAAATTTCAGGTTTAGTGTAAAAGTTAGGTTTTAGGGTTTGAATTAGGGTTTTGGGTCAAAATTAGGGCTTTGGGGTTAAAATTTGGGTTTTGGGTCAAAATTTGGGTTTTGGGTCAAAATTTGTGTTTAGGGTTTGAATTAGGGTTTTGATTTAAAACAAGGTTAGAATTAGGGTTTAGGGTTTGAAATAGGGTTCATGGTTTGAAATAGGGTTTCGATTTAAGATTAGGGTTTCGGGTCAAAATTTGGGTTATTGGTCGATTTAGGAGAAAAATTAGGGTTTAGGGTTTGAAATAAGGTGAGTTTAAAATAGGGTTTGGGTAAAAAATAGGGTTAAAATTAGGGTTTGGTCAAAATTAGGGCTTTGGGTTATTTTGGGTTATAATTAGGGTTTAGGATCAAAATTAGGGTTTAGGGTTTGAATTAGGGTTTTTAGTTTAAATTAGGGTTTTGGGTCAAAATTAGGGCTTTGGGGGGTTAAAATTTGGGTTTAGGGTTTTCGGGTCAAAATTAGGGTTTTGGGTCGAATTTAGGGTTTAGGGACAAAATTGGGGTTGAAGTTTTGAAATTGGGTTGAGTTTTAAATATTGGGTCAAATATATGGTCAAAATAAGGGCTTTGGGTCAAATTTTGGGTTTTGGGTCAAAATTTGGGTTTTGGGCCAAATTAGGGTTTAGGGTTTGAATTAGGGTTTTGTGTGAAAAATAAGGTTTCGGGTAAAAAATTAGGTTAGAATTAGGGTTTTGGGTTTAAATTAGGGTTTCTGGTCAAAACTAGGTTTTTGGGTCAAATTTTTGGTTTAGGGTCAAAATTAGGGTTTGGGGTTTGAAATAGGGTTTTGAGTTTAAAATATTGGGCATACAATAGGTACTTATTAGGGCTTTGGGTCGAAATTAGGGTTTTGGTCAAAATTAGGGTTGGGGTCAAATTTAGGGTTTTGGGTCAAAATCAGGGTTTATGGTTAGAATTAGGGTTTCGTGACAAAATTAGGGTTCTGGGTCAAATTTAGGGTTCAGGGTCCAAATTAGGGTTTTGGATCAAAATTAGGTTTTTGGGTCAAATTTTGGGTTTAGGATCAAAATTAGGGTTTAGGGTTTAAATTAGGGTTTTGAGTTAAAAATAGGGTTTAGGGTCAAAATTAGGGTTTAGGATTTAAATTGGCTTTTGAGTTTTAAATATTGGGTCAAAAATAGGGTCAAAATAAGGGCTTTGGGTAAAATTTTGGGTTTTGGGTCCAAATTGGGGTTTTGGGACAAAAATTGGGTTTTGGGTCAAAATTAGGGTTTAGGGTTTGAATTAGGGTTTTGAGTTATAAATATAGTTTTGCGTAAAAAAATAAGGTTAGAATTAGGGTTTTGGGTTAAAATTAGTGTGTCGGGTCAAAATTAGAGCCTTGCGTTAAAATTACGGTTTTGGGTTAAAATTTGGGTTTAGGCTCAAAATTAGGGTTTATGGTTTGAATTAGGGTTTTGAGTTTAAGATAGGGTTTTGGGTCAAAATTAGGCCTTTGGGGGTTAAGATTTGGGTTTTGGGTCAAAATTTGGGTTTAGGGTTTTCGTGTCAAAATTAGGTTTTTGGGTGAATTTTGGGTTTAGGGTCAAAATTAGGGTTTAGGGTTTGAAATTGGGTTTTGAGTTTTAAATAGGGTCAAAATAAGGGCTTTGGGTAAAATTTTGGGTTTTCGGTCCAAATTGGGGTTTTGGGTCCAAATTATGGCTTTAGGTTAAAATTATGGTTTTGGGTTAAAATTTGGGTTTATGATCAAGATTAGGGTTTAGGGGTCAAAATTTTGGTTTTGGGTCAAAATTTTGGTTTTGAGACAAATTGGGTTTTGAGACAAAATTTAGGTTTTGGGTCGATATTAGGGTTTCGAGTTAGAAAAGGTTTTGGGTAAAAAATAAGGTTAGAATTAGCGTTTTTGGCAAAAATTAGGTTTTCGGGTCAAAATTAGGTTTTGGGCCAAATTTTGGGTTTAGGGTCAAAATTAGGGTTTTGGGTTTGAAATAGGGTTTTGAGTTTAAAATATTGGGTCAAAATTAGAGCTTTGGGTAAAATTTCAGGTTTAGTGTAAAAGTTAGGTTTTAGGGTTTGAATTAGGGTTTTGGGTCAAAATTAGGGCTTTGGGGTTAAAATTTGGGTTTTGGGTCAAAATTTGGGTTTTGGGTCAAAATTTGTGTTTAGGGTTTGAATTAGGGTTTTGATTTAAAACAAGGTTAGAATTAGGGTTTAGGGTTTGAAATAGGGTTCATGGTTTGAAATAGGGTTTCGATTTAAGATTAGGGTTTTGGTCAAAATTATTGTTCTTGGTCAGATTTAGGAGAAAAATTAGGGTTTAGGGTTTGAAATAAGGTCGAGTTTAAAATAGGGTTTGGGTAAAAAATAGGGTTAAAATTAGGGTTTCGGGTCAAAATTAGGTCTTTGGGTTAAAATTAGAGTTTCGGGTTATAATTAGGGTTTAGGATCAAAATTAGGGTTTAGGGTTTGAATTAGGGTTTTTAGTTTAAATTAGGGTTTTGGGTCAAAATTATGGCTTTGTGGGGTTAATATTTGGGTTTTGGGTCAAAATTTGGGTTTAGGGTTTTCGGTCAAAATTAGGGTTTTGGGTCGAATTTAGGGTTTAGGGACAAAATTGGGGTTGAAGTTTTGAAATTGGGTTGAGTTTTAAATATTGGGTCAAATATAGGGTCAAAATAAGGGCTTTGGGTCAAATTTTGGGTTTTGGGTCAAAATTTGGGTTTTGGGCCAAATTAGGGTTTAGGGTTTGAATTAGGGTTTTGTGTGAAAAATAAGGTTTCGGGTAAAAAATTAGGTTAGAATTAGGGTTTTGGGTTTAAATTAGGGTTTTGGTCAAAACTAGGTTTTGGGTCAAATTTTGGTTTAGGGTCAAAATTAGGGTTTGGGGTTTGAAATAGGGTTTTGAGTTTAAAATATTGGGCATACAATAGGTACTTATTAGGGCTTTGGGAAATTAGGGTTTCGGGTCAAAATAGGGGGGTCAAATTTAGGGTTTTGGATCAAAATCGGGGTTTATGGTTAGAATTAGGGTTTCGTGACAAAATTAGGGTTCGGGTCAAATTTAGGGTTGGGGTCCAAATTAGGGTTTTGGATCAAAATTAGGTTTTTGGGTCAAATTTTGGGTTTAGGATCAAAATTAGGGTTTAGGGTTTAAATTAGGGTTTTGAGTTAAAAATAGGGTTAAGGGTCAAAATTAGGGTTTAGGATTTAAAATTGGCTTTTGAGTTTTAAATATTGGGTCAAAAATAGGGTCAAAATAAGGGCTTTGGGTAAAATTTTGGGTTTTGGGTCCAAATTGGGGTTTTGGGACAAAAATTGGGTTTTGGGTCAAAATTAGGATTTAGGGTTTGAATTAGGGTTTTGAGTTATAAATATAGTTTTGCGTAAAAAAATAAGGTTAGAATTAGGGTTTTGGGTTAAAATTAGTGTGTCGGGTCAAAATTAGAGCCTTGCGTTAAAATTACGGTTTTGGGTTAAAATTTGGGTTTAGGCTCAAAATTAGGGTTTATGGTTTGAATTAGGGTTTTGAGTTTAAGATAGGGTTTTGGGTCAAAATTAGGCCTTTGGGGGTTAAGATTTGGGTTTTGGGTCAAAATTTGGGTTTAGGGTTTTCATGTCAAAATTAGGTTTTTGGGTCGAATTTTGGGTTTAGGGTCAAAATTAGGGTTTAGGGTTTGAAATTGGGTTTTGAGTTTTAAATAGGGTCAAAATAAGGGCTTTGGGTAAAATTTTGGGTTTTCGGTCCAAATTGGGGTTTTGGGTCCAAATTATGGCTTTAGGTTAAAATTATGGTTTTGGGTTAAAATTTGGGTTTATGATCAAAATTAGGGTTTAGGGGTCAAAATTTTGGTTTTGGCTCAAAATTTTGGGTTTGAGACAAAATTTGGGTTTTGAGACAAAATTTAGGTTTTGGGTCGATATTAGGGTTTCGAGTTAGAAAAGGTTTTGGGTAAAAAATAAGGTTAGAATTAGCGTTTTTGGCAAAAATTAGGTTTTCGGGTCAAAATTAGGTTTTGGGCCAAATTTTGGGTTTAGGGTCAAAATTAGGGTTTTGGGTTTGAAATAGGGTTTTGAGTTTAAAATATTGGGTCAAAATTAGAGCTTTGGGTCAAATTTCAGGTTTAGTGTAAAAGTTAGGTTTTAGGGTTTGAATTAGGGTTTTGGGGCAAAATTAGGGCTTTGGGGTTAAAATTTGGGTTTTGGGTCAAAATTTGGGTTTTCGGTCAAAATTTGTGTTTAGGGTTTGAATTAGGGTTTTGATTTAAAACAAGGTTAGAATTAGGGTTTAGGGTTTGATATAGGGTTCATGGTTTGAAATAGGGTTTCGATTTAAGATTAGGGTTTCGGTCAAAATTAGGGTTCTTGGTCGATTTAGGAGAAAAATTAGGGTTTAGGGTTTGAAATAAGGTCGAGTTTAAAATAGGGTTTGGGTAAAAAATAGGGTTAAAATTAGGGTTTTGGTCAAAATTAGGTCTTTGGGTTAAAATTAGAGTTTCGGGTTATAATTAGGGTTTAGGATCAAAATTAGGGTTTAGGGTTTGAATTAGGGTTTTTAGTTTAAATTAGGGTTTTGGGTCAAAATTAGGGCTTTGGGGGTTAAAATTTGGGGTTTGGGTCAAAATTTGGGTTTAGGGTTTTGGTCAAAATTAGGGTTTTGGGTCGAATTTAGGGTTTAGGGACAAAATTGGGGTTGAAGTTTTGAAATTGGGTTGAGTTTTAAATATTGGGTCAAATATAGGGTCAAAATAAGGGCTTTGGGTCAAATTTTGGGTTTTGGGTCAAAATTTGGGTTTTGGGCCAAATTAGGGTTTAGGGTTTGAATTAGGGTTTTGTGTGAAAAATAAGGTTTCGGGTAAAAAATTAGGTTAGAATTAGGGTTTTGGGTTTAAATTAGGGTTTCTGGTCAAAACTAGGTTTTTGGGTCAAATTTTTGGTTTAGGGTCAAAATTAGGGTTTGGGGTTTGAAATAGGGTTTTGAGTTTAAAATATTGGGCATACAATAGGTACTTATTAGGGCTTTGGGTCGAAATTAGGGTTTCGGGTCAAAATTAGGGTTCGGGGTCAAATTTAGGGTTTTGGGTCAAAATCAGGGTTTATGGTTAGAATTAGGGTTTCGTGACAAAATTAGGGTTCTGGGTCAAATTTAGGGTTCAGGGTCCAAATTAGGGTTTTGGATCAAAATTAGGTTTTGGGTCAAATTTTGGGTTTAGGATCAAAATTAGGGTTTAGGGTTTAAATTAGGGTTTTGAGTTAAAAATAGGGTTTAGGGTCAAAATTAGGGTTTAGGATTTAAAATTGGCTTTTGAGTTTTAAATATTGGGTCAAAAATAGGGTCAAAATAAGGGCTTTGGGTAAAATTTTGGGTTTTGGGTCCAAATTGGGGTTTTGGGACAAAAATTGGGTTTTGGGTCAAAATTAGGGTTTAGGGTTTGAATTAGGGTTTTGAGTTATAAATATAGTTTTGCGTAAAAAAAATAAGGTTAGAATTAGGGTTTTGGGTTAAAATTAGTGTGTCGGGTCAAAATTAGAGCCTTGCGTTAAAATTACGGTTTTGGGTTAAAATTTGGGTTTAGGCTCAAAATTAGGGTTTATGGTTTGAATTAGGGTTTTGAGTTTAAGATAGGGTTTTGGGTCAAAATTAGGCCTTTGGGGGTTAAGATTTGGGTTTTGGGTCAAAATTTGGGATTAGGGTTTTCGTGTCAAAATTAGGTTTTTGGGTCGAATTTTGGGTTTAGGGTCAAAATTAGGGTTTAGGGTTTGAAATTGGGTTTTGAGTTTTAAATAGGGTCAAAATAAGGGCTTTGGGTAAAATTTTGGGTTTTCGGTCCAAATTGGGTTTTTGGGTCCAAATTATGGCTTTAGGTTAAAATTATGGTTTTGGGTTAAAATTTGGGTTTATGATCAAGATTAGGGTTTAGGGGTCAAAATTTTGGTTTTGGGTCAAAATTTTGGTTTTGAGACAAAATTTGGGTTTTGAGACAAAATTTAGGTTTTGGGTCGATATTAGGGTTTCGAGTTAAAAAAAGGTTTTGGGTAAAAAATAAGGTTAGAATTAGCGTTTTTGGCAAAAATTAGGTTTTCGGGTCAAAATTAGGTTTTGGGCCAAATTTTGGGTTTAGGGTCAAAATTAGGGTTTTGGGTTTGAAATAGGGTTTTGAGTTTAAAATATTGGGTCAAAATTAGAGCTTTGGGTAAAATTTCAGGTTTAGTGTAAAAGTTAGGTTTTAGGGTTTGAATTAGGGTTTTGGGTCAAAATTAGGGCTTTGGGGTTAAAATTTGGGTTTTGGGTCAAAATTTGTGTTTAGGGTTTGAATTAGGGTTTTGATTTAAAACAAGGTTAGAATTAGGGTTTAGGGTTTGAAATAGGGTTCATGGTTTGAAATAGGGTTTCGATTTAAGATTAGGGTTTCGGGTCAAAATTAGGGTTCTTGGTCAGATTTAGGAGAAAAATTAGGGTTTAGGGTTTGAAATAAGGTCGAGTTTAAAATAGGGTTTGGGTAAAAAATAGGGTTAAAATTAGGGTTTCGGGTCAAAATTAGGTCTTTGGGTTAAAATTAGAGTTTCGGGTTATAATTAGGGTTTAGGATCAAAATTAGGGTTTAGGGTTTGAATTAGGGTTTTTAGTTTAAATTAGGGTTTTGGGTCAAAATTAGGGCTTTGGGGGGTTAAAATTTGGGTTTTGGGTCAAAATTTGGGTTTAGGGTTTTCGGGTCAAAATTAGGGTTTTGGGTCGAATTTAGGGTTTAGGGACAAAATTGGGGTTGAAGTTTTGAAATTGGGTTGAGTTTTAAATATTGGGTCAAATATAGGGTCAAAATAAGGGCTTTGGGTCAAATTTTGGGTTTTGGGTCAAAATTTGGGTTTTGGGCCAAATTAGGGTTTAGGGTTTGAATTAGGGTTTTGTGTGAAAAATAAGGTTTCGGGTAAAAAATTAGGTTAGAATTAGGGTTTTGGGTTTAAATTAGGGTTTCTGGTCAAAACTAGGTTTTTGGGTCAAATTTTTGGTTTAGGGTCAAAATTAGGGTTTGGGGTTTGAAATAGGGTTTTGAGTTTAAAATATTGGGCATACAATAGGTACTTATTAGGGCTTTGGGTCGAAATTAGGGTTTCGGGTCAAAATTAGGGTTCGGGGTCAAATTTAGGGTTTTGGGTCAAAATCAGGGTTTATGGTTAGAATTAGGGTTTCGTGACAAAATTAGGGTTCTGGGTCAAATTTAGGGTTCAGGGTCCAAATTAGGGTTTTGGATCAAAATTAGGTTTTTGGGTCAAATTTTGGGTTTAGGATCAAAATTAGGGTTTAGGGTTTAAATTAGGGTTTTGAGTTAAAAATAGGGTTTAGGGTCAAAATTAGGGTTTAGGATTTAAAATTGGCTTTTGAGTTTTAAATATTGGGTCAAAAATAGGGTCAAAATAAGGGCTTTGGGTAAAATTTTGGGTTTTGGGTCCAAATTGGGGTTTTGGGACAAAAATTGGGTTTTGGGTCAAAATTAGGGTTTAGGGTTTGAATTAGGGTTTTGAGTTATAAATATAGTTTTGCGTAAAAAATAAGGTTAGAATTAGGGTTTTGGGTTAAAATTAGTGTGTCGGGTCAAAATTAGAGCCTTTGCGTTAAAATTACGGTTTTGGGTTAAAATTTGGGTTTAGGCTCAAAATTAGGGTTTATGGTTTGAATTAGGGTTTGAGTTTAAGATAGGGTTTTGGGTCAAAATTAGGCCTTTGGGGGTTAAGATTTGGGTTTTGGGTCAAAATTTGGGTTTAGGGTTTTCGTGTCAAAATTAGGTTTTTGGGTCGAATTTTGGGTTTAGGGTCAAAATTAGGGTTTAGGGTTTGAAATTGGGTTTTGAGTTTTAAATAGGGTCAAAATAAGGGCTTTGGGTAAAATTTTGGGTTTTCGGTCCAAATTGGGGTTTTGGGTCCAAATTATGGCTTTAGGTTAAAATTATGGTTTTGGGTTAAAATTTGGGTTTATGATCAAAATTAGGGTTTAGGGGTCAAAATTTTGGTTTTGGGTCAAAATTTTGGTTTTGAGACAAAATTTGGGTTTTGAGACAAAATTTAGGTTTTGGGTCGATATTAGGGTTTCGAGTTAAAAAAGGTTTTGGGTAAAAAATAAGGTTAGAATTAGCGTTTTTGGCAAAAATTAGGTTTTCGGGTCAAAATTAGGTTTTGGGCCAAATTTTGGGTTTAGGGTCAAAATTAGGGTTTTGGGTTTGAAATAGGGTTTTGAGTTTAAAATATTGGGTCAAAATTAGAGCTTTGGGTAAAATTTCAGGTTTAGTGTAAAAGTTAGGTTTTAGGGTTTGAATTAGGGTTTTGGGTCAAAATTAGGGCTTTGGGGTTAAAATTTGGGTTTTGGGTCAAAATTTGGGTTTTGGGTCAAAATTTGTGTTTAGGGTTTGAATTAGGGTTTTGATTTAAAACAAGGTTAGAATTAGGGTTTAGGGTTTGAAATAGGGTTCATGGTTTGAAATAGGGTTTCGATTTAAGATTAGGGTTTCGGGTCAAAATTAGGGTTCTTGGTCAGATTTAGGAGAAAAATTAGGGTTTAGGGTTTGAAATAAGGTCGAGTTTAAAATAGGGTTTGGGTAAAAAAATAGGGTTAAAATTAAGGTTTCGGGTCAAAATTTGGTCTTTGGGTTAAAATTAGAGTTTCGGGTTATAATTAGGGTTTAGGATCAAAATTAGGGTTTAGGGTTTGAATTAGGGTTTTTAGTTTAAATTAGGGTTTTGGGTCAAAATTAGGGCTTTGGGGGGTTAAAATTTGGGTTTTGGGTCAAAATTTGGGTTTAGGGTTTTCGGGTCAAAATTAGGGTTTTGGGTCGAATTTAGGGTTTAGGGACAAAATTGGGGTTGAAGTTTTGAAATTGGGTTGAGTTTTAAATATTGGGTCAAATATAGGGTCAAAATAAGGGCTTTGGGTCAAATTTTGGGTTTTGGGTCAAAATTTGGGTTTTGGGCCAAATTAGGGTTTAGGGTTTGAATTAGGGTTTTGTGTGAAAAATAAGGTTTCGGGTAAAAAATTAGGTTAGAATTAGGGTTTTGGGTTTAAATTAGGGTTTCTGGTCAAAACTAGGTTTTTGGGTCAAATTTTTGGTTTAGGGTCAAAATTAGGGTTTGGGGTTTGAAATAGGGTTTTGAGTTTAAAATATTGGGCATACAATAGGTACTTATTAGGGCTTTGGGTCGAAATTAGGGTTTCGGGTCAAAATTAGGGTTCGGGGTCAAATTTAGGGTTTTGGGTCAAAATCAGGGTTTATGGTTAGAATTAGGGTTTCGTGACAAAATTAGGGTTCTGGGTCAAATTTAGGGTTCAGGGTCCAAATTAGGGTTTTGGATCAAAATTAGGTTTTTGGGTCAAATTTTGGGTTTAGGATCAAAATTAGGGTTTAGGGTTTAAATTAGGGTTTTGAGTTAAAAATAGGGTTTAGGGTCAAAATTAGGGTTTAGGATTTAAAATTGGCTTTTGAGTTTTAAATATTGGGTCAAAAATAGGGTCAAAATAAGGGCTTTGGGTAAATTTTTTGGGTTTTGGGTCCAAATTGGGGTTTTGGGACAAAAATTGGGTTTTGGGTCAAAATTAGGGTTTAGGGTTTGAATTAGGGTTTTGAGTTATAAATATAGTTTTGCGTAAAAAAATAAGGTTAGAATTAGGGTTTTGGGTTAAAATTAGTGTGTCGGGTCAAAATTAGAGCCTTGCGTTAAAATTACGGTTTTGGGTTAAAATTTGGGTTTAGGCTCAAAATTAGGGTTTATGGTTTGAATTAGGGTTTTGAGTTTAAGATAGGGTTTTGGGTCAAAATTAGGCCTTTGGGGGTTAAGATTTGGGTTTTGGGTCAAAATTTGGGTTTAGGGTTTTCGTGTCAAAATTAGGTTTTTGGGTCGAATTTTGGGTTTAGGGTCAAAATTAGGGTTTAGGGTTTGAAATTGGGTTTTGAGTTTTAAATAGGGTCAAAATAAGGGCTTTGGGTAAAATTTTGGGTTTTCGGTCCAAATTGGGGTTTTGGGTCCAAATTATGGCTTTAGGTTAAAATTATGGTTTTGGGTTAAAATTTGGGTTTATGATCAAAATTAGGGTTTAGGGGTCAAAATTTTGGTTTTGGGTCAAAATTTTGGTTTTGAGACAAAATTTGGGTTTTGAGACAAAATTTAGGTTTTGGGTCAATATTAGGGTTTCGAGTTAAAAAAAGGTTTTGGGTAAAAAATAAGGTTAGAATTAGCGTTTTTGGCAAAAATTAGGTTTTCGGGTCAAAATTAGGTTTTGGGCCAAATTTTGGGTTTAGGGTCAAAATTAGGGTTTTGGGTTTGAAATAGGGTTTTGAGTTTAAAATATTGGGTCAAAATTAGAGCTTTGGGTCAAATTTCAGGTTTAGTGTAAAAGTTAGGTTTTAGGGTTTGAATTAGGGTTTTGGGTCAAAATTAGGGCTTTGGGGTTAAAATTTGGGTTTTGGGTCAAAATTTGGGTTTTGGGTCAAAATTTGTGTTTAGGGTTTGAATTAGGGTTTTGATTTAAAACAAGGTTAGAATTAGGGTTTAGGGTTTGAAATAGGGTTCATGGTTTGAAATAGGGTTTCGATTTAAGATTAGGGTTTCGGGTCAAAATTAGGGTTCTTGGTCAGATTTAGGAGAAAAATTAGGGTTTAGGGTTTGAAATAAGGTCGAGTTTAAAATAGGGTTTGGGTAAAAAATAGGGTTAAAATTAGGGTTTCGGGTCAAAATTAGGTCTTTGGGTTAAAATTAGAGTTTCGGGTTATAATTAGGGTTTAGGATCAAAATTAGGGTTTAGGGTTTGAATTAGGGTTTTTAGTTTAAATTAGGGTTTTGGGTCAAAATTAGGGCTTTGGGGGGTTAAAATTTGGGTTTTGGGTCAAAATTTGGGTTTAGGGTTTTCGGGTCAAAATTAGGGTTTTGGGTCGAATTTAGGGTTTAGGGACAAAATTGGGGTTGAAGTTTTGAAATTGGGTTGAGTTTTAAATATTGGGTCAAATATAGGGTCAAAATAAGGGCTTTGGGTCAAATTTTGGGTTTTGGGTCAAAATTTGGGTTTTGGGTCAAATTAGGGTTTAGGGTTTGAATTAGGGTTTTGTGTGAAAAATAAGGTTTCGGGTAAAAAATTAGGTTAGAATTAGGGTTTTGGGTTTAAATTAGGGTTTCTGGTCAAAACTAGGTTTTTGGGTCAAATTTTTGGTTTAGGGTCAAAATTAGGGTTTGGGGTTTGAAATAGGGTTTTGAGTTTAAAATATTGGGCATACAATAGGTACTTATTAGGGCTTTGGGTCGAAATTAGGGTTTCGGGTCAAAATTAGGGTTCGGGGTCAAATTTAGGGTTTTGGGTCAAAATCAGGGTTTATGGTTAGAATTAGGGTTTCGTGACAAAATTAGGGTTCTGGGTCAAATTTAGGGTTCAGGGTCCAAATTAGGGTTTTGGATCAAAATTAGGTTTTTGGGTCAAATTTTGGGTTTAGGATCAAAATTAGGGTTTAGGGTTTAAATTAGGGTTTTGAGTTAAAAATAGGGTTTAGGGTCAAAATTAGGGTTTAGGATTTAAAATTGGCTTTTGAGTTTTAAATTTTGGGTCAAAAATAGGGTCAAAATAAGGGCTTTGGGTAAAATTTTGGGTTTTGGGTCCAAATTGGGGTTTTGGGACAAAAATTGGGTTTTGGTTCCAAATTAGGGTTTTTGGTCAAAATTAGGGTTTAGGGTTTGAATTAGGGTTTTGACTTATAAATACAGTTTTGCGTAAAAAAATAAGGTTAGAATTAGGGTTTTGGGTTAAAATTAGTGTGTCGGGTCAAAATTAGAGCCTTGCGTTAAAATTACGGTTTTGGGTTAAAATTTGGGTTTAGGCTCAAAATTAGGGTTTATGGTTTGAATTAGGGTTTTGAGTTTAAGATAGGGTTTTGGGTCAAAATTAGGCCTTTGGGGGTTAAGATTTGGGTTTTGGGTCAAAATTTGGGTTTAGGGTTTTCGTGTCAAAATTAGGTTTTTGGGTCGAATTTTGGGTTTAGGGTCAAAATTAGGGTTTAGGGTTTGAAATTGGGTTTTGAGTTTTAAATAGGGTCAAAATAAGGGCTTTGGGTAAAATTTTGGGTTTTCGGTCCAAATTGGGGTTTTGGGTCCAAATTATGGCTTTAGGTTAAAATTATGGTTTTGGGTTAAAATTTGGGTTTATGATCAAAATTAGGGTTTAGGGGTCAAAATTTTGGTGTGTCAAAATTTTGGTTTTGAGACAAAATTAGGGTTTTGAGACAAAATTTAGGTTTTGGGTCAATATTAGGGTTTCGAGTTAAAAAAAGGTTTTGGGTAAAAAATAAGGTTAGAATTAGCGTTTTTGGCAAAAATTAGGTTTTCGGGTCAAAATTAGGTTTTGGGCCAAATTTTGGGTTTAGGGTCAAAATTAGGGTTTTGGGTTTGAAATAGGGTTTTGAGTTTAAAATATTGGGTCAAAATTAGAGCTTTGGGTCAAATTTCAGGTTTAGTGTAAAAGTTAGGTTTTAGGGTTTGAATTAGGGTTTTGGGTCAAAATTAGGGCTTTGGGGTTAAAATTTGGGTTTTGGGTCAAAATTTGGGTTTTGGGTCAAAATTTGTGTTTAGGGTTTGAATTAGGGTTTTGATTTAAAACAAGGTTAGAATTAGGGTTTAGGGTTTGAAATAGGGTTCATGGTTTGAAATAGGGTTTCGATTTAAGATTAGGTTTCGGGTCAAAATTAGGGTTCTTGGTCAGATTTAGGAGAAAAATTAGGGTTTAGGGTTTGAAATAAGGTCGAGTTTAAAATAGGGTTTGGGTAAAAATAGGGTTAAAATTAGGGTTTCGGTCAAAATTAGGTCTTTAGGTTAAAATTAGAGTTTCGGGTTATAATTAGGGTTTAGGATCAAAATTAGGGTTTAGGGTTTGAATTAGGGTTTTTAGTTTAAATTAGG
>JAUPTC010000015.1:2134191-2153124 GCA_030762895.1 Sophora flavescens
GAGGCGTTGTATGGCGAAAGTGTAGGACCCCACGTTATGTTGGTATGAGGCTGGTGAAAACCAAGTTTTGGGTCCGGATGTGGTACAACGGGACTACGGAACAAGTCGGGAAGATAAGGGGAAAAGATGAAGGAAGCACAAGATAGGCGGAGGAGCTACGGTGACAAGAGGAGGAGACCATTAGAATTCCGGAAGGTGATCACATATTCTTGAGAGTTACTCGAAAAGCTGGAATTGGCGGAGCTATGAAATCCCGAAAACTTACTCCTCGTTTCATTGGACCTTTTGATTCTTGACGAATTGGGCGATGGCTTACCAAATTGCCTTGCCACCTAATCTTTCCAACGTTCATGACGTCTTTCATGTTTCTCAATTGAGAAAGTACCACCCTAATCCATCTCATGTGATTGAGTCCGAGTCTATACAATTGCGAGAGAACCCGGAGCATGAGGTATTACCTGTAAGGATCACGGATAGACGGATCAAGGAACTTCGCGGTAGGCAGATTCCTTTGGTTAAAATCTTATGGGATGAAGCTACTGGAGATGCAACTTGGGAACGCGAGGCGGATATGCAACAACAATATCCACATCTTTTACGAGGCACGTAAATTCCGAGGACGAAATTTTCTTTTAAGAGGGGTAGTAATGTGACCATGATTTTCGGTATGCGGTTAATAAATTAAAATATAAGTAATTATATTTTAATATGAAGTTTAGGAAATGTTTGTAATAAAAAAAAATCATATTCTTGATCTACCTTACGAAAATAGCTCACAAGTAAAATTTTATTTGAAAATTCAGACGGAAGTCGGTCTCACGTTTTCTCTACCAAGTATAATTTTCCTGAGTAGGAAACATAATTTTAACCCGTAAACAAGACGGTTAGTGTTTTTTAGGATGTTTTGTGTGGGTATGGAGATTTTCACAAAATCTCGTCCGGGGCCAAATTCTAAGTATTACCCGAGCGAAATCGTCGAGAAATACGATCGGGGAAGTCATCTGATACGCAATGGAGCATAGCACAAAGGAAACGAAAGGACTAGAAGAGACATGATATGATGGCAAATAGTAACCACCATCACTCACCTTTTCAAAATTTTACTTTTTCAACTCTTTTCTCTCTCCTACCTTACCTCCACCTTACAACACCATACCTTACCACCATACTTCCCATACCTCCAATCTTCCTCAACAATCTACTTCAATTTTCTCTCATTTTTCCTCTCCTTTTCTCTCCAAAACCGTGCCCCCTTTCCCTCCATCTATATATACCCATTTCATCACTTCACTCACACTTTTCTTCTTCTTCATCTTCTTCCTTTTAAAAAAATAAATAAAAAAAGTTCAAACCTTTAAAGCTTTGGTTTTTACTTCTCTTTTCAACTTGATTCCTTCATCAAAGTTGTTCATCTTCTTGAGGTTAATGATTCTATTTAGTTTTCTTTTCAAGTTCTTGCATTCATTTCATAGTTTATGCTTTATGTTTTCTTTAAGCCCTTAAACTTCTAAAAACTCTTAAAAATGGTAGAAAACTCCGTTTGAGTTGAAACCACTTCCTATGTTCTTGTTTTTACTCCTATTACAACATACTAAAAGACTGTGTAAAACAAAAATTTCGAACCCCTTTATCCATGCAAGGCCGAAACCATGCCTATGGTTTAGGTTGGATTTTGTTTCAACTTTTGCTTTTATGAACTTATATTTGAGTTCTATTCCAAGATGATCATGACAAAGGGCTCCTTTATACTAAAGGATGCTAGGTTTAAGTGATTGGAAAAGTTTAAATCTTTTTCATTGAGTTTCCTATGATGGCCCGAAACTCATTTGTTTTGGACCTAGGATGTGTTGTTTTTATTTTCCAAGATGATTATGGATTAAAGCTCCTTATGTGAAAGGATGCTATATCTAAAAAGATTGGAACGTTTTAGGTTGTTTCTCTTCCAAAATGATTATAGATTGAGCTCCTTAATATCAAAGGATGCTATGTCTAAAAGATTGGATGATTTAAAGATTTCTAGCTTAAAAATCCTATGATGGCCGAAACCTAAGGTTTATGGACCTAGGATGCCTTGTTTTTCATTTTCCAAAATGATCATGGTTTTAAGCTCCTTACTATGTATGGATGCTAAGCTAAAGAGATTGGAAAGTTTAGAAATTTCTAGCCAATTCAATTATGTTGGCCGAAACTTATATTAAAGGAAATAAAATGTTTTTGATTTGCTTTGTGAAAACTAGTACTTGATTCATACTCCTTAATACTCTAAGATCATTGATCTAAGAGGTTGTGTCGATTTGAAAATCCTGGCCTATTTTTGTTATACAAGGCCGAAACCTACCCTAAGTGGTTGGATGATTTTTATTCCATATTTTCAACTTATGCCAATTTATTTAAGTTACCTAGAGTCTAAGTGATAAGTATCCAAAAGCTTAGGTTGAGAAAACAATCCTAGCTTTCATTTGAATTAAATGGCCGAACCTAGCATAATGAGGGCATAGATGAATTTGTTTGAGTTATTTTTAATTATGTTGCTTGGTTGAGGTGGTGTTGGTAACTTGTGGTGTGGCAACGAGGAGCTTCGAGTTCGGAAGTTCCGTGAGAACTCAGGTGGGGGAAAGAATCAATCTACCGTCGGGAACGATAAGTAGTAGATTATATATTAATTGTGTAGGGCGACCCAAACCCTACTAGAAAATCGAATAATCGACAAGACCAAAATCACGTTGGAGTTGTTTTTCTGTAAAACCAATGTTGATTCGGGGATTGTAGGATTATCGGTGTTGGATTGCTTATATGATATTGAGAATGTATGAATTTATTGATGCTGATATTACTGTGATATTTTAATATGATATTGAGAATGTAGGAATTTATTGATGCTGATATTACTGTGATATTTTATGATGATTGCTATGTTTATATGAGAATGTATTATAGCTTGATGATAATTGAACTGCTTTGTTCCACAATGTTTTGATATATGGTTAGAGATTTTGATGTGTATTAAGACATGATAATTAGAGGAATGTGTGCGGGGGTTCATGATATATGAGTTTAGAAGGTTCCCAACCGAGATGTGATTATTGTTGGGTTTATTCATGAAATAGTGATGAGAGGTTACGGCACTAGGGGGTGACCTGAAACAGGGTCTGTGATATTTTCATATGATCGACTTGAAACATGGTCTGGTTGGCTTGAAACATAGTCTGGTTGGATTGAAACATAGTCTGGTTGACTTGAAACATAGTCTGGTTGACTGGAAATATAGTCTGTTTTACTTGAGATGGAAATTTGGATATGTGGTTGTGGCCAAACATTCATACTGCATTGCATTGCATCATGACAAAGGGTAGATGAGGATATATATCAATTTGAGGATGACTTGTTAGAAATGTGTGTTGATTGTCTATGGCAATTAGTGTATCATTTACTATGAATCTTTTTCCGCTTTTGATGATAGCATGTTTCTTATCCCCTGTACTTTTCTCTGCTTTGTTCTATCGTTTATGGCTCGTGTTCGAAGATCCTGTTGATGAGCCGAACAAGGAGGAGCTGAACGGAACTCCTTACGAGCCGGATGCCGGAGGACGAGCGGTGACCCATGATGAGTAGGGACTAGTCCTAGTTATGGCCATTGCGTCTGTGTAACGACACTTTATCTTTTCCGCCTTTACGTTTGTATAACTTGTACACCTGTTAGGGCTCCTATTGTCGGGATGCTCTAAAACAGTGTTTTGTTTAACTCTGATTTCACTTACATATGCTTAATATGGTCATGTTTTCTTATTCCTGTTCTACATGAATATGTTTACTTAATAATTTAAGTTTTAATTCCGCCGTATTTTCATGTTAAGTTTAAGAATAAGAACATAATAATCAAGTTTATTTCCAAATAAAACACCGAGGCACAGCGGGGTGTCTCACAACCCATAAACCCTAATTTTGATCCTAAACCCTAATTTTAACCCGAAACCAAAATTTTGACCCAGAGCCCTAATTTTGACCTGAAATACTAATTTTAACCCAAAACCCTAATTCTAACCTTATTTTTAACCCAAAACCCTATTTTTAACTCAAAACCCTAATTCAAACCCTAATCCCTAATTTTGACCCTAAACCCCAAATTTGACCCAAAAACCTTATTTTGATCCAAAACCCTAATTTTAACCCAGAACCCTAATTCTAACCCGAAACCTTAATTTTAAATCAAATCCCTATTTCAAACCCTAATCCCTTATTTTGACCCGAAACCCTAAATATGACCCAGAACCCTAATTTTGACCCGAAACCATAATTTTAAACCAAAACTCTTATTCTAATCCTATTTTTGACCCATAACCCTATTTTTAACTCAAAATCTTAATTCAAACACAAAACTCTAATTTTGACCCAAATCCCGAATTTGGACCCAATACCAAAATTGTAACCCAAAACCCTAATTTTAACCCAAAGCCCTAATTTTGACCCAAAACCATAATTCAAACTCTAATTTTGACCCTAAACCCTAAATTTGACCCAGAACCCTAACTTTGATCCGAAACCCTAATTTTAACTCAAAACCCCAATTCTAAGCCTATTTCGACCATAAACCCTATTTTCAACTCAAAACCCTAATTCAAACCCTGAACCCTAATTTTGACGACATGAAACCATAATTTCTCCCAAAACCCAAATTCTAACCCTAAGCCCTAATTTTGACCCTGAACCCTAATTTTGACCCAAAACCCTAATTCTAACCCTATTTTTGACCCAAAACCCTATTTTAAACTCAAAACCTTATTTCAAATCCTAAACCCTAATTTTGACCCAAAACACTAAATTTGACCCAGAACCCTAATTTTTACCTGAAACACTACTTTTAACCCAAAGCTCTAATTTTCACCCAAAACCCTAATTCTAACCTTATTTTTTACCCAAAACCCAATTTTTATCTCAAAACCCTAATTCAAACACTAAACCCTAATTTTGACCCAAAACCCAAATTTTAACCCCAAGCCCTAGTTTTGACCCAAAACACTATTTTAAACCCAAAACCGTAATTCAAACCCTAAACCCTAATTTTGATCCTAAACCCTAATTTTATCCCCAAAACCATAATTTTGATCCGAAGTCCTAATTTTGACCCGAAGCCCCAATTTTAACCCTAAACCCTAAATTTGACCCAGAACTCTAATTTTGATCAGAAACCCTAATTTTGACCCAAAACCCTAATTCTAACCCTATTTTTGACCCAAAACTTTATTTTTAACTCAAAACCCTAATTCAAACCCTAAACCCTAATTTTGACAAAAAACCCAAATTCTAAACGTATTTTTGGCCCAAAACTCTATTTTAAACTCAAAACCCTAAACCCTAATTTGGACCCTAAACCCTAATTTTTGACCCAGAACCCTAATTTTGACCCGAAACCCTAATTCTAACCCTATTTTTGACCCAAAATCCTATTTTAAACTCAAAATTCTATTTCAAACCCTAAACCCTAATTTTGAACCAAAACCCTTTTTTTAGATTCAACACCCTAATTCAAACCCTAAACCCTAATTTTGATCCTAAACTCTAATTTTAACCCAAAATCATAATTTTAACCAAAAGCCCTAATTTTGACCCGAAACCCTAATTTTAACCCAAAACCCTAATTCTAACCTTATTTTTTACCCAAAACCCTAATTTGGACCCAAAACCTAACTTTTGACCCAAAACCCTAATTTTAACCCAAAGCCCTAATTTTGACACAAAACCTAAGTCTTACTCTATTTTTGTCCCAAAACACCATTTTAAACTCAACCCTATTTCAAACCCTAAACCCTAACTCTAACAATAATTTTAACTCAAAACCTTAATCCAAACCCTAAACCCAAATTTTGACCCCAAACCCAAATTCTGACCCAAAACCCAAATTCTGACACAAAACCCTATTTTAAACTCAAAACCCTAATTCAACCCATAAACCCTAATTTTGATCCTAAACCCTAATTTTAACTCGAAACCAAAATTTTGACCCAGAGCCCTAATTTTGACCTGAAACACTAATTTTAACCCAAAACCCTAATTCTAACCTTATTTTAAACCCAAAACCCTATTTTTAACTCAAAACCATAATTCAAACCCTAAACCCTAATTTTGACCCTAAACCCAAAATTTGACCCAAAAACCTTATTTTGATCCAAAACCCTAATTTTAACCCAGAACCCTAATTTTGACCGGAAACCCTAATTTAAACTCAAATCCCTATTTCAAATCCTAAACCCTTATTTTGACCCGAAACCCTAAATATGACCCAGAACCCTAATTTTGACCCGAAACCATAATTTTAAACCAAAACTCTAATTCTAATCCTATTTTTGACCCATAACCCTATTTTTAACTCAAAATCTTAATTCAAACCCTAAACTCTAATTTTGACCCAAATCCCTAATTTGGACCCAATACCAAAATTGTAACCCAAAACCCTAATTTTAACCCAAAGCCCTAATTTTGACCCAAAACCATAATTCAAACTCTAATTTTGACCCAAAGCTCTAATTTTCACCGAGAACCCTAATTTTGATCCGAAACCCTAATTTTAACTCAAAACCCTAATTCTAACCCTATTTCGACCATAAACCCTATTTTTAACTCAAAACCCTAATTCAACCCCTAAACCCTAATTTTGATGACACGAAACCATAATTTTTCCCAAAACCCAAATTCTAACCCAAAGCCCTAATTTTGACCTTGAACCCTAATTTTAACCCAAAACCCTAATTCTAACCCTATTTTTGACCCAAAACCCTAATTTAAACTCAAAACCGTATTTCAAATCCTAAACCCTAAATTTGACCCAGAACCCTAATTTTTACCTAAAACACTACTTTTAACCCAAAGCTCTAATTTTCACCCAAAACCCTAATTCTAACCTTATTTTTACCCAAAACCCAATTTTTAACTGAAAACCTTAATTCAAACACTAAACCCTAATTTTGACCCAAAACCCAAAATTTAACCCCAAGCCCTAGTTTTGACCCAAAACACTATTTTAAACCCAAAACCGTAATTCAAATCCTAAACCCTAATTTTATCCCCCAAACAATAATTTTGATCCGAAGCCCTAATTTTGACCCTAAACCCTAAATTTGACCCAGAACTCTAATTTTGATCCGAAACCCTAATTTTGACCAAAAACCCTAATTCTAACCCTATTTTTGACCCAAAACTTTATTTTTAACTCAAAATCGTAATTCAAACCCTAAACCCTAATTTTGACAAAAAACCCAAATTCTAAACGTATTTTTGGCCCAAAACTCTATTTTAAACTCAAAACCCTAAACCCTAATTTGGACCCTAAACCGTAATTTTTTTCCCGAAACCCTAATTCCAACCCTATTTTTGACCCAAAATCTTATTTTAAACTCAAAATTCTATTTCAAACCCTAAATCCTAATTTTGACCCAAAACCCTTTTTTAAACTCAACACCCCAATTCAAACCCTAAACCCTAATTTTGATCCTAAACTCTAATTTTAACCCAAAATCATAATTTTAACCAAAAGCCCTAATTTTGAGCCGAAACCCTAATTTTAACCCAAAACCCTAATTCTATCCTTATTTTTTACCCAAAACCCTAATTTGGACCCAAAACCTAACTTTTGAACCAAAACCCTAATTTTAACCCAAAGCCCTAAATTTGACACAAAACCTAATTCTTACTCTATTTTTGAACCAAAACACCATTTTAAACTGAACCCTATTTCAAACCCTAAACCCTAATTCTAACGATATTTTTAACTCATAACCCGAATCCAAACCCTAAACCCAAATTTTGACCCCAAACCCAAATTCTGACCCACAACCCAAATTTTGACCCAAAACCCAAATTCTGGCACAAAACCCTATTTTAAACTCAAAACCCTAATTCAACCCATAAACCCTAATTTTAATCCTAAACCCTAATTTTAACCCGAAACCAAAATTTTAACCCAGAGCCTTAATTTTGACCTGAAACACTAATTTTAACCCAAAACCCTAATTCTAACCTTATTTTTAATCCAAAACCCTATTTTTAACTCAAAACCATAATTCAAACCCTAAACCCTAATTTTGACCCTAAACCCAAAATTTGACCCAAAAACCTTATTTTGATCCAAAACCCTAATTTTAACCCAGAACCCTAATTTTGGCCCGAAACCCTAATTTAAACTCAAATCCCTATTTCAAATCCTAAACCCTTATTTTGACCCGAAACCCTAAATATGACCCAGCACCCTAATTTTGACCCGAAACCATAATTTTAAACCAAAACTCTAATTCTAATCCTATTTTTGACCCGTAACCCTATTTTTAACTCAAAATCTTAATTCAAACCCTAAACTCTAATTTTGACCCAAATCCCTAATTTGCACCCAGTACCAAAATTGTAACCCAAAACCCTAATTTTAACCCAAAGCCCTAATTTTGACCCAAAACCATAATTCAAACGCTAATTTTGACCCAAAGCTCTATTTTTCACCCATAACACTAATTTTGATCCGAAACCCTAATTTTAACTCAAAACCCTAATTCTAACCCTATTTCGACCATAAACCCTATTTTTAACTCAAAACCCTAATTCAACCCCTAAACCCTAATTTTGACGACACGAAACCATAATTTTTCCCAAAACCCAAATTCAAACCCTAAGCCCTAATTTTGACATTGAACCCTAATTTTAACCCAAAACCCTAATTCTAACCCTATTTTTGACCCAAAACCCTATTTTAAACTCAAAATCTTATTTCAAATCCTAAACCCTAATTTTGACCCAAAACACTAAATTTGACCCAGAACCCTAATTTTTACCTGAAACACTACTTTTAACCCAAAGCTCTAATTTTCACCCAAAACCCTAATTCTGACCTTATTTTTTACCCAAAACCCAATTTTTATCTCAAAAACCTAATTCTAACACTAAACCCTAATTTTGACCCAAAACCCAAATTTTAACCCCAAGCCCTAGTTTTGACCCAAAACACTATTTTAAACCCAAAACCGTAATTCAAATCCTAAACCCTAATTTTATCCCCAAAACCATAATTTTGATCCGAAGCCCTAATTTTGACCCGAAGCCCTAATTTTGACCCTAAACCCTAAATTTGACCTAGAACTCTAATTTTGATCTGAAACCCTAATTTTGACCCAAAACCTAATTCTAACCCTATTTTTGACCCAAAACTTTATTTTTAACTCAGAACCCTAATTCAAACCCTAAACCCTAATTTTGACAAAAAACCCAAATTCTAAACGTATTTTTGGCCAAAAACTCTATTTTAAACTCAAAACCCTAAACCCTAATTTGGACCCTAAACCCTAATTTTAGACCCAGAACCCTAATTTTGACCCGAAACCCTAATTCTAACCCTATTTTTGACCCAAAATCCTATTTTAAACTCAAAATTCTATTTCAAAACCTTAACCCTAATTTTGACCCAAAACCCTTTTTTAAACTCAACACCCTAATTCAAACCCTAAACCCTAATTTTGATCCTAAACTCTAATTTTAACCCAAAATCATAATTTTAACCCAAAGCCCTAATTTTGACCCGAAACCCTAATTTTAACCCAAAACCCTAATTCTAACCTTATTTTTAACCCAAAACCCTAATTTGGACCCAAAACCCAACTTTTGACCCAAAACCCTAACTTTAACCCAAATCCCTAATTTTGACACAAAACCTAATTCTTACTCTATTTTTGACCCAAAACACCATTTTAAACTCAACCCTATTTCAAACCCTAAACACTATTTCTAATGATATTTTTAACTCAAAACCCTAATCCAAACCCTAAACCCAAATTTTGACCCCAAACCATGACCCAAACCCACAACCCATTTGACCCAAAACCCAATTAACACAAAACCCTATTTCAAACTCAAAACCCTAATTCAACCTAAACCCTAATTTTGATCATAAACCCTAATTTTAACCCGAAACCAAAATCTTGACCCAGAGCCCTAATTTTGACCCGAAACCCTAATTTTAACCCAAAACCCTAATTCTAACCTTATTTTTAACCCAAAACCCTATTTTTAACTCAAAACCCTAATTCAAACCCCAAACCCTAATTTTGACCCTAAACCCAAAATTTGACCAAAAACCCTATTTTGATCCAAAACCCTAATTTTAACCCATAACCCTAATTTTGACCCAAAACCCTAATTTAAACTCAAATCCATATTTCAAACCCTAACCTTCTCCTATTTTGACCCAAACCCTAAATTTGACCCAAAACCTAATTTTGACCCGAAACCATAATTTTAAACCAAAACTCTAATTCTAATCCTATTATTGACCCATAACCCTATTTTTAACTCAAAATCTTAATTCAAACCCTAAACTCTAATTTTGACCCAAATCCCTAATTTGACCCAATACCAAAATTGTAACCCAAAACCCTAATTTTAACCCAAAGCCCTAATTTTGACCCAAAACCATAATTCAAACTCTAATTTTGACCCAAAGCTCTAATTTTCACCCAGAACCCTAATTTTGATCCGAAACCCTAAATTTAACTCAAAACCCTAATTCTAACCCTATTTCGATCATAAACCCTATTTTTAACTCAAAACCCTAATTCAACCCCTAAACCCTAATTTTGACGACACGAAACCATAATTTTTCCCAAAACCGAAATTCTAACCCAAAACCCTATTTTTACCTCAAAACCCTAATTTTGACCCTAAACCCAAAATTTGACCAAAAACCTTATTTTGATCCAAAACCCTAATTTTAACCCAGAACCCTAATTTGGACCCAAAACCCTAATTTAAACTCAAATCCATATTTCAAACCCTAAACCCTTATTTTGACCGGAAACCCTAAATATGACCCAGAAACCTAATTTTGACCCTAAACCCAAAATTTGACCAAAAACCTTATTTTGATCCAAAACCCTAATTTTAACCCAGAACCCTAATTTTGACCCAAAACCCTAATTTAAACTCAAATCCATTTTTCAAGACCCTAATTTTAACCCAAAGCCCTAATTTTGACCCAAAACCATAATTCAAACTCTAATTTTGACCCAAAGCTCTAATTTTCACCCAGAACACTAATTTTGATCCGAAACACTAATTTTAACTCAAAACCCTAATTCTAACCCTATTTCGATCATAAACCCTATTTTTAACTCAAAACCCTAATTCAACCCCTAAACCCTAATTTTGACGACACGAAACCATAATTTTTCCCAAAACCCAAATTCTAACCCAAAACCCTATTTTTACCTCAAAACCCTATTTTTACCTCAAAACCCTAATTTTGACCCTAAACCCAAAATTTGACCCCAAAACCTTATTTTGATCCAAAACCCTAATTTTAACCCAGAACCCTAATTTTGACCCAAAACCCTAATTTAAACTCAAATCCATATTTGAAACCCTAAACCCTTATTTTGACCGGAAACCCTAAATATGACCCAGAAACCTAATTTTGACCCGAAACCATAATTTTAAACCAAAACTCTAATTCTAATCCTATTATTGACCCATAACCCTATTTTTAACTCAAAATCTTAATTCAAACCCTAAACTCTAATTTTGACCCAAATCCCTAATTTGACCCAATACCAAAATTGTAACCCAAAACCCAAATTTTAACCCAAAGCCGTAATTTTGACCCAAAACCATAATTCAAACTCTAATTTTGACCCAAAGCTCTAATTTTCACCCAGAACCCTAATTTTGATCCGAAACCCTAATTTTAACTCAAAACCATAATTCTAACCCTATTTCGATCATAAACCCTATTTTTAACTCAAAACCCTAATTCAACCCCTAAACCCTAATTTTGACGACACGAAACCATAATTTTTCCCAAAACCCAAATTCTAACCCTAAGCCCTAATTTTGACCCTGAACCCTAATTTTGACCCAAAACCCTAATTCTAATCCTATTTTTGACCTAAAATACTATTTTAAACCCAAAACCGTAATTCAAATCCTAAACCCTAATTTTATCCCCAAAACCTTAATTTTGATCCGAAGCCCTAATTTTGACCCGAAGCCCTAATTTTGACCCGACGCCCTAATTTTGACCCTAAACCCTAAATTTGACCCAGAACTCTAATTTTGATCCGAAACCCTAAATTTGACTCAAAACCCTAATTCTAACCCTATTTTTGACCCAAAACTTTATTTTTAACTCAAAACCCTAATTCAAACCCTAAACCCTAATTTTGACAAAAAACCCAAATTCTAAACGTATTTTTGGCCCAAAACTCTATTTTAAACTCAAAACCCTAAACCCTAATTTGGACCCTAAACCCTAATTTTTGACCCAGAACCCTAATTTTGACCCGAAACCCTAATTCTAACCCTATTTTTGACCCAAAATCCAATTTTAAACTCAAAATTCTATTTCAAACCCTTAACCCTAATTTTGACCCAAAACCCTTTTTTAAACTCAACACCCTAATTCAAACCCTAAACCCTAATTTTGATCCTAAACTCTAATTTTAACCCAATATCATAATTTTAACCCAAAGCCCAAATTTTGACCCGAAACCCTAATTTTAAACCAAAACCCTAATTCTAACCTTATTTTTTACCCAAAACCCTAATTTGGACCCAAAACCCAACTTTTGACCCAAAACCCTAATTTTAACCCAAAGCCCTAATTTTGACACAAAACCCAATTCTTACTCTATTTTTGACCCAAAACCCTAATTTTAACCCAGAACCCTAATTTTGACCGGAAACCCTAATTTAAACTCAAATCCCTATTTCAAATCCTAAACCCTTATTTTGACCCGAAACCCTAAATATGACCCAGAACCCTAGTTTTGACCCGAAACCATAATTTAAAACCAAAACTCTAATTCTAATCCTATTTTTGACCCATAACCCTGTTTTTAACTCAAAATCTTAATTCAAACCCTAAACTCAAATTTTGACCCAAATCCCTAATTTGGACCCAATACCAAAATTGTAACCCAAAACCCTAATTTTAACCCAAAGCCCTAATTTTGGCCCAAAACCATAATTCAAACTCTAATTTTGACCCAAAGCTCTAATTTTCACCCAGAACCCTAATTTTGAGCCGAAACCCTAATTTTAACTCAAAACCCTAATTCTAACCCTATTTCGACCATAAACCCTATTTTTAACTCAAAACCCTAATTCAACCCCTAAACCCTAATTTTGACGACACGAAACCATAATTTTTCCCAAAACCCAAATTCTAACCCTAAGCCCTAATTTTGACCCTGAACCCTAATTTTGACCCAAAACCCTAATTCTAACCCAAAACCCTAATTCTAACCCTATTTTTGACCCAAAACCCTATTTTAAACTCAAAACCTTATTTCAAATCCTAAACCCTAATTTTGACCCAAAACACTAAATTTGACCCAGAACCCTAATTTTTACCCGAAACACTACTTTTAACCCAAAGCTCTAATTTTCACCCAAAACCCTAATTCTAACCTTATTTTTTACCCAAAACCCAATTTTTAACTGAAAACCCTAATTCAAACACTAAACCCTAATTTTGACCCAAAACCCAAATTTTAACCCCAAGCCCTAGTTTTGACCCAAAACACTATTTTAAACCCAAAACCGTAATTCAAATCCTAAACCCTAATTTTATCCCCAAAACCATAATTTTGATCCGAAGCCCTAATTTTGACCCGAAGCCCTAATTTTGACCCTAAACCCTAAATTTGACCCAGAACTCTAATTTTGATCCGAAACCCTAATTTTGACCCAAAACCCTAATTCTAACCCTATTTTTGACCCAAAACTTTATTTTTAACTCAAAACCCTAAACCCTAATTTTGACAAAAAACCCAAATTCTAAACGTATTTTTGGCCCCAAACTCTATTTTAAACTTAAAACCCTAAACCCTAATTTGGACCCTAAACCCTAATTTTTGACCCAGAACCCTAATTTTGACCCGAAACCTTAATTCTTACCCTATTTTTGACCCAAAATCCTATTTTAAACTCAAAATTCTATTTCAAACCCTAAACCCTAATTTTGACCCAAAACCCTTTTTTAAACTCAACACCCTAATTCAAACCCTAAACCCTAATTTTGATCCTAAACTCTAATTTTCACCCAAAATCATAATTTTAACCCAAAGCCCTAATTTTGACCCGAAACCCTAATTCTAACCTTATTTTTTACCCAAAACCCAACTTTTGACCCAAAACCCTAATTTTACCAAAGCCCTAATTTTGACACAAAACCTAATTCTTACTCTATTTTTGACCCAAAACACCATTTTAAACTCAACCCTATTTCAAACCCTAAACCCTAATTCTGACGATATTTTTAACTCAAAACCCTAATCCAAACCCTAAACCCAAATTTTGACACAAAACCCAAATTCTGACCCAAAACTCAAATTTTGTCCCAAAACCCAAATTCTGACACAAAACCCTATTTTAAACTCAAAACCCTAATTCAACCCATAAACCCTAATTTTGATCCTAAACCCTAATTTTAACCAGAAACCAAAATTTTGACCCAGAGCCCTAATTTTGACCTGAAACACTAATTTTAACCCAAAACCCTAATTCTAACCATATTTTTAACCCAAAACCCTATTTTTACCCCAAAACCCTAATTTTGACCCTAAACCCAAAATTTGACCCAAAAACCTTATTTTGATCCAAAACCCTAATTTTAATCCAGAACCATAATTTTGACCGGAAACCCTAATCTAAACTCAAATCCCTATTTCAAATCCTAAACCCTTATTTTGACCCGAAACCCTAAATATGACCCAGAACCCTAATTTTGACCAAAAACCATAATTTTAAACCAAAACTCTAATTCTAATCCTATTTTTGACCCATAACCCTATTTTTAACTCAAAATCTTAATTCAAACCCTAAACTCAAATTTTGACCCAAATCCCTAATTTGGACCCAATACCAAAATTGTAACCCAAAACCCTAATTTTAACCCAAAGCCCTAATTTTGACCCAAAACCATAATTCAAACTCTAATTTTGACCCAAATCTCTAATTTTCACCCAGAACCCTAATTTTGAGCCGAAACCCTAATTTTAACTCAAAACCCTAATTCTAACCCTATTTCGATCATAAACCCTATTTTTAACTCAAAACCCTAATTCAACCCCTAAACCCTAATTTTGACGACACGAAACCATAATTTTTCCCAAAACCGAAATTCTAACCCAAAACCCTATTTTTACCTCAAAACCCTATTTTTACCTCAAAACCCTAATTTTGACCCTAAACCCAAAATTTGACCAAAAACCTTATTTTGATCCAAAACCCTAATTTTAACCCAGAACCCTAATTTTGACCCAAAACCCTAATTTAAACTCAAATCCATATTTCAAACCCTAAACCCTTATTTTGACCGGAAACCCTAAATATGACCCAGAAACCTAATTTTGACCCTAAACCCAAAATTTGACCAAAAACCTTATTTTGATCCAAAACCCTAATTTTAACCCAGAACCCTAATTTTGACCCAAAACCCTAATTTAAACTCAAATCCATATTTCAAAACCCTAATTTTAACCCAAAGCCCTAATTTTGACCCAAAACCATAATTCAAACTCTAATTTTGACCCAAAGCTCTAATTTTCACCCAAAACCCTAATTT
Organism: Sophora flavescens; assembly: GCA_030762895.1. NCBI lineage: Eukaryota > Viridiplantae > Streptophyta > Magnoliopsida > Fabales > Fabaceae > Sophora > Sophora flavescens. Next base: position 2,149,787 of record JAUPTC010000015.1, read on the forward strand.
TGATCCGAAACCCTAATTCTAACCCTATTTCGATCATAAACCCTATTTTTAACTCAAAACCCTAATTCAACCCCTAAACCCTAATTTTGACGACACGAAACCATAATTTTTCCCAAAACCCAAATTCTAACCCAAAACCCTATTTTTACCTCAAAACCCTAATTTTGACCCTAAACCCAAAATTTGACCCAAAAACCTTATTTTGATCCAAAACCCTAATTTTAACCCAGAACCCTAATTTTGACCCAAAACCTAATTCTTACTCTATTTTTGACCCAAAACACCATTTTAAACTCAACCCTATTTCAAACCCTAAACCCAAATTCTAACGATATTTTTAACTCAAAACCCTAATCCAAGCCCTAAACCCAAATTTTGACCCAAAACCCAAATTCTGACCCAAAACCCAAAATTTGACCCAAAACCCAAATTCTGACCCAAAACCATATTTTAAACTCAAAACCCTAATTCAAACCCTAAACCCTAATTTTGATCCTAAACCCTAATTTTAACCCGAAACCAAAATTTTGACCCAGAGCCCTAATTTTGACCTGAAACACTAATTTTAACCCAAAACCCTAATTCTAACCTTATTTGTAACCCAAAACCCTATTTTTAACTCAAAACCCTAATTCAAACCCTAAACCCTAATTTTGACCCTAAACCCAAAATTTGACCCAAAAACCTTATTTTGATCCAAAACCCTAATTTTAACCCAGAACCCTAATTTTGACCCGAACCCCTAATTTAAACTCAAATCCCTATTTCAAACCCGAAACCCTTATTTTGACCCGAAACCCTAAATATGACCCATAACCCTAATTTTGACCCAAAACCATAATTTTAAACCAAAACTCTAATTCTAATCCTATTTTGACCCATAACCCTATTTTAACTCAAAATCTTAATTCAAACCCTAAACTCAAATTGTACCCAAATCCCTAATTTGGACCAAATACCAAAATTGTAACCCAAAACCCTAATTTTAACTCAAAGCCCTAATTTTGACCCAAAACCTTAATTCAAACTCTAATTTTGACCCAAAGCCCTAAATTTGACCCAGAACCCTAATTTTGATCCGAAACCCTAATTTTAACTCAAAACCCTAATTCTAACCCTATTTCGACCCAAAACCCTATTTTTAACTCAAAACCCTAATTCAAACCCTAAACCCTAATTTTGACGACACGAAACCATAATTTTTCCCAAAACCCAAATTCTAACCCTAAGCCCTAATTTTGACCCTGAACCCTAATTTTGACCCAAAACCCTAATTTTAACCCAAAACCCTAATTCTAACCCTATTTTTGACCCAAAACCCTATTTTAAACTCAAAACCTTATATCAAATCCTAAACCCTAATTTTGACCCAAAACACTAAATTTGACCCAGAACCCTAATTTTTACCTGAAACACTACTTTTAACCCAAAGCTCTAATTTTCACCCAAAACCCTAATTCTAACCTTATTTTTTACCCAAAACCCAATTTTTATCTGAACACCCTAATTTTGACCCAAAACCCAAACTTTGACCCAAAACCCAAATTTTAACCCCAAGCCCTAGTTTTGACCCAAAACACTATTTTAAACCCAAAACCATAATTCAAACCCTAAACCCTAATTTTGATCTTAAACCCTAATTTTATCCCCAAAACCATAGTTTTGATCCGAAGCCCTAATTTTGACCCTAAACCCAAAATTTGACACAGAACTCTAATTTTGATCTGAAACCCTAATTTTGACCCAAAACCCTAATTCTAACCCTATTTTTGACCCAAAACTTTATTTTTAACCCTAAACCCTAATTTTGACAAAAAACCCAAATTCTAAACGTATTTTTGGCCCAAAACACTATTTTAAACTCAAAACCCTAAACCCTAATTTGGACCCTAAACCCTAATTTTGACCCGAAACCCTAATTCTAACCCTATTTTTGACCCAAAATCCTATTTTAAACTCAAAATTCTATTTCAAACCCTAAACCCTAATTTTGACCCAAAAACCTTTTTTAAACTCAACAACCTAATTCAAACCCTAAACCCTAATTTTGATCCTAAACTCTAATTTTAACCCAAAATCATAATTTTAACCCAAAGCCCTAATTTTGACCCGAAAACCTAATTTTAACCCAAAACCCTAATTCTAACCTTATTTTTTACCGAAAACCCTAATTTGGACCCAAAACCCAACCTTTTAACACAAAACCCAAATTTTAACCCAAAGCCCTAGTTTTGACCCAAAACACTATTTTAAACCCAAAACCACAATTCAAACTCTAAACCCTAATTTTGATCTTAAACCCTTATTTTATCCCCAAAACCATAGTTTTGATCCGAAGCCCTAATTTTGACCCTAAACCCAAAATTTGAACCAGAACTCTAATTTTGATCCGAAACCCTAATTTTGACCCAAAACCCTAATTCTAACCCTATTTTTGACCCAAAACTTTATTTTTAACCCTAAACCCTAATTTTGAAAAAAAAACCCAAATTCTAAACATCTTTTTGGCCCAAAACTCTATTTTAAACTCAAAACCCTAACCCCTAATTTGGACCCTAAACCCTAATTTTGAACCGAAACCCTAATTGTAACCCTATTTTTGACCCAAAATCCTTTTTTAAACACAATTCTATTTCAAACCCTAAACCCTAATTTTGAACCAAAACCCTTTTTTTAACTCAACACCCTAATTCAAACCATAAACCCTAATTTTGATCCTAAACTCTAATTTTAACCCAAAATTATAATTTTAACCCAAAGCCCTAATTTTGACCCGAAAACCTAATTTTAACCCAAAACCCTAATTCTAACCTTATTTTTTACCCAAAACCCTAATTTGGACCCAAAACCCAACTTTTGACCCAAAACCCTAATTTTAACCCAAAGCCCTAATTTTGACACAAAACCTAATTCTTACTCTATTTTTGACCCAAAACACCATTTTAAACTCAACCCTATTTCAAACCCTAAACCCTAATTCTAACGATATTTTTAACTCAAAACCCTAATCCAAACCCTAAACCCAAATTTTGACCCCAAACCCAAATTCTGACCCAAAACCCAAATTTTGACCCAAAACCCAAATTCTGACACAAAACCCTATTTTCAACTCAAAACCCTAATTCAACGCATAAACCCTAATTTTGATCCTAAACCCTAATTTTAACCCGAAACCAAAATTTTGACCCAGAGCCCTAATTTTGACCTGAAACACTAATTTTAACCCAAAACCCTAATTCTAACCTTATTTTTAACCCAAAACCCTATTTTTACCTCAAAACCCTAATTCAAACCCTAAACCCTAATTTTGACCCTAAAGCCAAAATTTGACCCCAAAA
>JAUPTC010000015.1:2153624-2219348 GCA_030762895.1 Sophora flavescens
AACCTAATTTTCATCCAAAACCTTTATTTTTACCCAAAACCCTAATTCTAACCCTATTTCTGACCCAAAAACCTAATTTTCAGTCAAAACCCTAATTCAAACCCTAAACACCTATGTATGACCCAAAACCCTAATTTGGACCAAAAACCGTAATTTTAAACCAAAACCATAATTTTGACCCAAAACCCTAATTTGACCCAAAACTCCATTTTAAATGCAAAACCCTAAACCCTAATTTTGACCAAAACCCTATTTTAAACTCAAAACCCAAATTCAAACCCTAAACCCTAATTTTCACCCAAAGACCAAATTTTGACCCAAAACCCTAATTGTAACCCAAAGCCCTAATTTTGACCCAAAGCCCTAATTCTAACCCTATTTTTGACCCAAAACCCTATTTTAAACTCAAAACTCTATTTCAAACCCTAAACCCTAATTTTGATCCTAAACCCAAAATTTGACCCAGAACCCAAATTTTGACTCGAAACCCTAATTTTAACCCAAAGCCCTAATTTTGATCCAAAACCCTAACTCTTTCCCTATTTTTAACTCAAAACCCTAATTCGAACCCTAAACCCTAATTTTGACCCTAAACCCAAAATTTGACCCAAAAACCTAATTTTGATCCAAAACCCTAATTTTAACCCAAAACCCTAATTCTAAACCTATTTCTGACCCAAAAACCTAATTTTCACTCAAAACCCTAATTCAAACCCTAAACCCCTATGTTTGACCCAAAACCCTAATTTGGACCAAAAACCCTAATTTTAACCCAAAACCCTAATTTTGACCCACAACCCAATTTTAAACTCAAAACCCTATTTCAAACCCTAATTTGGACACTAAACCCTAAATTTGACAGAACCCCAATTTTTACCCGAAACATTAATTCTACCCCTAAACCCTAAATTTGACCCAAAACCCTAATTTTGCCCTGAAACCCTAAATTTTGACCCAAAACCCTAATTTTGACCCCAAACCCTATTTGTAATCCAAAACCCTAATTCTAACTCTAACCCTATTTTAAACTCAACACCCTAATTCAAACCCTAAACTCTAATTTTGATCCTAAACTCTAATTTTAACCCAAAACCGTAATTTTAACCCAAAGCCCTAAATTTGACCCGAAACCCTAATTTTAACCCAAAACCCTAATTCTAACCATATTTTTTACCCAAAACCCTATTTTTAACTCAAAACCCTAATTCAAACCTTAAACCCTAATTTTGATTGTAAACCCAAAATTTGACCCAAAAACCTAATTTTGATCCGAAACCCAAATTTTAACCTGAAACCCTAATTCTAACCTTATTTATAACCCAAAAACCTATTTTTAACTCAGAACCCTAATTCAAACCCTAAACCCCTATGTTTGACCCAAAACCCTAATTTGGACCTAAAACCCTAATTTTAACCCAAAGCCCTAATTTTGACCCAAAACCCTAATTCTAACCCTATTTTTGACCCAACACCCTATTTTATACTCAACCCTATTTCTAACCCTAATTTGGACCCTAAACCCTAAATTTGACCCAGAACCCTAATATCGACCCGAAAGCCTAATTCTAACCTTAAACCCTAATTTTGACCCTAAACCCTAAATTTGACACAAAACCCTAATTTTGACCCGAAACCCTAAATTTTGATTCAAAACCCTAATTCTAACCCTGTATTTGACCCAAAACCCTAATTTGTACCAAAAACCATAATTTTGACCCAAAACCCTAATTTTAACCCAGAGCCTTATTTTTGACCCAAAACCCTATTTTAAACTCAAAACACTATTTCAAACCCTAAACCCTAACTTTTACACTAAACCCAAAATTTGACCCAAAGCCCTAATTAGGACCCTAATTTACACCCAATATCAAACCCAAAACCCTAATTTTGACCCTAAACCCAAAAGTTGACCCAAAAACCTAATTTTGACCCGAAACCCTAATTTTAAACCAAAACCCTAATTCTTTCCTTATTTTTTACCCGACACCTTATTTTTAACTCAGAACCCTAATTCAAACCCTAAACCCTAATTTGTCCCAAAACCCGCATTTTGACCCAATGTAACAACCTAGTTTTTACACCTAGGATTAATTATTTTATTTGGATGTTTATGTTTATTATGTTAGGTGGTTTAGTTTGAGAAATTAAATTACTCTCTTCAAATTATTTTATTAGGTGCGTTAGCACTGACTTATTTCAGTGAATGCACGTTTACTAGACAATAATTTACGTTATTGTCACTATTATACCAAGATGAGAAAAATATTTTAAATAATGTAAATAAGAGAAAAGCATTTTCATATTCTTATCCTATTTAATTTTAGAGTTAAAAATATTTTGGTTTGACATTTATCGGAGATTAAATTTTGGACTGAGTATTTTCTTAGTAGATCAGTTCAACTATTAATCTTTACTCTAACTTGAATTTCGAAAACATATCTTTATCAATCTTTATTTTTAGATTCAAAAAAGTAAAAACATGTTTATTTTAGGCCTAATATTTATCACTCATTTTGTACCTATCACTAAGTAACTAGTTTAAAAACTTAAGTTTCTCACTTTTCTCTCTCTCTTTCTCGACGCTATCTCTCTCTTTTTCACTTTTCTTCTCTGCAACTTCTTCTTCTTTCTTTCTTTCTTCCTTCTTCTTCCACACTTCTTTTTCTTTTTCTCTCTCCCTAAACTTCAAGCTTGATCTTCTCCTCCTCCCTTCACCAGCCGTGCACACCACCCCTAGGAGGTGCTTCGACCGCAACCCAACGTGGAGGAGAATGACCATCACCGTGCCTAGCCGTCCAACTCCGTCGCGCCATCGCCCTCCATCGCGGTAAGTGGGTTTGACCGCCGTTTATGGTGGTTTCTCACCTCTCTGTGTTAGTTTAAGTTCCTTCCTTCATCTCTTAGCCTTATCTTCAAGTTTTGAGTACTTGAGTGTTACAGGAACACTGCAACCGCCACTGCCACCTCGCCGGAATTGCGTCCGCCGCCGCGAGGAGCACCACAGCACCACCTTCAAGTTGTCTCCAAGCTTGGGTGAGTCAAAACCCTCTCTTGTGTCTCAGATTCAAAACCCCCAAATGAATTTTTGAAACCCTAACCCTAACCCTTTGATTTCATATTTTAATCTTGAAATTTAAGGTTGTTTTATGAGATTGGAACTGTGAGTTTGTGTTTCCTGATAGTGTGATTTTACATGATGTTTGCTGTACACTTTTGCATGCATATTTCATATAGATTAGGCGTTATTTAGTTTATTTTGTTAGATTTTCCCTTGGAACGGGTGAGGTTGGTTTTGTGTGTTGTTTTGCAGGAATTCAAAGAAAAATGCTCAGAATAGCCATGACGGAGCTTGGAGGAAGACAGAGTCTCAAAAGTGCAGAAAAGGACCCAGGCAGAGAGCATCACGGCCTGGCCGTGATGACCATCACGGCCTGGCCGTGATGACCATCACGGCCTGGCCGTGATGACCATCACGGCCGTGATCAAGAAGAGCAGGAATGAGAGCAAAAGTCAGAAGCTATCACGGCCTGGCCGGGGTAAGCATCACGCCGTACGTGACAACGGCAGCCAGAATTGGTCACGCCTGGCGGTGATGAATGTCACGCGCCGTGACGTAGTAGAAGTTGAAGCGTATCCTCTGGCGGAACCTATCACGGCCTGGCCGTGATGGCCATCACGGCCGTGATCGGCAAGTTCTCCCGACCTATAAAAGAGACCAAAGGCAGAATAGAAAGAACCACTTCTCAGAATCAGAATTTTAACCTAATTTGGAGCTGGAGGCTGCTGTGGAGAGCCCATGGAGTCCCTTGCCTTTTTCATCTGTATTTCTTTTGTTTTGGATTTGTTTCTCTCTATGAGTAACTAATCCCTTTTTGTTGGGATTGGATGTAGCTAAACCTGAACATCATGTATCTGCTTTAATGTATGAATCTATGTTTATGCCTTCATATTAGTGTTTAAATTCCTCTGCTTAATGCTTGTTGTGGCTAGCACCCCCATAACTTGATTAGTGTTTTGGTATGCAATTGGAAAATTCGTATTAAAACCAGAACTGGAATTATTCACCTAGTAAGTCTTACATCTAGGAATAGGGTTTGATTTACTAGTAATCACATAATCCTTTATCTTAATGCAAGTTCATTAATCTAGGCCACCTAAGGAATTAGGGTCTATTAGTGGATTTAGGCTCTTGTCATCTGAGGAATCAGGGCTTGAGTAATTTTGTGGGTTGATTTTAATATTTGAAGCATAAACTGGATTTGTAGTCTTAGTATTGCATGAGGCTAAGGTTTAGTGAAGTCTAATCCCAACATTGTTCATCATATCTGAAAACCTTCTTTTATTGCCTTCCAAGTGTTTGAGAAAATCATAAAAAGAGTTGTTATTTTGTTAATTTTAACTTTTGTTAGCATAGAACTCTCGTCAATCCAAGAATCGCTTAAATAGTAATTGAATAGGTACGTGCTAGTACTTGTTGCAGTCCTCGTGGGAACGATAGAACGGTCTTACCACCGTATTACTTGCACGACTGGGTATACTTGCCCAGATTCGTCAACAAGTTTTTGGCGCCGTTGCCGGGGATTGCGTCTCAATATTAGCATATCCATTTCGGTTACTAATTTAGGCAAAACAATTTCCTGTTATAATCTGTTTTCTGCAGTAGTTTTCTATCCTATTTTTGCTGTCATTTTTTTTCTGTTCTGTTTCAGTTATAATCTTCTTTTTCTGTTCTGTTTCTGCTGTGATTTTCGGGTGTGGAGCTGTTGCGTGCTAACCTTTACTGCTAACACTCTTGTTTGCTAGACTGTTTGTGTATGCGAGGTACTATTCCAGCTGACCAACTCCTATACGATCCAGAAATTGAAAGAACAGCTAGGAAGAATAGGAAGCAAGCAAGACAGCATAACTTGTTAAGACAACAAGGAGAAGAACAAGAGACTTCCACCTCTCAGGTTACTCAAGAAGAACTCAAGATGGCAGGGAATGGTGAAGATACTCCACCACCACCACGGAGGACACTTGGTGACTATTCCAATACAAATTTCAACAGGCATGTCACTAGTATAGTGAGACCTCCGGTGAACTCCAACAATTTTGAACTCAAGCCAAATCTCATCAACATGGTTTCACAAAATCAGTTTGCTGGGTTGGAGAAAGAAGATCCTAACAGTCATATTTCCACTTTCCCGGAGTTGTGTGATACGGTGAAGATAAATGGTGCTTCGATGATGCAATTCGACCGAGATTGTTCCCTTTTTCTTTAAGAGATAGAGCCAAGTCTTGGCTCCAGTCACAACCAAGGGGAGTTTCACTACATGGGACAACTTAGAAGAAAAGTTTCGGCAAGGTTCTTCCCCACATCAAGATTTGTAAAGGCAAGGGGTGACATCATGAGTTTTTCTCAACAAGAAGGTGAGACATTGCATGACGCCTGGGAAAGGTTCAAGGAATTGCTCGAGAAGATGCCCAAATCATGGTTTTGATGATCTTACTCGGATGCAAACATTCTGTAATGGATTGAGGCCATCAACCAGGTACATGTTGGATGCTTCACTGGAGGTTCAATGAATACAAAGACAGAGAGGAAGCCACGACTTTGATAGAAGCAATGGCCTCTAATGATTACTTGATGCATCATGATCGGGGTCCCACACAAAGAAGGGGAGTGTTGGAGCTAGATTCACAAACTGCATTGTTGGCTCAGAACAAGATCATGACACAACAATTGGAGTCTCTTACTAAACAATTATCTCAACTCCCACAACAACTCCAAATGTTCAAGGGACGACCATGCCACACCAGCAGGTACTGAGATGTGATTTTTGTGGAGGTGATCATGAGAATGGAAGATGTGAGGCACCACCTAGTTCCCATGAAGAAGCAAATTATATGGGGAACTATGGGCGACAAGGCAACAACCAAGGGTGGAGGAATCAACCAAATTTTGGTTGGAATCAAGATGTCGGGCAAACAAGCAAGCCTCCTCCTACACAACCGCTTCAAGATCGGGTTTCTAATCTGGAGAACACACTCAATCAGTTTATGCAGTTGTCCATGACGAACCAGAAAAATACTGATGCTTCGTTAAAGAATTTGGAGGTTCAAATTGGCCAAATTGCAAAGCACCTGGCGAGGCAAACTAGCGATGGTTTTTCGGTAACACTCAAACTAATCCGAAGGAGCATTGCAATGCTATTGTTTTGAGGAGTGGAAAAAGTCTTGAGAGTGTGGGTGGTGAACCTTTGGTGAAGAATCCGAATGTTGATGGGAAAACGAGTTGAGTGCGAGAGGAAAAGGAAGAAAAAGATGAAGATGTTATAGTTGAGGAAGAAGAAAAGGTCAGTGAACAAGACAAGAGGGAGAAGCTAGTAGATGAGAATTCAATTTTGAGGAAGACTAAAAGTCAGCTCTTGAAAGATTGGGACAAGCCTCAAGTGATTCCCTCTTATGTGAGGTTGCCATACCCTCATTTGACCAAGAAAAAGGAGAAAGATGACCAGTTTGCTAAGTTCCTTGATATTTTCAAGAGGTTGCAGATCAATATCCCTTTTGCTGAAGCACTTGAGCAAATGCCCAATTATGCAAAATTCATGAAGGAACTGCTCACGAAGAAAAGAAAGATCAAAGAAGGCGAAACTGTTGCCTTAACTGAGGAGTGCAGTGCGATACTGCAAAGGAAGCTACCTCCGAAGCTGAAAGATCCTGGTAGTTTTATAATCCCTTGCACTATTGGGAATGTTGCTATCAGAAAAGCCTTATGTGACTTGGGAGCTAGTGTCAACTTGATGCCGCTTTCCATGTTGAACAAGCTTGGAGGTGGAGAGGTAAAACCAACCAGGATGGCATTGCAGTTAGCTGACAGATCAATTAAGCATCCTTATGGTATCTTGGAAGATGTTCTGGTAAAGGTGGATAAGTTTATCTTCCCAGCAGACTTTGTGGTTTTAGACATGGAGGAGGATCTTTGAAGTTCCACTCATCTTGGGAGACCTTTTCCGCAACTCGGTCGGGCTTTGATAGATGTAGAAAAAGCCCAGTTGAAATTCAGAGTGCAAGAAGAAGAAGTAACTTTCAATGTATTGGAAGCTATGCATCGCACGAGCAAGGAAGAGGAGTGTTTCCGCATGGACATGGTGGATACAGTAGATAAAGAAGTCATTGCACATCAACACCATCCCTCTACTCCAGAGAAGAAGGAAAAGCCCAACATGAAAGCAAATCTGAAGCTAAGCAAGACAAATGATGTATCAGTTGGTGATGAAATTAGATCTGCTCATCTTGTGAAAATAGAACCCCCACCGGGAAGGGGTAAGAAAAAGGGCAAGAGGCCCAGAGTGAAAAAGGCAAAGCAGAAGCACAATTGTTGGCCTTCAAAGCAAAATCAGCTCTTTACAGGAGTTTCATGGAAGAAAAGTGCTCTTGCACTTCTATGCCCAGCAGACCCCGGTTAATTGAAAGAAACACGTCAAGCTAGTGACGTTAAAGAAGCGCTTATTGGGAGGCAACCCAACATTTCTCAACTCTTCTCTTTAGTTGTTTCATTTTCTTAATAGTTTTGTTTTTGCCTTAACCTCTTGAATAATTTGAGAAGCTCAAGAGGAAAATAATCAATTGTCAATTGCCAAGTGTTTGCAGGGTAATAAGGAAGGAAGGGAGATCAAGAAGACAAGGAGAAGAGAAAAAGGGGCAGAAAAAAAAGCAAAGTCAGCACCCGCTACCGCCTCGGTAAGCCGTTCCAATTTTTAGCTTTATTTTATTTTTCTTCTCCTCTCTCCAACTTGATTGTTTACATTGGGGACAATGTAAATTTTTAAGCTTGGGGTAGGGGTATTTTGCATTTGTATTATTTTGCATGATAGTTTGCAGGATCGCATTATTAGATTGCCCCTTGTTTTGAATTTTGTATCCAATGGTGAGAACTAAGTGCCAAATAATTTGTGATAGTGAATTGTGGAACCCAATTTGTTATTCTTGTGATATGGCTGCAAATGAAAATGTTTGAGATAATCTTGGATAGTTGATAATTAGCATCTGGTTATGAGGATTTGTGTTTTTCATTGAATTCTGAACTAAAATGTGAGATTTTGAGCCAAAGGGGTACTCACTAAATATACCCCATTCTTTGTGTTAGAGTGGTTATTCCTCTTGGTTTGCTTTCTCTAGAACTTGACTTGAAACCATTTCAAAGCTTAAAAAATTTTTGAAAATATTTTTGAAAATGATTGAGGCAATAGGTATTTTTCTGGCCTTCTGAGCTTTGAATGATGAAATGCTACCCCTTAGTGCCCAATTTTGAGCCTGAAAGAATAAAAATGCTTTTCTTGGTACCCTGAAATGTTTTGATAAATAATGTTTGATGGGACCTTCTAAAGTATTACAAAAGGGTGAAAAAGGTAGTTGAAAGTTTGGGAAAAGAATCAGAAAAAATAATTCTCTTGATTTGAAAATTCTTCCCTTCTCCAAATAAAAGTAAAAGAAAAAGAAAATAAATAGAGAAGGGGAAGACAAAAATAAAAAGAAAAAGAAAGAAAAGAAAGGTGGAAAAATAAATTGAAAACCCAAGAAGGTATTTTAGAAGGTCATGTTGCAAATGCTTGATGTTTGTGTAGCCTTTTGAAATGTCCTTTTCTTGTTATCCCCACCTAATGATTAAATCCCATGGCCATGTTACAACCAAAGAAAAGACCTCTTGATTCTAATTTGTTTTCATTAATAAAGTAGAGATTTGGTTTATAGTCAAGCCTATGGTAGGATTCATTCCTTGAGGAAAATTGAGTGAAATGCCTTATTCTCCTAAACACTTGAGTGGTGAGGAAGAGAGCCAAGCAATTGAACAAGCTTGGGGTGAGCTTCAAGTGAGAAAGTGTGCCCAAATCAGTGAGAACATGAGTCTAAGGAACCTAAGCCTCTAATTGGACTTGAATTGATTGCCTCTTGCTGAATTGTTTGAATTGCCTATTGCTTGGATTATTTGCTGGGGTTCTTAATTCACTATCCATGTTCTGATTAGTTATATTTTCTGGCCTTAGTGATTGCTTGAGGACAAGCAATTGAATAAGCTTGGGGTGATTTGATAGTGTGATTTTACATGATGTTTGCTGTACACTTTTGCATGCATATTTCATATAGATTAGGCGTTATTTAGTTTATTTTGTTAGATTTTCCCTTGAAGCGGGTGAGGTTGGTTTTGTGTGTTGTTTTGCAGGAATTCAAAGAAAAATGCTCGAGAATAGCCATGACGGAGCTTGGAGGAAGACAGAGTCTCAAAAGTGCAGAAAAGGACCCAGGCGAGAGAGCATCACGCCTGGCCGTGATGACCATCACGACGTGTGATCAAGAAGAGCAGGAATGAGAGCAAAAGTCGAAGCTATCACGGCCTGGCCGTGATAAGCATCACGGCCGTGACAGACCAGGCAGAATTGGTCACGGCCTGGCGTGATGAATGTCACGGCCGTGACAGAGTAGAAGTTGAAGCGTATCCTGGCAGAACCTATCACGGCCTGGCCGGGATGTCCATCACACGGCCGTGGTCGGCAAGTTCTCCGACCTATAAAAGAGACCAAAGGGCAGAATAGAAAGAACCACTTCTCAGAATCAGAATTTTAACCTAATTTGGAGCTGGAGGCTGCTGTGGAGAGCCCATGGAGTCCCTTGCCTTTTTCATCTGTATTTCTTTTGTTTTGGATTTGTTTCTCTCTATGAGTAACTAATCCCTTTTTGTTGGGATTGGATGTAGCTAAACCTGAACATCATGTATCTGCTTTAATGTATGAATCTATGTTTATGCCTTCATATTAGTGTTTAAATTCCTCTGCTTAATGCTTGTTGTGGCTAGCACCCCCATAACTTGATTAGTGTTTTGGTATGCAATTGGAAAATTCGTATTAAAACCAGAACTGGAATTATTCACCTAGTAAGTCTTACATCTAGGAATAGGGTTTGATTTACTAGTAATCACATAATCCTTTATCTTAATGCAAGTTCATTAATCTAGGCCACCTAAGGAATTAGGGTCTATTAGTGGATTTAGGCTCTTGTCATCTGAGGAATCAGGGCTTGAGTAATTTTGTGGGTTGATTTTAATATTTGAAGCATAAACTGGATTTGTAGTCTTAGTATTGCATGAGGCTAAGGTTTAGTGAAGTCTAATCCCAACATTGTTCATCATATCTGAAAACCTTCTTTTATTGCCTTCCAAGTGTTTGAGAAAATCATAAAAAGAGTTGTTATTTTGTTAATTTTAACTTTTGTTAGCATAGAACTCTCGTCAATCCAAGAATCGCTTAAATAGTAATTGAATAGGTACGTGCTAGTACTTGTTGCAGTCCTCGTGGGAACGATAGAACGGTCTTACCACCGTATTACTTGCACGACTGGGTATACTTGCCCAGATTCGTCAACATTTCCCTAAACCAATTTCATTATTCTGAGTTTTCCCTAAATTTTAATAGTGAGCCCTAAACCCCCAATTTAATTTTATTTGAATTGGGTATGTTTTTGTGAAATTAATTATGATTTAGTGCAATTAGGACTCTTAATGGATGATTTCCAAAGTTCTTTTTCATGATCTTTTGATCAAAACAAAGTTTTCTTAAAGGGTATTGGGAAGCGTGAGCTTCAAACATGATTTTCTTTAAAAATAACCTTGTTTGGTAATTAGATTAAGTGTTTAGATAAAGTTAGAATGTGTGTTTGATCATGTGAAATTGATTTCTTGATTTCTGGTTGTTGCGCGTTGTTGGATTTACTCTCTGAGACGTTTGGACATGGCTATGCTTGCTTGATGGAGTAGATATGAGCTAACGTCAGCATTAGGACGAGGATCCTTTACTTGTCTTCAAAGGTAAGGGGAGTTTACCTAGGGATATTCAATAACTATATGCATGTGTGTATGTGCGTAATTGAGTGTTGTGAATATTATTGTGATGTTGAGCCAATACTTGAATAACTTGTTTACTTGAACCATTGTGATTATTACTTGGAGTTAAACATTTCTTGCTTTAATGTGTTATGAATTATATATATGTGATTAACTGTGATATATATGAATTATATATACATGATTAACTGTGATATTATTGTTGTTGATTGAAGTTTGAAAAGCCAGACTTGAGTCTGTGCCCAATAATGATAAGGATTAAAAGCCTTAATAAGCCTTGAATAGAACTTTGAAAGTTTTGGGTTCACTTATAAAAGTTCCTTGTTTAAAGTGCTTACTTCAGAAGAATAAGATCCTTTTTTTTTAGAAAAATTTTAAAGTGATTTTGAGTTGAAGGAAACTATATTTTTATGATCAAAAGTTTTGTACTAGAGAAAACCTTTTAGAACGGTGTGCTTTATGAAGGAAAGACCCTTTTAAAATATTTAACTTTATTCCATCAATGAATTTTAAATACAAATGAATTTTCTAGATGTTTTAGAAAAGATTTTGCAAAGGAAAAGGATTTTCTCCTAAATAATTTGGAAACGTTCCGGTTACTTGGATAAGTGACCGAGGTTTTGTTTTGGTCTTGATTTTCACTGAGCGAAATGTTTTACAAGCCAATAAATAAGCCTAGAAACCGAGACGTCGGGGTTCTAGTGTTGTATGGACACATAGATCAAGGATCTGTGTCATGGGACGGAGTGTCCTGCAAAGTGGTTGTTTTTGGACTGTGTCCTAAGTTGATGTGGACAGTGTGAGTTCCATATCCGCGAGCCTAAAACTGGTGCATCGGTTTAAGGGCCTCGTGATTGAGCATTCGGACTGTGTGTCCTGTGTTGAGATTAAAAGATTTGGACTGTGGGTCCTGTATTTGTTTTAAGTGAAAAGTCTTAATTAAAGAAATTAAGCATGGTCGTTAAGCTTTGTGCTTCGACAGGGAAAGATTATTACGACAAAGAAAACAAAACGAGAATAAAAGTTTTTCTCATGCATTCAATGGCAATTGTGTCATGTGATTATGGGCATTGAATCCAGAGTGGATCATTGTGTTCTGTGGCAGACGTGTCAGGAGTGTCAGGAGATGATGATCATTGTGTTCTGTGGGGACCAATGAGTTACCTTGTGTATGACTACAACAATGGTTGGGTAGTTGTCATAAGGGGCCGTATGACTGAGCTGCAATAGCTGTTTGAGTGGCTATCATACGAGGTCGGATAATATTTGTGCATAGCTGCAATAGCTGTTTGAGTGGTTATAGCACAAGTGACTCTGTACATAACTGCAATAGCTGTTTGAGTGGTTATGTATCTGTGTACAACTGCAATAGTTGTTTGAGTGGTTGCCACAGAGGGGTCGTGTGAACAATTGCAATAGTTGTTTGAGCATTGGTCACATGTGATTGAGGTGGATTATCCGACAGTGTATCTGTGTACAACTGCAATAGCTGTTTGAGTGGTTGTCACAGAGGTGTCATGTGAACAGTTGCAATAGCTGTTTGAGCACTGGTCACATGAGGTTGAGATTTCTTGGGCATTGTTTTGTTCGTTTTTACAATGCGCCATGTGCGAGCCTGATCAGCTTGAAACGAAACAGAAAGTTGTGGGATCTCCGGAGATTAGGTATCAAAATAGAGTTGAATATTGAAGTGTCATGCATTCTTTTTATAAAACTGATTGTTCGGGTTTGAGACCCTTTGTTATAACACTGTTATGTTATGTATATGCATGATTTAAAATGCTTATATGATTATGTGATGTATGTATCATGTGTATGGTTGTTGTGTGATATATCCATTTGTCGGTATCTCACCCTTACAAACATATCAGGTTTCTTCTGGTTTGCTATTGTACCCTGGGTACTTTAACACAGATGGTGTAGAGGAGTCTTTCTAAGTCACTCAGAGACTTAGATCTAGTTGCTTGATGAGGTATTACTTGCGGAATAACTTTTAGAACGACCAGCTTAGGGTTGAGACTTGGATTATTTTTTATGGTATGTATGAGTTTGGCTCAGAGAGCCTTTATTTTAAAATGGAATGTCTATAGCTCGGAGAGCATATCTTTTGAATGAAAATCTAAGCTATTTCTTTTGGTCTTGTAAAGCTTATGGCTATAACTATTATTTTTATGTATTGATGCCTGGTTGAATTTGGTGTAACTGGAATTCTGGAGTGGAAATGTAATTATTTTAACAGGTGTTATTTTATATGGGATGTCCGAATTACAGAGGAGACTCTATCGAAATTTTTGTAAAACTACTAGCTTGTATTGAAGTATATTCTTTAAATTAAATAGGCTTGCCAAGTTATGATAATAAGTTTGTGTGTCGATTAAGGCTTAGGTGTGGAGTCGTGACAAATTTTATACCCAATTTAAAACACTTACGTACTTATATAAGTTATTTTCCGAAAGCACCAGCAAATTATCTTTTAATTTTTATTTTCGCACGTGTTACATTGTAATGCCCAAGGGAGGGTGTTACACCCAAAACCCAAATTTTAACCCCAAAGCCCTAATTTTGACCCAAAACCCTTTTTTAAACTCAACACCCTAATTCAAACCCTAAACCCTAATTTTGATCCGAAACTCTAATTTTAACCCAAAACCGTAATTTTAACCCAAATCCCTAATTTTAACCTGAAACCCTAATTTTAACCCAAATCCCTATTTCTAACCTTATTTTTTACCTAAAACCCTAATTTTGACACAAAACCTAATTCTTACTCTATTTTAGACCCAAAACACCATTTTAAACTCAACCCTATTTCAAACCCTAAACCCTAATTCTAACCATATTTTTAACTCAAAACCCTAATTCAAACCCTAAACCCAAATTTTTACCCAAAACCCAAATTCTAACCCAAAACCCAAATTTTAACCCCCAAAGCCCTAATTTTGAACAAAAACCCTATTTTAAACTCAAAACCCTAATTGAAACCCTAAACCTTAATTTTTATACTAAACCCTAATTTTAACCCGAAACCAAAATTTTGACCCAGAGCCCTAATTTTGACTTGAAACCCTAATTTTAACCCAAAACACTAATTCTAACCTTATTTTTAACCCAAAACCTTATTTTGACCCCAAACCCAAAATTTGACCCAAAAACCTAATTTTGATCCAAAACCCTAATTTTAACCCAGAACCCTAACTCTAACCTTATTTCTAACCCCAAAAACCTATTTTTAACTCAGAACCCAAATTCGAACCCTAAACCCCTATGTTTGACCCCAAACCCTAATTTGGACCCAAAACCCTAATTTTAACCCAAAGCCCTAATTTTGACATAAAACCCTAATTTTAACCCTATTTTTGACCCAACACCCTATTTTATACTCAACCCTATTTCTAACCCTAATTTGGACCCTAAACCCTAAATTTGATCCAGAACCCTAATATTGACCCGAAAGCCTAATTCTAACCTTAAACCCTAATTTTGACCCTAAACCCTAAAATTGACCCCGAACCCTAATTTGACCCAGAACCCTAATTTTAAATCGAAACCCAATTTTTATCTCAAAACCCTATTTCAAACCCTAAACCCTAATTTTGACCTGAAACCCTTATTTTATCCCAAAACCCTAATTCTAACCTTATTTTTAACCCAAAACCCTATTTTTAACTCAAAACCCTAATTCAAACCCTAAACCCTAATTTTGACCCTAAACCCAAAATTTGACCCAAAAACCTAATTTTGATACTAATTTTGACCCGAAACCCTAATTTAAACTCAAATCCCTATTTCAAACCCTAAACCCTTATTTTGACCCTAAACCCTAAATATGACCCAGAACCCTAATTTTGACCCGAAACCTTAATTTTAAACCAAAACCCTAATTCTAATCTTATTTTTGACCCATAACCCTATTTTTAACTCAAAACCTTAATTCAAACCCTAAACTCTAATTTTGACCGAAAACCCTAATTTGGACCCAATACCAAAAATTTAACCCAAAACCCTAATTTTAACCCAAAGGCCTAATTTTGACCCAAAACCATAATTCAAACTCTAATTATGACCGTAAACCCTAAATTTGACCCAGAACCCTAATTTTGATCCGAAACCCTAATTTTAACTCAAAACCCTAATTCTAACCCTATTTTGACCCAAAACCCTAATTCAAACCCTAATTTTGACGACACGAAACCATAATTTTTCCCAAAACCCAAATTCTAACCCTAAGCCCTAATTTTGACCCTGAACCCTAATTTTGACCCAAAACCCTAATTTTAACCCTAAACCCTAATTCTAACCCTATTTTAAACTCAAAACCTTATTTCAAATCCTATACCCTAATTTTGACCCAAAACACTAAATTTGACCCAGAACCCTAATTTTTACTCGAAACACTACTTTTAACCCAAAGCTCTAATTTTCACCCAAAACCCTAATTCTAACCTTATTTTTTACCCAAAACCCAATTTTTAACTGAAAACCCTAATTCAAACACTAAACCCTAATTTTGACCCAAAACCCAAATTTTAACCCCAAGCCCTAGTTTTGACCCAAAACACTATTTTAAACCCAAAACCGTAATTCAAACCCCAAACCCTAATTTTGATCCAAAACCCTAATTTTGACCCGAAGCCCTAATTTTGACCCTAAACCCTAAATTTGACCCAGAACTCTAATTTTGATCTGAAACCCTAATTTTAACCCAAACCCCTAATTCTAACCCTATTTTTGACCCAAAACTTTATTTTTAACTCAAAACCCTAATTCAAACCCTAAACCCTAATTTTGACAAAAAAACCCAAATTCTAAACGTATTTTTGGCCCAAAACTCTATTTTAAACTCAAAACCCTAAACCCAAATTTTGACCCGAAACCCTAATTTTAACCCAAAGCCCTAATTTTGATCCAAAACCCTAACTCTTTCCCTATTTTTAACTCAAAACCCTAATTCGAACCCTAAACCCTAATTTTGACCCTAAACCCAAAATTTGACCCGAAAACCTAATTTTGATCCAAAACCCTAATTTTAACCCAAAACCCTAATTCTAAACCTATTTCTGACCCAAAAACCTATTTTTCACTCAAAACCCTAATTCAAACCCTAACCCCTATGTTTGACCCAAAACCCTAATTTGGACCAAAAACCCTAATTTTGACCCACAACCCAATTTTAAACTCAAAACCCTATTTCAAACCCTAATTTGGACACTAAACCCTAAATTTGACACAACCCTAATTTTTACCCGAAAACCTTATTTTACCCAAAACATTAATTCTACCCCTAAACCCTAAATTTGACCCAAAACCCTAATTTTGCCCTGAAACCCTAAATTTTGACCCAAAACCCTAATTTTGAACCCAAACCCTAATTCTAACTCTAACCCTATTTTGACCCAAAACCTATTTTTAACTCAACCATAATTCAAACCCTAAACACTAATTTGAACCAGAAACCCTAATTTTAACCCAAAACCATACTTTTAACCTAGAGCCCTAATTTTGACTAAAAACCCATTTTTATACTCAACACCCTAATTCAAACCCTAAACTCTAATTTTGATCCTAAGCTCTAATTTTAACCCATAACCGTAATTTTAACCCAAAGCCTTAATTTTGACCCGAAACCCTAATTTTGACCCAAAAACCTAATTTTGATCCGACACCCTAATTTTAACCTGAAACCCTAATTCTAACCTTATTTATAACCCAAAAACCTATTTTTAACTCAGAACCCTAATTCAAACCCTAAACCCCTATGTTTGACCCCCAAACCCTAATTTGGACCCAAAACCCTAATTTTAACCCAAAGCCCTAATTTTGACCTAAAACCCTATTTCTAACCCTAATTTGGACCCTAAACCCAAAATTTGACCCAGAACCCTAATATCGACCCGAAAGCTTAATTCTAACCTTAAACCCTAATTTTGACCCAAAACCCTAAATTTGACACAAAACCCTAATTTTGACCCGAACCCCTAAATTTTGACCCAAAACCCTAATTCTAACCCTGTATTTGACCCAAAACCCTAATTTGTACCAAAAACCATAATTTTGACCCAAAACCCTAATTTTAACCCAAAGCCCTATTTTTGACCCAAAACCCTATTTTAAACTCAAAACACTATTTCAAACCCTAAACCCTAACTTTTACACTAAAACCAAAATTTGACCCAAAGCCCTAATTAGGACCCAAATTTACACCGAATATTTTAAACTCAAAACCCAATATCAAACCCTAAACCCTAATTTTGACCCAAAACCCAAAAGTTGACCCAAAAACTTAATTTTGACACGAAACCCTAATTTTATCCTAAAACCCTAATTCTAACCTTATTTTTTACCTGACACCTTATTTTTAACTCAGAACCCTAATTCAAATCCTAAACCCTAATTTGACCCAAAACCCACATTTTGACCCAAACCCCAAATTTTAACCCCAAAGCCCTAATTTTGACCCCAAACCCTTTTTTAAACTCAACACCCTAATTCAAACCCTAAACCCTAATTTTGATTCTAAACTCTAATTTTAACCCAAAACCGTAATTTTAACCCAAAGCCATAATTCCTAATTTTAACCCAAAGCCCTAATTTTGACACAAAACCTAATTCTTACTCTATTTTTGACCCAAAACACCATTTTAAACTCAACCCTATTTCAAACCCTAAACCCTAATTCTAACCATATTTTTAACTCAAACCCCTAATTCAAACCCTAAACCCAAATTTTGACCCAAAACCCAAATTCTAACCCAAAACCCAAATTTTAACCCCAAAGCCCTAATTTTGAACAAAAACCCTATTTTAAACTCAAAACCCTAATTGAAACCCTAAACCTTAATTTTTATACTAAACCCTAATTTTAACCCAAAACCCTATTTTAAACTCAAAACACTATTTCAAACCCTAAACACTAACTTTTACACTAAACCCAAAATTTGACCCAAAGCCCTAATTAGGACCCTAATTTACACCCAATATTTTAAACTCAAAACCCAATATCAAACCCTAAACCCTAATTTTGACCCTAAACCCAAAAGTTGACCCAAAAACCTAATTTTGACACGAAACCCTAATTTTAAACCAAAACCCTAATTCTATCCTTATTTTTTACCCGACACCTTACTTTTAACTCAGAACCCTATTTCAAACCCTAAACCCTAATTTGACCCAAAACCCGCATTTTGACCCAAAACCGAAATTTTAACCCCAAAGCCCTAATTTTGACCCAAAACCCTTTTTTAAACTCAACACCCTAATTCAAACCCTAAACCCTAATTTTGATCCTAAACTCTAATTTTAGCCCAAAACCGTAATTTTAACCCAAAGCCCTAATTTTGACCCGAAACCCTAATTTTAACCCAAATCCCTAATTCTAACCTTATTTTTTACCTAAAACCCTAATTTGGACCCAAAACCCAACTTTTGACCCAAAACCCTAATTTTAACCCAAAGCCCTAATTTTGACACAAAACCTAATTCTTACTCTATTTTTGCCCCCAAAACACCATTTTAAACTCAAGCCTATTTCAAACCCTAAACCCTAATTCTAACCATATTTTTAACTCAAAACCCTAATTCAAACCCTAAACCCAAATTTTGACCCAAGACCCAAATTCTGACCCAAAACCCAAATTTTAACCCCAAAGCCCTAATTTTGAACAAAAACCCTATTTTAAACTCAAAACCCTAATTCAAACCCTAAATCTTAATTTTGATCCTAAACCCTAATTTTAACCCGAAACCAAAATCTTGACACAGAGCCCTAATTTTGACCTGAAACCCTAATTTTAACCCAAAACCCTAATTCTAACCATATTTTTAACCCAAAACCTTATTTTTAACTCAAAACCCTAATTTTGATCCTAAACCCAAAATTTGACCCAAAAACCTAATTTTGATCCAAAACCCTAATTTTAACCCAGAACCCTAACTCTAACCTTATTTCTAACCCCAAAAACCTATTTTTAACTCATAACCCAAATTCGAACCCTAAACCCATATGTTTGACCCCAAACCCTAATTTGGACCCAAAACCCTAATTTTAACCCAAAGCCCTAATTTTGACCTAAAACCCTAATTTTAACCATATTTTTGACCCAACACCGTATTTTATACTCAACCCTATTTCTAACCCTAATTTGGACCCTAAACCCTAAATTTGATCCAGAACCCTAATATTGACCCGAAAGCCTAATTCTAACCTTAAACCCTAATTTTGACCCAAAACCCTAATTTTGACCGCGAACCCCTAAATGTTGACCCGAAACCCCAATTCTAACCCTGTATTTGACCCAAAACCCTAATTTGTACCAGAAACCATAATTTTGACCCAAAACCCTAATTTTAACCCAAAACCCTAATTTTGATCCGAAGCCCTAATTTTGACCCGAAGCCCTAATTTTGACCCTAAACCCTAAATTTGACGCAGAACTCTAATTTTGATCTGAAACCCTAATTTTAACCCAAAACCCTAATTCTAACCCTATTTTTGACCCAAAACTTTATTTTTAACTCAAAACCCTAATTCAAACCCTAAACCCTAATTTTGACAAAAAAACCCAAATTCTAAACGTATTTTTGGCCCAAAACTCTATTTTAAACTCAAAACCCTAAACCCTAATTTGGACCCTAAACCCTAAATTTGACCCAGAACCCTAATTTTGACCCGAAACCCTAATTCTAACCCTATTTTTGACCCAAAATCCTATTTTAAACTCAAAATCCTATTTCAAACCCTAAACCCTAATTTTCAACCTAAACCCTAAATTTGACCCAGAACCCAAATTTTGACCCGAAACCCTAATTTTAACCGAAAGCCCTAATTTTGATCCAAAACCCTAATTATTTCCCTATTTTTAACTCAAAAACCTAATTCGAACCTTAAACCCTAATTTTGACCCTAAACCCAAAATTTGACCCAAAAACCTAATTTTCATCCAAAACCTTTATTTTAACCCAAAACCCTAATTCTAACCCTATTTCTGACCCAAAAACCTAATTTTCAGTCAAAACCCTAATTCAAACCCTAAACACCTATGTATGACCCAAAACCCTAATTTGGACCAAAAACCGTAATTTTAAAACAAAACCCTAATTTTGACCCAAAACCCTATTTTTGACCCAAAACTCTATTTTAAATTCAAAACCCTAAACCCTAATTTTGACCCAAAACCCTAAATATGACCTAGACCCCTAATTTTGACCCGAAACCCTAATTTTACCCCAAAACCATAATTCTAACCCTAATTTTGACCCAAAACCTTAATTTTGATCTGAAACCCTATTTTTAACCCAAATCCCTAATTTTAACCCTATTTTGACCCAAAACCCTATTTTTAACTCAAAACCCAAATTCAAACCCTAAACCCTAATTTTGACCCAAAACCCTAATTTGGACCCAAAGACCAAATTTTGACCCAAAACCCTAATTTTAACCCAAAGCCCTAATTTTGACCCAAAGCCCTAATTCTAACCCTATTTTTGACCCAAAACCCTATTTTATACTCAAAACCCTATTTCAAACCCTAAACCCTAATTTTGATCCTAAACCCTAAATTTGACCCAGAACCCAAATTTTGACCCGAAACCCTAATTTTAACCCAAAGCCCTAATTTTGATCCAAAACCCTAACTCTTTCCCTATTTTTAACTCAAAACCCTAATTCGAACCCTAAACCCTATTTTTGACCCTAAACCCAAAATTTGACCAAAAAACCTAATTTTGATCCAAAACCCTAATTTTAACCCAAAACCCTAATTCTAAACCTATTTCTGACCCAAAAACCTAAATTTCACTCAAAACCCTAATTCAAACCC
This sequence comes from Sophora flavescens, assembly GCA_030762895.1. Taxonomy (NCBI): domain Eukaryota; kingdom Viridiplantae; phylum Streptophyta; class Magnoliopsida; order Fabales; family Fabaceae; genus Sophora; species Sophora flavescens. The sequence continues at coordinate 2,174,319 of JAUPTC010000015.1, forward strand.
TAAACCCCTATGTTTGACCCAAAACCCTAATTTGGACAAAAAACCCTAATTTTAACCCAAAACCCTCATTTTGACCCACAACCCAATTTTAAACTCAAAACCCTAATTTGGACACTAAACCCTAAATTTGACAGAACCCTAATTTTTACCCGAAACCCTAATTTTACCCAAAACATTAATTCTACCCCTAAACCCTAAATTTGACCCAAAACCCTAATTTTGCCCTGAAACCCTAAATTTTGACCCAAATCCCTAATTTTTACCCGAAACCCTAATTGTAATCCAAAACCCTAATTCTAACTCTAACCCTATTTTGACCCAAAACCTATTTTTAACTCAACCATAATTCAAACCCTAAACACTAATTTGAACCAAAAACCCAAATTTTAACCCATAACCCTACTTTTAACCTAGAGCCCTAATTTTGACTAAAAACCCTTTTTTAAACTCAACACCCTAATTCAAACCCTAAACTCTAATTTTGATCATAAACTCTAATTTTAACCCAAAACTGTAATTTTAACCCAAAGCCTTAATTTTGACCCCGAAACCCTAATTTTAACCCAAAACCCTAATTCTAACCTTATTTTTTAACCAAAACCCTATTTTTAACTCAAAACCCTAATTCAAACCTTAAACCCTAATTTTGATCTTAAACCCAAAATTTGACCCAAAAACCTAATTTTGATCCGAAACCCTAATTTTAACTTGAAACCCTAATTCTAACCTTATTTATAACCCAAAAACCTATTTTTAACTCAGAACCCTAATTGAAACCCTAAACCCCTATGTTTGACCCAAAACCCTAATTTGGACCCAAAACCCTTATTTTAACCCAAAGCCCTAATTTTAACCCAAAACCCTAATTCTAACCCTATTTTTGACCCAACACCCTATTTTATACTCAACCCTATTTCTAACGCTAATTTGGACCCTAAACCCTAAATTTGACCCAGAACCCTAATATCGACCCGAAAGCCTAATTCTAACCTTAAACCTTAATTTTGACCCTAAACCCTAAATTTGACACAAAACCCTAATTTTGACCCGAAGCCCTAAATTTTGACCCAAAACCCTAATTCTAACCCTGTATTTGACCCAAAACCATAATTTGTACCAAAAACCATAATTTTGACCCAAAACGCTAATTTTAACCCAAAGCCCTATTTTTGACCCAAAACCCTATTTTAAACTCAAAAACTATTTCAAACCCTAAACCCTAACTTTTACACTAAACCCAAAATTTGACCCAAAGCCCTAATTAGCACCCTAATTTACACCCAATATTTTAAACTCAAAACCCAATATCAAACCCTAAACCCTAATTTTGACCCTAATCCCTAATTTTGACCCAAAAACCTAATTTTGACACGAAACCCTAATTTTAACCTAAAACCATAATTCTAACCTTATTTTTTACCCGACACCATATTTTTAACTCAACCCTAATTCAAACCCTAAACCCTAATTTGACCCAAAACCCACATTTTGACCCAAAACCCAAATTTTAACCCCAAAGCCCTAATTTTGACCCAAAACCCTTTTTTAACCTCAACACCCTAATTCAAACCCTAAACCCTAATTTTGATCCTAAACTCTAATTTTAACCCTGTAACACCCCGATTTTCGCTGCTTTGTAATATCGGTAATTTTGACACAAAACCTAATTCTTACTCTAATTTTTACCCAAAACACCATTTTAAACTCAACCCTATTTCAAACCCAAACCCTAATTCTAACCATATTTTTAACTCAAAACCCTAATTCAAACCCAAATCCCAAATTTTGTCCTAAAACCCAAATTCTGACCCAAAACCCAAATTTTAACCCCAAAGCCATAATTTTGAACAAAAACACTATTTCAAACTCAAAACCATAATTCAAACCCTAAACCTTAATTTTGATCCTAAACCCTAATTTTAACCCGAAACCAAAATTTTGACCCAGAGCCCTAATTTTGACCTGAAACCCTTATTTTAACCCAAAACCCAAATTTTAACCTTATTTTTAACCCAAAACCCTATTTTTAACTCAAAACCCTAATTCAAACCATAAACCCTAATTTTGACCCTAAACCCAAAATTTGACCCCAAAACCTAATTTTGATCCAAAACCCTAATTTTAACCCAGAACCCTAATTTTGACCCGAAACCCTAATTTAAACTCAAATCCCTATTTCAAACCCTAAACCCTTATTTTGACCCTAAACCCTAAATATGACCCAGAACCCTAATTTTGACCCGAAACCTTAATTTTAAACCAAAACCCTAATTCTAATCCTATTTTTGACCCAGAACCCAATTTTTAACTCAAAACCTTAATTCAAACCCTAAACTCTAATTTTGACCCAAAACCCTAATTTGGACCCAATACCAAAATTTTAACCCAAAACCCTAATTTTAACCCAAAGCCCTAATTTTGACCCAAAACCATAATTCAAACTCTAATTTTGACCCTAAACCCTAAATTTGACCAATAACCCTAATTTTGATCCGAAACACTAATTTTAACTCAAAACCCTAATTCTAACCCTATTTTGACCCAAAACCATATTTTTAACTCAAAACCCTAATTCAAAACCTAACCCCTATGTTTGACAACAGGAAACCATAATTTTTCCCAAAACCCAAATTATAACCCTGAACCCTAATTTTGACCCTGAACCCTAATTTTGACCAAAAACCCTAATTTTAACCCAAAACCCTAATTCTAACCCTATTTTTGACCCAAAACCCTATTTTAAACTCAAAACCCTAATTCAAACCCTAAACCCAAATTTTGACCCTAAACACAAAATTTGACCCAAAAACCTCATTTTGACCCGAAACCTTAATTTTAAACCAAAACCTTAATTTTCACTCAAAACCTTAATTCAAACCCTAAACTCTAATTATGACCCAAAACCCTAATTTGGACCCAATACCAAAATTTTAACCCAAAGCCCTAATTTTGACCCAAAACCAAAATTCAAACTCTAATTTTGACCCTAAACCCTAAATTTGACCCATAACCCTAATTTTGATCCGAAACCGTAATTTTAACTCAAAACCATAATTCTAACCCTATTTTGACCCAAAACCCTATTTTTAACTCAAAACCCTAATTCAAACTCTAAACCCTAATTTTGACGACACGAAACCAAAATTTTTCCCAAAACACTATTTTAAACCCAAAACCGTAAACCCTAATTTTAACCCCCAAAACCATAATTTTGATCCGAAGCCCTAATTTTGACCCTAAACCCTAATTTTAACCCAAAACCCTAATTTTGACCCTAAATCTGACCCATAACCCTAATTTTGACCCGAAACCCTAATTTTAAACTAAAACCCTAATTCTGATCCTATTTTGGACCCAATACCAAAATTTTAACCTAAAACCCTAATTTTAACCCAAAGCCCTAATTTTGACCCAAAACCCAAATTCAAACTCTAATTTTGACCCTAAACCTTAAATTTGACCCAGAACCCTATTTTGATCCGAAACCCTATTTTTAACTCTAAACCCTAATTCTAACCCTATTTTGACCCAAAACCCTATTTTTAACTCAAAACCCTAATTCAAACCCTTAACCCTATGTTTGAACCCAAACCCAAATTTGGAACCAAAACCCTAATTTTAACCCAATGCCCTAATTTTGACCTAAAACCCTAATTCTAACCCTATTTTAAACTCAAAACCCTATTTCAAACCTTAAATCCTAAATTTGACCTCGAACCTTAATTTTGACCGGAAACTCTAATTTTACCTAAAACACTAATTCAAACCCAAATTCAAACCCTAAGCCCAAATTTTGACCCAAAACCCTAATTTTGACCCGAAACCCTAATTGTAATCCAAAACCCTAATTCTAACTCTAACCCTATTTTTGACCCAAAACCCTATTTTTAACACAACCATAATTCAAACCCTTAACCCTAATTCAAACCCTAAACCCTAATTTGACCCCAAAACCCTAATTTTAACCCAGAACCCTAATTTTAACCTAGAGCCCTAATTTTGACCCAAAACCTTATTTTAAACCCAAAACCCTAATTCAAACCCTAAACCCTAACTTTGACCCTAAACCCAAAATTTGACCCAAAAACCTAATTTTGATCCGAAACCCTAATTTTAACATATAACCCTAATTGTAACCTTATTTTAACCCCCAAAGCCCTAATTTTGACCCAAATCTAGACCCAAAACCCAAATTTTAACCCCCAAAGCCCTAATTTTGACCCAAAACCATATTTTAAACTCAAAAGCCTAATTCAAACCCTAAACCCTAAGTTTAACCCCAAAACCATAATTTTGACCTGAAGCCCTAATTTTGACCCGAAACCCTAATTTTAACCCAAAACCCTAAATTTGACCCTATACCCTAAATCTGACCCATAACCCTAATTTTGACCCGAAACCCTAATTTTAAACCAAAACACTAATTATAATCCTATTTTTGACCCAAAACCCTATTCTTAACTCAAAACCTTAATTCAAACCCTAAACTCTAATTTTGACCCAAAACCCTAATATGGACCCAATACCAAAATTTTAACCCAAAACCCTAATTTTAACCCAAAGCCCTAATTTTGACCCAAAACCCTAATTCAAACTCTAATTTTGACTCTAAACCTTAAATTTGACCCATAATCCTAATTTTGATCAAAAACCCTAATTTTAACTCAAAACCTAATTCTAACCCTATTTTGACCCAAAACCTATTTTTAACTCAAAACCCTAATTCAAACCCTTAACCCTATGTTTAACCCAAAACCCAAATTTGGAACCAAAACCCCAATTTTAACCCAAAGCCCTAATTTGGACCTAAAACCCTAATTCTAACCCTATTTTAAACTCAAAACCCTATTTCAAACCGTAAACCCTAAATTTGACCTCAAACCCTAATTTTACCCAAAACACTAATTCTAACCCAATTTCTAACCCTAAGCCCTAATTTTGACCCGAAAACCTAATTGTAATCCAAAACCCTAATTATAACTCTAACCCTATTTTTGACCCAAAACCCTATTTTTAACTCAACCATAATTCAAACCCTTAACCCTAATTCAAACCCTAAACCCGAATTTGACTCAAAAATCCCAATTTTAACCCAAAACCCTAATTTTAACCTAGAGCCCTAATTTTGACCCAAAACCCTATTTTAAACTCAAAACCCTAATTCAAACCCTAAACCCTAACTTTGACCCTAAACCCAAAATTTGACCCAAAAACCTAATTTGGATCCGAAACCCTAATTTTAACATATGACCCTAATTGTAACCTTATTTTTTACCCCAAACCTTATTTTTAACTCAAAACCCTAATTCAAACCCAAAACCCAAATTTAGACCCAAAACCCAAAATTTAACCCCCAAAGTCCTAATTTTGACCTAAAACCCTATTTTAAACTCAAAACCCTAATCCAAACCCTAAATCCTAATTTTGATCCTAATCCCTAATTTTAACCCAAAGCCCTAATTTTGACCCGAAACCATCATTTTAACCAAAAACCCTAATTCTAACCTTATTTTTTACCCAAAACCCTATTTTTAACTCAAACCCCTAATTCAAACCCTAAACCCTAATTTTGATCCTAAACCCAAAATTTGACCAAAAAACCTAATTTTGATCCAAAACCCTAATTTTAACCCGAAACCCTAATTCTAACCTTATTTCTGACCCAAAAACCTATTTTTAACTCAAAACCCTAATTCATACCCTAAACCCCTATGTTTGACCCAAAACCCTAATTTGAACCCAAAACCATAATTTTAACCCAAAGCCCCAATTTTGACCCAAAACCCTAATTCTAACCCTATTTTTGACCAAACACCCTATTTTAAACTCAACCCTATTTCAAACCCTAATTTGGACCCTAAACCCTAAATTTGACCCAGAACCCTAATATCGACCCGAAATTCTAATCTAACCCTAAACCCTAATTTTGACCCAAATCCTTAATTCTAACCTTATTTTAGTGGTGCCTAACGTACATGAAATATGTTAAAGAGGTGTTGTGACATAGAGCATATGTTGAGGTCTTGATGAGAGGTTAAGGCACTAGGTTATGACCATAGGAGTCTGCGAGGTTCATAAGTTGTGTTGTTTCTATAACCGTATGTGGGACACATACAAGACCCGAAGTCCTTGTGGGATCGTTCAAAGGGTAAACTTAACTTGTGCAGCTACGAGTGTCATTGCTTTGCATGAGCACCTTTGGGAGTGGACGAGGTGTGCACCGGGATCATCGCGCAGCTGTAGTGTCACGCTTTGCGTGAGCGTTCTTACCATAGTGAAGGTGTGCACCGGGATAATAGTGCAGCTATAGTGTCATTGCTTTGCATGAGCACCCACGGTCCGGGGTGTGCACCGGGTTTAATGTGCAGCTATAGTGTCATTGCTTTGCATGAGTATTCTCACCTTGACCAAGGATGTGCATCGAGAATGGGACGTGTCGCTTGGACGACTGACCGATAACCATAACTATGATAGGGAAACCATAGCCATTTTCAGTATCAAGTTTTAGTTGCAGGAGTGAGGGTAGGATGGATATAAGAATTTTATGGAAGATGGATGACTTGACTGATGTTGTGTCTGTGATAATTACTGTATAGTTTACTATGTCTCTTTTTCGTGTTTGATGATAGAACTGTTTCTTATCCCCTGTATATTTCTGTATGTTGTATTTTGTCTCCTTGTGGAACCGTACGAGAAGACCCTGTGGATGAAGGTAACCAAGAGGATTTGGATGGAACTCCCTACAACCGGATGTCGGAGGACGAGTTGTGACCCATGGTGATTAGGATCTAGTTAGTTATGGCTAGCGCGTCTGTGTCGGGAAGCTTTATCTTTCCGCTTATGTTTTGTATAACTATGCACTTGTTCGGGATCCTATTGATGGGATGCCCTGAAACAGTGTTTTGATAACTTTGATGCTTTAAGTATGTTTAATAGATTTATGTTTTCATATTCTTTTCTATATGGATCTATTTGCTTAAGAAATTAAGTTACAATTTTTACGTAATTTTCACGTTAAGCGTGTGATTAAGTAACTAAATAATGAGGTTTTAAACTAAATGACACAAAGGGACACAATGGGGTGTCTCATTTGGTATCAGAGCAGTTTGATTCTGATCGGACTGCAAAATGTTAGGGTGTTGTTACTGGCCGTGTCTAGTTGAATCCACATCGGATTAAGACTATGTTTAGAAGTGGGGTAAAGTGTCCAAACCTAATACAAAAGTTATTATTAGTATGGCATATGGTATTTATATACTTGCTTATGTAGTATTATATGTCATACTAATTAGAGCGGATGATTTCTTTCACCGGAATCAAGGCACGTGGAAGAGGACGTCCAACTAACAGTGGAGAAAGGACTCCAGAAAGGGTCATTGGAGCTGTCAATGAAAATGCTGACATTGGAGGAGGATCATCTTCGACTCCCAACAACATGGAGACAATAGCTGCTGCTATGCTATTGCAAACCCGACAAAATGCTGAGATGCTGAAAATGAACAAAGAGCAGCTAGAGATCAAGAACCAGAGGAGGGCAGTAGCAGCTGAGGATGCCGGATTGGCAACCTTTATGAATGGGAAGCCACCTAAATTCAGAGGAGAATACGATCCAGAGAAGGCAGAATGGTGGATACAGGAGATTGAAAAGATATTCGATACTATGTGCTGCCGAGAGGATACAAAGGTAACTTATGTCGCCTTTATGTTGACTGAGGGGGGCAGAATTCTGGTGGAAGGGCAAGAGAAGGTTATTGGAGGCTGAAGGTAGTGTAGTTACCTGGAAATTATTCACTAATTGATTCTTCGAGAAGTATTTTCCGCGTATAGTTAGACGCGAGAAGGAAAAGGAATTCACAAACCTCAAGCAAGGCAATATGTCTGTTGGTGAGTATACATCGAGGTTTGAGGCGCTAATCAAGTTTTCAGAATACTATTAGAGGTTCCCGAATGAAGATTGGCAATGTAGAAGATTCGAAGAAGGGCTCAGAGATGAGCTGCAGAGGGCTGTAGTGTCTCTTGACATACAGTACTTCCCAGAGCTAGTCGAGAGATGCAGTGCCATCGAAAGCATAGATCTGAGGATAGCTAATGAGCAGAAACAAATGAGGATTGGAGGCCCTAACCAATCAAGTTTCCAGAGGCACGGGGGAAGTGGTTCCTAGTGGAGACAGAAACCATATGTTAGATCTGGGCAGAAACAGGGACTAGCACCAGCGACTAGAACTGTTCAGCAACCGCAAAGTGTCGTTTGCTTCAGATGTGGGGGACCACATTATGCAAACAACTGTTCAAGTGGACCCAACTGTTTCAACTATGGGAAATCAGGTCACTTGGCACAAGACTGCAGACAGAAGGTTATGCAACAACTAGCAGCTACGGGAAAAGGTTCCGGAGATAATAGAGGTGGAGCTGGAAGAGGTGTCCCAACAACTAGACCACAAGCCACTGGAAGGGTGTTTACCGTGAAGGGAGATGAATCCTCTCAATCTGCTGAACTCATACAAGGTATGTGTCTGATAGCTGGTAGACTCTCTAACGTATTGTTTGACTCAGGCGCTACTCATTCTTTTATCTCGCATGAGTGTAAGGATCATTTGAACTTAACTGTCTCCAAATTTCCTTATACCCTTACGGTATCTACTCCAACTATGTAATCCTTTGATTACCATATCTGTTTGCTTAAAGTGTCCTATAGTGATCGAAAATCAAACTTTTGCTTTAGACCTTATCTGTTTGCCTATGCAACAGATAGATGTTATCCTTGGCATGGATTGGCTTTCGGCTAACCATGTAATGCTAGATTGTTCTAGTAAGACCTTATCATTTCTTGAACCTTCTAGTATAGTGTCTACCAATGAAGGAGTACCTCTGAGGAGTAACAACTCTCAGGAATTTCTGAGGCTTTGTGCAATGGAGGCTAATGAGATCCCCAGCATAGATTCTATACCTATCATGAGAGAGTTTCCTGAAGTTTTCCCTCCAGACGTTCCAGGTTTGCCACCGGAAAGAGAAGTGGAATTCACTATAGATCTAGTACCAGGGACAGGGCCTATATCTATAGCACCTTATCGGATGTCACTGGTTGAGTTGGCTGAGTTGAAGGAACAATTGGACGATATGATGGGGAAAGAGTTCATCAGACATAGTGTTTCGCCTTGGGGGGCACCGGTGTTGTTCGTTAAGAAAAAGGATGGAAGTGCGAGGTTGTGCACAGATTACAGACAGTTGAATAAGATGACAATTAAGAACAAGTATCCGTTGCCTCAGATCGATGACCTGATGGATCAGTTGATGGGAGCAGCAATATTCTCGAAGATTGATTTAAGATCTGGGTATCATCAGATCAGGGTAAGGAAGGAAGATATACCCAAGACGGCTTTTAGGACGAGGTATGGGCACTATGAGTATTTAGTCATGCCTTTCGGTGTAACTAATGCGCCAGCCGTGTTCATAGATTACATGAACCGAATTTTTAGACCATTCCTCGATAAGTTTGTTGTTGTGTTTATCGATGATATTCTCATCTATTCTCGTACGTGGGAAGAGCATGAGGAACATTTGAGTTTGGTATTGCGAGTCTTAAAGGATAGGCAACTTTATGCCAAAGTTTGCAAGTGTGACTTTTGGCTGGAAGAAGTGCAATTCCTAGGGCACGTGATTAATAAAGAAGGAATATTCGTAGATCCAGCTAAGGTTGAGGCATTTCTTAAATGGGAACGACCTAAGTCAGTGAGTGAAGTACGGAGTTTCTTAGGACTTACTGGATATTATCGGAGGTTCATAGAGGGATTCTCTAAGATTGCGTTGTCCATGACGCGGTTAACGAGAAAGGATACAACTTTTGTATGGACGGACAAGTGTGAGTAGAGTTTTCAAAAGTTGAAGGAAAGGTTGACTACATCACCTGTGTTGATCTTACCAGACCCTCTAGGACAGTTTGATGTATACTGTGATGCGTCATACCAAGGTTTAGGTTGTGTTTTGATGCAAGAGGGAAGAGTTGTCGCTTATGCTTCCCGACAGTTGAGGATTCATGAGAGGAATTATCCGACTCATGATTTGGAGTTAGCAGAAATAATGTTCGCATTAAAGATATGGCGACACTTTTTGGATGGAGCAAGGTTTAATGTTTTCAGTGACCATAAGAGCCTGAAGTACATATTCGATCAAAAGGAATTGAATATGAGGCAGCGGAGGTGGATGGAGTTCATAAAAGATTACGATTTTGAGTTATTGTACCACCCTGGTAAGGCCAATGTGGTAGCAGATGCCTTAAGTAGGAAGTCCTTACATGTATCCGCAATGATGGTTAAGGAGTTAGAATTGCTTGAACAATTTAGATATCTGAGCTTAGGAATGGAATTATGAAAAGATAAAGTTTGCTTAAGTATGGTCACTATTAGTAGTGATTTCTTGAAAGATCTTAAAGATAAGCAAGTTCAGGATCTATACCTTCGTGAGATTAGTAAGGGGATAGACCGGGGTAAAGTTTCTGAGTTCACTAGGGGAGTAGATGGTGTGTGAAGGTTTAAGGATAGGATATGTGTACCAGAGGATGCAGAACTTAGGAAGATGAGTTTGGAAGAAGCACACAAGAGTAAGTTGAGTTTTCATCCTGGATCCACAAAGATGTATCAAGATTTGAGGAAAAAGTTTTGGTGGACCAGAATGAAGAAGGAAGTAGCAGAGTATGTTTTATCTTGCTTGGTGTGTCAAAAGGCGAAGATTGAACATCAAAAACCAGCAGGATTATTACAATCTTTAGATATCCCAGAATGGAAATGGGATAGTATAGCTATGGATTTCGTGGCCGGATTACCACGAACTCCTAAGAAGCATGATGCGATTTGGGTTATCATTGATAGGTTGACGACGTGTGCTCACTTCTTACTTATTAGAGAAGGTGATAAATTAGAAAAGTTAACCCAGATTTACATCAGCGAAGTGGTTAGATTGCATGGTGTGCTTCAAGCATTGTCTCAGATCGAGATCCTAGATTTACCTCTCAATTTAGGAAACAATTGCAACATGCCTTGGGAACGAAATTGAGAATGAGTTATGCCTATCATCCCCAAACCGATGGGCAATCATAGAGGACAATTCAATCATTGGAGGATCTATTGAGAGCTTGTGTGTTAGAACACACTGGCAGTTGGGATGAGTTCTTGCCATTGATTGAATTTACTTATAACAACAGTTTCCATAGTAATATCGAAATGGCACCGTATGAGGCTCTGTACGGCAGAAAGTGTAGGACCCCGTTATGTTGGTATGAGATTCGTGAGAACCAAGTTATGGGTCCAGATGTGGTACAACAGACTACGGAACAAGTCAGGAAGATAAGGGAAAAGATGAAGGAAGCACAGGATAGGCAAAGGAGCTACAATGACAAGAGGAGGAGACCATTAGAATTCCAGAAAGGTGATCACGTATTCTTTAGAGTTACTCGGAAAATGGAATTGGAAGAGCTTTCAAATCTAGAAAACTTACTCCTCGTTTCATGGGACCTTTTCAGATTCTTCGACGAATTGGTCCAGTAGCTTACCAAATTGCCTTGCCACCAAATATTTCCAACATTCATGACGTCTTTCATGTTTCTCAGTTGAGAAAGTACTATCCTAATCCATCTCATGTGATTGAGTCTGAGTCGATACAACTGCGAGAGAACCTAGAGCATTGGGCCTTACCTGTGAGGATCGCAGATAGACGAATTAAGGAGATTCGTGGTAGACAGATTCCTTTGGTTAAGGTCATATGGGATGAAACTACTAGAGATACAACTTGGGAACGCGAGGCGGATATGCAACAACAATATCCACATCTTTTCTGAGGTATGTAAATTACGAGGACGAAATTTTCTTTTAAGAGGGGTAGTAATGTAATAGCCTGATTTTCATTATACCGTTTAATCAATTAAAATATAAGTAATTATATTTTAATATGAAAGTAGAAAATATTTTGTTTTAATAAAATAAAATCATATTCCTAATCCACCTTATCATATGAAGTCACAATAAAATTTTCGGTCGAAAATTTAGACGAAAGTTGAGACACCCCGCTGGGCCTCGGTGTTTTATTTGGAAATAAAACTTGATTATTATGTTCTTATTCTTAAACTTAACATGAAAATACGGTGGAATTAAAACTTAAATTATTAAGTAAACATATTCATGTAGAACAGGAATAAGAAAACATGACCATATTAAGCATATGTAAATGAAATCAGAGTTAAACAAAACACTGTTTTGGAGCATCCCAACAATAGGAGCCCTAACAGGTGTACAAGTTATACAAACGTAAAGGCGGAAAAGATAAAGCGTCGTGACACAGACGCACTGGCCATAACTAGGACTAGACCCTACTCATCATGGGTCACAGCTCGTCCTCCGGCATCCGGCTCGTAAGGAGTTCCGTCCAGCTCCTCCTCGTTCGGCTCATCAACAGGATCTTCGAACACGAGCCATAAAAGATAGAACAAAGCAGAGAAAAGTACAGGGGATAAGAAACATGCTATCATCAAAAGCGGAAAAAGATTCATAGTAAATGATACACTAATTGCCATAGACAATCAACACACATTTCTAACAAGTCATCCTCAAATTAATATATATCCTCCTCTACCCTTTGTCATGATGCAATGCAATGCAGTATGAATGTTTTGCCACAGCCACGTATCCAAATTTCCATCTCAAGTAAATCAGACTATATTTCAAGTCAACCAGACTATGTTTCAAGCCAACCAGCCAACCAGACTATGTTTCAAGTCAAACAGACTATGTTTCAAGCCAACCAGACTATGTTTCAAGTCAACCAGACTATGTTTCAAGTCGATCATATGAAAATATCACAGACCATGTTTCAGGTCACCCCCTAGTGCCGTAACCTCTCATCACTATTTCATGAATAAACCCAACAATAATCACATCTCGGTTAGGCACTTCTAAACTCGGATCTCATGAACCCCGCACACACATTACTCTAATTATCATGTATTAATACACATCAAAATCTCTAACCATATATCAAAACATTGTGGAACAAAGCAGTTCAATTATCATCAAGCTATAATACATTCTCACATAAACATATCAATCATCATAAAATATCACAAGAATATCAGCATCAATAAATTCATACATTCCCAATATCATATAAGCAATCCATCACCGATAAACCTACAATCCCCGAATCAACATTGGTTTTACAGAAAAACAACTCCAACGTGATTTTGGTCTTGTCGATTATTCGATTTTCTAGTAGGGTTTGGGTCGCCCTACACAATTAATATATAATCTACTACTTATCGTTCCCGACGGTAGATTGATTCTTTCCCCCACCTGAGTTCTCACCGAACTTCCAAACTCGAAGCTCCTCGTTGCCACACCACAAGTTACCAACACCACCTTCAACCAAGCAACATATTTAAAAATAAATCAAACAAATTCATCTATGCCCTCATTATGCTAGGTTCAGCCATTTAATTCAAATGAGAGCTAGGATTGTTTTCTCAACCTAAGCTTTTGGATACTTATCACTTAGACTCTAGGTAACTTAAATAAATTAGCATAAGTTGAAAATATGGAATAAAAATCATCCAACCACTTAGGGTAGGTTTCGGCCTTGTATAACAAAATAGGCTAGGATTTTCAAATCGACACAACCTCTTAGATCAATGATCTTAGAGTATTAAGGAGTATGAATCAAGTACTAGTTTTCACAAAGCAAATCAAAAACATTTTATTTCCTTTAATATAAGTTTCGGCCAACATAATTGAATTGGCTAGAAATTTCTAAACTTTCCAATCTCTTTAGCTTAGCATCCATACATAGTAAGGAGCTTAAAACCATGATCATTTTGGAAAATGAAAAACAAGGCATCCTAGGTCCATAAACCTTAGGTTTCGGCCATCATAGGATTTTTAAGCTAGAAATCTTTAAATCATCCAATCTTTTAGACATAGCATCCTTTGATATTAAGGAGCTCAATCTATAATCATTTTGGAAGAGAAACAACCTAAAACGTTCCAATCTTTTTAGATATAGCATCCTTTCACATAAGGAGCTTTAATCCATAATCATCTTGGAAAATAAAAACAACACATCCTAGGTCCAAAACAAATGAGTTTCGGCCATCATAGGAAACTCAATGAAAAAGATTTAAACTTTTCCAATCACTTAAACCTAGCATCCTTTAGTATAAAGGAGCCCTTGGTCATGATCATCTTGGAATAGAACTCAAATATAAATTCATAAAAGCAAAAGTTGAAACAAAATCCAACCTAAACCATAGGCATGGTTTCGGCCTTGCATGGATAAAGGGGTTCGAAATTTTTGTTTTACACAGTCTTTTAGTATGTTGTAATAGGAGTAAAAACAAGAACATAGGAAGTGGTTTCAACTCAAACGGAGTTTTCTACCATTTTAAAGAGTTTTTAGAAGTTTGAGAGCTTAAAGAAAACATAAAGCATAAACTATGAAATGAATGCAAGAACTTGAAAAGAAAACTCAATAGGATCATTACCCTCAAGAAGATGAACAACTTTGATGAAGGAATCAAGTTGAAAAGAGAAGTAACAATTAAAGCTTTAAAGGTTTGAACTTTTTTTTTTAAAAAGAAAGGAAGAAGATGAAGAAGAAGAAAAGTGTGAGTGAAGTGATGAAATGGGTATATATAGATGGAGGGAAAGGGGGCACGGTTTTGGAGAGAAAAGGAGAGGAAAAATGAGAGAAAATTGAAGTGGATTGTTGAGGAAGATTGGAGGTATGGGAGGTATGGTGATAAGGTATGGTGTTGTAAGGTGGAGGTAAGGTAGGAGAGAGAAAAGAGTTGAAAAAGTAAAATTTTGAAAAGGTGAGTGATGGTGGTTACTATTTGTCATCACATCATGTCTCTTCTAGTCCTTTCGTTTCCTTTGTGCTCTGCTCCATTGCGTATCAGATGACTTCCCCGATCGTATTTCTCGACGATTTCGCTAGGGTAATACTTAGAATTTTGCCCCGGACGAGATTTTGTGAAAATATCCATACCCACACAAAACATCCTAAAAACACTAACCGTCTTGTTTACAGGTCAAAATTATGTTTCCGGCTCAGTAAAATTATACTGGTAGAGAAAATGCAGACAGACTTCCGTCTGAATTTTCAGTCGAAAATTTTACTGTGAGCTATTATCGTAAGGTAGATCAAGAATATGATTTTTATTTTATTACAAACATTTCCTAAACTTCATATTAAAATATAATTACTTATATTTTAATTTATTAACCGCATACCGAAAATCAGGCTGTTACATTACTACCCCTCTTAAAAGAAAATTCCGTCCTTGGAATTTACGTACCTCAGAAAAGATGTGGATATTGTTGTTGCATATCCGCCTCGCGTTCCCAAGTTGCATCTCCAGTAGCTTCATCCCATAAGATTTTAACCAAAGGAATCTGCCTTCCGCGAAGTTCCTTGATCAGTCTATCTGTGATCCTTACAGGTAATACCTCATGCTCCAGGTTCTCTCGCAATTGTATAGACTCAGACTCAATCACATGAGATGGATTAGGGTGGTACTTTCTCAATTGAGAAACATGAAAGACGCCATGAACGTTGGAAAGATTAGGTGGCAAGGCAATTTGGTAAGCTACTGGCCCAATTCGTCGAAGAATCTGAAAAGGTCCGATGAAACGAGGAGTACGTTTTCGGGATTTCATAGCTCTGCCAATTCCAGTTTTTCGAGTAACTCTCAAGAATATGTGATCACCTTCCTGTAATTCTAATGGTCTCCTCCTCTTGTCACTGTAGCTCCTCTGCCTATCTTGTGCTTCCTTCATCTTTTCCCTTATCTTCCTGACTTGTTCCGTAGTCTGTTGTACCACATCCGGACCCAAAACTTGGTTTTCACCAGTCTCATACCAACATAATGGGGTCCTACACTTTCTGCCATACAACGCCTCATATGGTGCCATTCCAATACTGCTGTGGAAACTGTTGTTATAAGTAAATTCAATCAATGGCAAAAACGTATCCCAACTGCCAGTGTGTTCCAACACACAAGCTCTCAATAGGTCCTCCAATGATTGAATTGTCCTCTCTGATTGCCCATCGGTTTGGGGATGATAGGCAGAACTCATTCTCAATTTCGATCCGAAAGCATTTTGCAATTGTCTCCAGAAATTAGAGGTGAATCTAGGATCTCGATCTGAGACAATACTGGATGGCACACCATGCAACCTAACCACTTCATCGATGTAAATCTGGGTTAACTTCTCTAATTTATCACCTTCTCTAATAGGCAAGAAGTGAGCACACTTCGTCAATCTATCAATGACAACCCAAATTGCATCATGCTTCTTAGGAGTCCGTGGTAATCCAACCACAAAATCCATAGCTATACTATCCCATTTCCATTCTGGGATATCTAGAAATTGCAATAATCCTGCTGGTTTTTGATGTTCGATCTTTGCCTTCTGACACACCAGGCAAGATAAGACATACTCCGCTACTTCTTTCTTCATCCTCTTCCACCAGAACATTTTCTTCAAATCCTGATACATCTTTGTGGATCCAGGATGGAAACTCAACTTACTTTTATGTGCCTCCTCTAAAATCATCTTCCTAAGCTCTGCATCCTCTGGCACACATATTCTATCTCTAAACCTTAATGCACCATCTGTTCCTCTAGTGAACTCAAACTTTTCCCTCGTCTATTCCTTTACTTATCTCCTGAAGGTACAAATCCTGAATCTGCTTATCCTTGAGATCTCGCATGAAATCACTACTAATAGTGATCCTACCCAAACAAACTTTATTTTCTCTTAACTCCATTCCTATGCTCGGGTCTCTGAATTGTTCTAACAACTCCAACTCCTTAACCATCATTGTGGATACATGCAAGGACTTCCTACTTAAAGCATATGCTACCACATTGGCCTTCCCGTGGATGGTACAAGAACTCAAAATCATAATCTTTGATGAACTCCATCCACCTCCGCTGTCTCATGTTCAATTCCTTCTGATCAAAAAGATACTTTAGGCTCTTGTGGTCACTGAAAACATTAAACCTTGCTCCATACAAAAAGTGTCGCCAAATCTTCAATGCGAACACTATTGCTGCTAACTCCAAGTCATGAGTCGGATAGTTCCTCTCATGAATTCGCAATCGTCGGGAAGCATAAGCCACTGCTCTTCCCTCTTGCATCAGAACACAACCTAAACCTTGGTATGACGCATCACAGTATACGTCAAACTGTCCTAGAGGGTCAGGTAAGATCAACACAGGTGATGTAGTCAATCTTTCCTTCAGCTTTTGGAAACTCTGCTCACACTTGTCCGTCCACACAAAAGTTGGATCCTTTCTCGTTAACAGCGTCATAGACAGTGCAATCTTAGAGAATCCCTCTATGAACCTCCGATAATATCCAGCAAGTCCTAAGAAACTCCGTATTTCACTCAGTGACTTGGGTCGTTCCCATTTAAGAACTGCTTCAACCTTAGCTGGATCTACGGCTATTCCTTCTTTGTTAATTGCATGCCCTAGAAATTGTACTTCTTCCAGCCAAAACTACACTTGGAAAGTTTGGCATAAAGCTGCCTATCTTTCAAGACTCGCAGTACCAATCTCAAATGCTCCTCATGCTCTTCCCGCATACGAGAGTAGATAAGAATATCGTCGATGAACACAACGACAAACTTATCGAGGAACGGTCTGGAAATTCGGTTCATATAATCCATGAACATGGCTGGCGCATTAGTTACACCGAAAGGCATAACTAAATACTCATAGTGCCCGTACCTCGTCCTAAAAGCCGTCTTGGGTATATCTTCCTTCTTTACTCTAATCTGGTGATACTCGAACCTCAAATCGATCTTAGAGAATATTGACGCTCCCTTCAACTGATCCATTAGGTCATCGATTCTAGGCAACGGATACTTGTTTTTAATCGTCACCTTATTCAATCGCTCGTAATTGCGTGCACAACCTCGCACTTCCATCCTTCTTCTTAACGAACAACACCGGTGCACCCCAAGGTGAAACGCTTCGGCCTCGATGAACTCTTTCCCCATCATATCGTCCAATTGTTCCTTCAACTCAGCTAGTTCCACTGGTGACATCCGATACGGTGCTATAGATATAGGCCCTGTCCCTGGTACGAGATCTATAGTGAATTCCACTTTTCTTTCTGGTGGCAAACCTAGAACGTCTGGGGGAAAAACTTCAGGAAACTCCCTCACGATAGGCATAGAATCTATGATGGGGATCTCATTAGCCTCCATTGCAAAAAGCATCACAAACTCCTGAGAGTTGTTACTCCTCAAAGGTACTCCTTCATTGGCAGATACTATACTAGAAGGCTCAAGAAATGATAAGGTCTTCCTAGAACAATCTAGCATTACATGGTTAGCCGAAAGCCAATCCATGCCAAGGATAACATCTATCTGTTGCATAGGCAAACAGATAAGGTCTATAACAAAAGCTCGGTTTTGAAGCACTATAGGACATTTTAAGCAAACAGATATGGTAATCAAAGGTTTACTAGTTGGAGTAGATACCGTAAGGGTATAAGGCAATTTAGACACAGTCAATTTCAAATGATCCACACACTCATGCGATATAAAAGAATGAGTAGCGCTGAGTCAAACAACACATTAGAGAGTTTACCACTATCGTGCACAAACCTTGTATAAGATCAGCAGATTGAGTGGATTCATCTCCTCCTCACGGTAAACACCCTTCCAAAGGGGCTTGTGGTCTGGTTTTTGGGTCACCTCTATGATCTCCGACACTTTTTCCAAGTAGTTTTTGATCGTTGTTTAACCTATCTGCGAGTCTCGTGCTATGTGGCCTTGTTTCCCACAATTGAAACAGTTGGGCCTACTTGGACAGTTGTTGGCATAATGTGGCCCTCCACATCTCAAGCAAACTACATTATGCGATCGCCGACCTGCCCGTTCATTCGCTGGTCCCGGTCCTTGCTTCTACCCAGGCTTAGCATATGGTTTCGTCTCCACCGAGAATTACTTCCTCCACGCCTCGGAAATTTGACCGATTAGGACCCCCTTTCCTCGCTTGTTTTTGTTCATTAGCCATCCTCAAGTCTATGCTTTCGATGGCACCGCATCTCTCTACTAGCTCAGGGCAGTACTGTATGTCCAGAGACACTACAGCCCGCTGCAGCTCATCCCTGAGTCCCTCTTCAAACCTTCTGCATTGCCAGTCCTCATTAGGGAACCTCTGATAGTATTCTGAAAACTTGATCAGCGCCTCAAACCTCGAGGCATACTCGCCGACAGCACATGTTGCACTGCTTGTGTTTCGTGAATTCCTTCTCCTTCTCGCGTCTAATCGACACGCGGAAAATACTTCTCAAAGAAGCAATCAGTGAATAGCTTCCAGTTGATCACACTACCCTCAGCTTCCAATAACCTTCTCTTGCCCTTCCACCAGAATTCTGCCCCCTCGGTCAGCATAAATGCAGCGTAAGTCACCTTCTTATCCTCTCGGCAGTGCATAGTGTCGAATATTTTTTCAATCTCTTGTATCCACCATTCAGCCCTTTCAGGATCATACTTCCCGTGGAACTGAGGTGGCTTTCCATTCATAAAAGTTGTCAATCTGGCATCCTCACTGCTTGCCGCTCCTCCTCTCGATTCTTTATCTCGAGCTGCTCCTTGTTCATTTGCAGATCTCAAAGATTCTGTTGGGTTTGCAATAGCAAAGCAGCCGCTATTGTCTCCATTGTGTTTGGAGTCGAAGATGATCCTCCTCCATTGACAGCTCCGATTACTCTTTCCGGAGTCCTTCCTCCACTGTTTGATGGACGTCCTCTTCCACGTGCCATGATTCTGAGTGAAAGAAACCATTCACTCTAATTAGTATGACATATAATACTACATAAGCAAGTATATAAATACCATATGCCATACTAATATTAACTGTTTCGCATTAGGTGCAGACACTCTACCCCACTTCTAAACATAGTCTAAATCCGATGTGGATTCAACTAGACACGGCCAGTAACAACACCTAAACTTAGCAGTCCTTGATTCTGATCGGACATAACCCACAGTCCGTTTTTAGAACCAAACTGCTCTGATACCATAATGAGACACCCCGCTGTGCCTCGGTGTTTTATTTGGAAATAAAACTTGATTATTATGTTCTTATTCTTAAACTTAACATGAAAATACGGCGGAATTAAAACTTAAATTATTAAGCAAACATATTAATGTAGAACAGGAATAAGAAAACATGACCATATTAAGCATATGTAAGTGAAATCAGAGTTAAACAAAACACTGTTTTGGAGCATCCCGACAATAGGAGCCCTAATAGGTGTACAAGTTATACAAACGTAAAGGCGGAAAAGATAAAGCGTCGTGACACAGACGCACTGGCCATAACTAGGACTAGACCCTACTCATCATGGGTCACAGCTCGTCTTCCGGCATCCGGCTGGTAAGGAGTTCCGTCCAGCTCCTCCTCGTTCGGCTCATCAACAGGATCTTCGAACACGAGCCATAATAGATAGAACAAAGCAGAGAAAAGTACAGGGGATAAGAAACATGCTATCATCAAAAGCGGAAAAAGATTCATAGTAAATGATACACTAATTGCCATAGACAATCAACACACATTTCTAACAAGTCATCCTCAAATTAATATATATCCTCCTCTACCCTTTGTCATGATGCAATGCAATGCAAGATATGAATGTTTTGCCACAGCCCACGTATCCAAATTTCCATCTCAAGTAAATCGGACTATATTTCAAGTCAACTGGACTATGTTTCAAGCCAACCAGACTATGTTTCAAGCCAACCAGACTATGTTTCAAGTCAAACAGACTATGTTTCAAGCCAACCAGACTATGTTTCAAGTCAACCAGACTATGTTTCAAGTCGATCATATGAAAATATCACAGACCATGTTTCAGGTCACCCCCTAGTGCCGTAACCTCTCATCACTATTTCATGAATAAACCCAACAATAATCACATCTCGGTTAGGCACTTCTAAACTCAGATCTCATGAACCCCCGCACACATTACTCTAATTATCATGTATTAATACACATCAAAATCTCTAACCATATATCAAAACATTGTGGAACAAAGCAGTTCAATTATCGTCAAGCTATAATACATTCTCACATAAACATATCAATCATCATAAAATATCACAGTAATATCAGCATCAATAAATTCATACATTCCCAATATCATATAAGCAATCCATCACCGATAAACCTACAATCCCCGAATCAACATTGGTTTTACAGAAAAACAACTCCAACGTGATTTTGGTCTTGTCGATTATTCGATTTTCTAGTAGGGTTTGGGTCGCCCTACACAATTAATATATAATCTACTACTTATCGTTCCCGACGGTAGATTGATTCTTTCCCCCACCTGAGTTATCACCGAACTTCCAAACTCGAAGCTCCTCGTTGCCACACCACAAGTTACCAACACCACCTTCAACCAAGCAACATAATTAAAAATAAATCAAACAAATTCATCTATGCCCTCATTATGCTAGGTTCGGCCATTTAATTCAAATGAGAGCTAGGATTGTTTTCTCAACCTAAGCTTTTGGATACTTATCACTTAGACTCTAGGTAACTTAAATAAATTAGCATAAGTTTAAAATATGGAATAAAAATCATCCAACCACTTAGGGTAGGTTTCGGCCTTGTATAACAAAATAGGCTAGGATTTTCAAATCGACACAACCTCTTAGATCAATGATCTTAGAGTATTAAGGAGTATGAATCAAGTACTAGTTTTCACAAAGCAAATCAAAAACATTTTATTTCCTTTAATATAAGTTTCGGCCAACATAATTGAATTGGCTAGAAATTTCTAAACTTTCCAATCTCTTTAGCTTAGCATCCATACATAGTAAGGAGCTTAAAACCATGATCATTTTGGAAAATGAAAAACAAGGCATCCTAGGTCCATAAACCTTAGGTTTCGGCCATCATAGGATTTTTAAGCTAGAAATCTTTAAATCATCCAATCTTTTAGACATAGCATCCTTTGATATTAAGGAGCTCAATCTATAATTATTTTGGAAGAGAAACAACCTAAAACGTTCCAATCTTTTTAGATATAGCATCCTTTCACATAAGGAGCTTTAATCCATAATCATCTTGGAAAATAAAAACAACACATCCTAGGTCCAAAACAAATGAGTTTCGGCCATCATAGGAAACTCAATGAAAAAGATTTAAACTTTTTCAATCACTTAAACCTAGCATCCTTTAGTATAAAGGAGCCCTTGGTCATGATCATCTTGGAATAGAACTCAAATATAAATTCATAAAAGCAAAAGTTGAAACAAAATCCAACCTAAACCATAGGCATGGTTTCGGCCTTGCATGGATAAAGGGGTTCGAAATTTTTGTTTTACACAGTCTTTTAGTATGTTGTAATAGGAGTAAAAACAAGAACATAGGAAGTGGTTTCAACTCAAACGGAGTTTTCTACCATTTTTAAGAGTTTTTAGAAGTTTGAGAGCTTAAAGAAAACATAAAGCATAAACTATGAAATGAATGCAAGAACTTGAAAAGAAAATTAAATAGGATCATTACCCTCAAGAAGATGAACAACTTTGATGAAGGAATCAAGTTGAAAAGAGAAGTAACAACCAAAGCTTTAAAGGTTTGAACTTTTTTTTATTTTTAAAACAAAGGAAGAAGATGATGAAGAAGAAAAGTGTGAGTGAAGTGATGAAATGGGTATATATAGATGGAGGGAAAGGGGGCACGGTTTTGGAGAGAAAAGGAGATGAAAAATGAGAGAAAATTGAAGTGGATTGTTGAGGAAGATTGGAGGTATGGGAGGTATGGTGATAAGGTATGGTGTTGTAAGGTGGAGGTAAGGTAGGAGAGAGAAAAGAGTTGAAAAAGTAAAATTTTAAAAAGGTGAGTGATGGTGGTTACTATTTGCCATCACATCATGTATCTTCTAGTCCTTTCGTTTCCTTTGTGCTCTGCTCCATTGCGTATCAGATGACTTCCCCGATCGTATTTCTCGACGATTTCGCTCGGGTAATACTTAGAATTTGGCCCCGGACGAGATTTTGTGAAAATCTCCATACCCACACAAAACATCCTAAAAACACTAACCGTCTTGTTTACGGGTCAAAATTATGTTTCCGGCTCAGTAAAATTATACTGGTAGAGAAAACGCAGACCGACTTCCGTCTGAATTTTCAGCCGAAAATTTTACTGTGAGCTATTATCGTTAGGTAGATCAAGAATATGATTTTTATTTTATTACAAACATTTCCTAAACTTCATATTAAAATATAATTACTTATATTTTAATTTACTAACCGCATACCGAAAATCAGGCTGTTACAAAAGTCGGTTTGCGTTTTCACTGCCAGTATAAGTTTACTGAGCAGAAAACCTAATTTTGACCCGTGAACGAGACGGTTAGTGTTTTTATCATGTTTCCTTCAACTTTGGTTATTTTAAAAAATTTCGTTCAAAAATAAAATAAAATAAAATATTTTATTCGGGTGAACACGTCGGGAATATACGATCGAAACTATAACCGGGTACGAAATGGAGCAAACTTGGGGACACAAAAGAGATGAGGTGACTTGTTAGGGAAAGGAGGCATGGTTGTAGAAGCATTATGTCACATCCATAAAAGTACCATCATTAATTTTTCAAAATTTACTATTTTATAACCAATTAAGTCATTCCTTTCAACTTTTGCTAACCAAACATGACATAACTCAAAACATGGCCTCCAAGCACTCATTTCTCTCCCTCAAAACCGTGGCCCTCTCTCTCTCCCTATATATCACACTTTCATTTTCTTCAACTCACTTTTTCTTCTCCAAAAACACTATTTCTTCATCTTCTTCCTTTCTCTCCAAACTTCATACTCATAAAGCTTGCATTTTTATTCATATTTTCAACTCAAGTTCTTCACAAAAGTTGATCCTTGTATCAAGGGTAATACTCTTATGTCAATCTTTTTGCAAGTTTGTTATTTTACCTTATGATTTACTCTACTTTTTCTTTAAGTGTTTTTAATGGGTTTTCAACCTCTAAAATCTCTAGAAAATTGTAGAAAAATCCTTTTGAGTTGAAACCACTTTCTATAGTCTTGTATTAACTTATATTTTCACATACTAAGAGTTTGTATAAAACAAAAAATTCTACCTCTTATTTCCAAGGATGGCCGAAACCTATACATGGTGGCCTAGGAAGTTTTGTTTCAACTTTTTGAAAGATGATCATGAATTTGAGCTTCTAGATCCCTCTTGATCTTAAATATAAAGTCTTGGAAGGTTTGAAAATCTCTAGCTTATTTATCCAAGGATGTCCAAACCTATATGATTTTGGACCTAGGATGCTTGAGTTCAACTTTCTAACTATGATCATGGATTTAGACCTCTTAATACTTTGTGATGCCAAACCTAAGAGTTTTCTTCAAACAAAAGGCTTTTCCTCATTCTCCTAGGATAGGCCGAAACTCAATGTTTTGGAGCTAGGATGTTTGAGTTTTCATTTTCCAAAATAATCATGGACTTGAAGATCCTTAAGACATTAGGATGCTAAGTCTAAAAGATTGGAAGGTTTAGAGATTTCTAACCTAGTTATCTTATGATGGCCGAACCTATGAGGTTTATTGACCTAGCATATTTTGTTTTCTTTTATTTTCAATATGTTCATGGATTTGAGCTCCTAAATACATTGGGATGCAAAATCTAAGATATTGGATGGTTTAAAGTTTTCTAACCTATTTTACTATACAAGACCGAAACCTAACCTAAGAGTTTGGATGATTTTATTCAATATTTTCAAATTATAACAAATTATCTAAGTCACCTAGAACCTAAGAGTTAAGTATCTAAAATCTTAGAGTGTGAAATGAAACCTAACTCTCATTAGATTTAAATGGCCGAACCTACCTAATGAGAACATAGATGAGTTTATTTGATTTAGTTGTTTTTATGTTGTTTGGTTGAAGGTGGTGTTAACACCTCGTGGTCAGATAACGAGGATCTGGGAACTCGAGCTTTCGGTGATAACTCAGGTGGGGGAAAGAATCAACCTATCACCGGAATCGATAAGTAGTAGATTATGTAGTAATTATGTAGGGCAACCTAAACCTTACTAGAATCGAATAATCGACAAGACCAGAATCGCTTTAAATTGATTTTATAAAACATCCATGGTGATTCGGGGATTGTAGGTTGATCGATATTAGGTTGATGTTTATACTGTTGATGGTTGATTTGAGTTTTATTAACTTTATTGAACTGATTTAGTGCTATGTTGATGTTTTGAAATATCTTTGATTGACTTGATGTTATGTATGATCTGTGTGGTATTTACTTTATGCTTAGTGGATTAAGCGAAGATATATCTAAGAGATGAGTTGTTTTGGGCGTGAGGATCATGATGATTTTTAGAGGTGCCTAACCTACATGAAATATGTTAAAGAGGTGTTGTGACATAGAGCATGTGTTGAAGTCTTGATGAGAGGTTAAGGCACTAGGTTATGACCATAGGAGTCTGCGAGGTTCATAAGTTGTGTTGTTTCTATAACCGTATGTGGGACACATACAAGACCCGAAGTCCTTGTGGGACCATCCAAAGGGTAAACTTAACTTGTGCAGCTACGAGTGTCATTGCTTTGCATGAGCACCTCTGGGAGTGGACGAGGTGTGCACTGGGATCATCGTGTAGCTGTAGTGTCACGCTTTGCGTGAGCGTTCTTACCATGGTGAAGGTGTGCACCGAGATAATCGTGCAGCTATAGTGTCATTGCTTTGCATGAGCACCCACGGTCCGGGGTGTGCACCGAGTTTAATGTGCAGCTATAGTGTCATTGCTTTGCACGAGCATTCTCACCATGACCAAGGATATGCATCGGGAATGGGACGTGTCGCTTGGACGACTGACCGATAACCATAACTATGATAGGGGAAACATAGCCATTTTCAGTATCAAGTTTTAATTGCAGGAGTGAGGGTATGATGGATATAAGAATTTTATGGAAGATGGATGACTTGACTTATGTTGTGTCTGTGATAATTACTGTATAGTTTACTATGGCTCTTTTCCGCTTTTGATGATAGAACTGTTTCTTATCCCCTGTATATTTTTGTATGTTGTATTTTGTCTCCTTGTGGAACCGTACGAGAAGACCCTGTGGATGAACGTTACCAGGAGGAGTTGGATGGAACTCCCTACGAACCGGATGCCGGAGGACGAGCTGTGACCCATGGTGATTAGGGTCTAGTTAGTTATGGCGGCCGTAAGTCCCGTGTCGTGAAGCTTTATCTTTCCGCTTATGTTTTGTATAACTATGCACCAAATCGGGATCCTATTGATGGGATGCCCTGAAACAGTGTTTTGACAACTCTGATGCTTTAAGTATGTTTAATATATTTATGTTTTCATATTCTGTTCTATATGAATCTATTTTGTTAAGAAATTAAGCTTCAATTTTTACGTAATTTTCACGTTAAGTGTGCGATTAAGTAATTAAAAATGGGGTTTTAAACTAAATAACACAAAGGGACACAACGGGGTGTCTCAGACCCAAAACCCAAATTTTGACCCGAAACCCAAATTTTAACACCAAAGCCCTAATTTTGATCCAAAACCCTATTTTAAACTCAAAACCCTAAACCCTAATTTTGACCCTAAAACCTAATTTTGATCCTAAACCCTAATTTTAACCCGAAACCATAATTTTGACCCAAAGCCCTAATTTTGACCCGTAACCCTAATTTTAACCCAAAACCATAACTCTAACCTTATCTTTAACCTAAAACCCTATTTTTAAATCAAACCCCGAATTCAAACCCTAAACCCAAAATTTGTCCCAAAATCCTAATTTTGATCTGAAACCCTAATTTTAACCGAGAACCCTAATTTTGACCCGAAACCCTAATTTAAACTCAAATCCCTATTTCAAACCCTAAACCCTAATTTTGACCCTAAACCCTAAATCTGACCCAGAACCCTAATCTTGACTCGAAACCCTAATTTTAAACCACAACCCTAATTCTAACCCTGTTTTTGACCCAAAACCCTACTTGTAACTCAAAACTTTAATTCAAACCTTAAACTCTAATTTGGACCCAAAACCCTAATTTGGACCCAATACCAAAATTTAACCCAAAACCCTAATTTTAACCCATAGCCCTAATTTTGACCCAAAACCATAATTCAAACTCTAATTTTGACCCTAAACCATACATTTGACCCACAACCCTAATTTTCATCAGAAACCCTAATTTTAACTCAAAACCCTAATTCTAACCATATTTTGACCCAAAACCCTATTTTTAACTCAAAACCCTAATTCAAACCCTAAACCCTATTTTTGACCCAAAACCAATATTCCAAACTCAAAACCCTATTTCAAACCCTAAACCCTAAATTTGACCCAAAACCCTAATTCTCACCCAAAGCCCTAATTTTGACCCAGAACCCTAATTTTGACACAACCCAAATTTTAACCCCCAAAGCCCTAATTTTGACCCAAAACCCTATTTTAAACTCAAAACCCTGACTCAAACCCTAAACCATAATTTTGATGCTAAACCCTAATTTTAACCCGAAACCATAATTTTGACCCAAAGCCCTAATTTTGACCTGAAACCCTAATTTTAAGCCAAAACCCTAATTCTAGCCTTATTTTTAACCCAAAACCCTATTTTTAACTCAAAAACCTAATTCAAACCCTAAACCCTAATTCAAACCCTAAATTCAAAATTTCACCCAAAAACCTAATTTTGATCCAAAACCCTAATCTTAACCCAAAAATTTTGACCCGAAACCCTAATTTAAACTCAAATCCCTATTTCAAACCCTAAACACTAATTTTGAACCAGAACCCTAATTTTAAACCAAAACCCTAATTCTAATCCTGTTTTTGACCCAAAACCCTATTTTTAACTCAAAACTTTAATTCAAACCCTAAACTCTAATTTTGACCCAAAACCCTAATTTGGACCCAAAACCCTAATTTTAACCCATAGCCCTATTTTTAACCCAAAACCATAATTGAAACTCTAATTTTGACCCTAAACCATAAATTTGACCCAGAACCCTAATTTTGATATGAAACCCTAATTTTAACTCAAAACCCTATTTTTAACTCAAAATCCTAATTCAAACCCTAAACCCTATTTTTGACCCAAAACCCTATTTTAAACTCAAAACCTTATTTCAAACCCTAAACCCTAATTCTGACCCTAAACCCTAAATTTGATCCAGAACCCTAATTCTCACCCTAAGCCCTAATTTTGAGCCAGAACCCTAAGTTTGACCCTAAACCCTAATTTTAACCCAAAACCCAAATTCTAACCCTATTTTTTGACCCAAAACCCTATTTTAAACTCAAAACCCTATTTCAAAGCCTAAACCCTAATTTTGACCCAAAACACTAAATTTTACCCAGAACCCTAATTTTTACCCGAAACCCTACTTTTAACCCAAAACCCGAATTCTATTCTTATTTTTAACCGTAAACCCTATTTTTAACTGAAAACCCTAATTCAAACCCTAAACCCTAATTTTGACCCTAAACCCAAAAATTGACCCAAAAACCTAATTTTCACTCAAAACCCTAATTCAAACCCTAAACCCCTATGTTTGACCCAAAACCCTATTTCAAACCATAAACCCTAATTTTAACCCAAAGCCCTAATTTTGACCCAAAACCCTATTTTTGAACCACAACCCAATTTTAAACTCAAAACCCTATTTCAAACCCTAATTTGGACACTAAACCCTAAATTTGACAGAACCCTAATTTTTATCCGAAACCCTAATTTTACCCAAAACCTTAATTTTACCCTAAACCCTAAATTTGACCCAAAACCCTAATTTTGCCCTGAAACCCCAAATTTTGACCCAAAACCCTAATTTTAACCAAAACCCCAAATTCTAACCTTATTTTTTTTACCCAAAACCCCATTTTTAACTCAAAAACCTAATTCAAACCCTAAACCCTAATTTTGATCCTAAACCCAAAATTTGACCCAAAAACCTAATTTTGATCCGAAACCCTAATTTTAACCCGAAACCCTAATTCTAACCATATTTCTAACCCAAAAACCTATTTTTAACACAAAATCCTAATTCAAACCCTAAACCCCTATGTTTGACTCAAAACCCAAATTTGGAAACAAAATCCTAATTTTAACCCAAAGCCCTAATTCTAACCCTATTTTATACTAAACCCTATTTCAAACCATAATTTGGACCCTAAACCCTAAATTTGACCCAGAACCCTAATATCGACAAGAAAGCCAAATTCTAACCCTAAACCCTAATTTGGACACTAAACCCTAAATTTGATAGAACCCTAATTTTTATCCGAAACCCTAATTTAACCGAAAACCTTAATTTGACCCCAAACCCTAAATTTGACCCAAAACCCAAATTTTGCCCTGAAACCCTAAATTTTGACCCAAAACCCTAATTTTAACCAAAAACCCTAATTCTAACCTTATTTTTTACCCAAAACCCCATTTTTAACTCAAAACCCTAATTCAAACCCTAAACCCTAATTTTGATCCTAAACCCAAAATTTGACCCAAAAACCTAATTTTGATCCGAAACCCTAATTTTAACCCGAAACCCTAATTCTAACCATATTTCTAACCCAAAAACCTATTTTTCACTCAAAACCCTAATTCAAACCCTAAACCCCTATGTTTGACTCAAATCCCTAATTTGGAACCAAAACCCTAATTTTAACCCAAAGCCCTAATTATAACCCAATTTTTGACCAAACACCCTATTTTATACTAAACCCTATTTCAAACCCTAATTTGGACCCTAAACCCTAAATTTGAGCCAGAACCCTAATATCGACCCGAAAGCCAAATTCTAACCCTAAACCTTAATTTTGACCCCGAACCCTAAATTTGACCTAGAAACCTAATTTTGACCCGAATCACTAAATTTTGACCCAAAATCCTAATTCTAACCCTGTTTTTGACCCAAAACCCTAATTAGGACCAAAAACCTAATTTTGATCTAAAACCCTTATTTTAACCCAGAACCCTAATTTTGACCCGAAACCCTAATTTACACTCAAATCCTTATTTCAAACCCTAAACCCTAATTTTGACCCAGAACCCTAATTCAAACCCTAAACCCCTATGTTTGACTCAAAACCCTAATTTGGAACCAAAACCCTAATTTTAAACCAAAACCCAAATTCTAATCCTATTTTTGACCCAAAACCCTATTTGTAACTCAAAACCTTAATTCAAACCCTAATATCTAATTTTGACCCAAAACCCTAATTTTGACCCAATACCAAAATTTTAACCCAAAACCCTAATTTTAACTCAAAGCACTAATATTGACCCAAAACCCTAATTCTAACCCTATTTTGACCCAAAACCCTATTTTTAACTCAAAACCCTAATTCAAACCCTAAACCCTATTTTTGACCCAAAACCCTATTTCAAACCATAAACCCTAATTTTGTCCCTAAACCCTAAATTTGACCTAGAACCCTAATTCTAACACTAAGCCCTAATTTTGACCCAGAACCCTAATTTTGACCCAAAATCCTAATTTTAACCCAAAACCCTAATTCTAACCCTATTTTTGACCCAAAACCATATTTTAAACTCAACCCTAATTCAAACCCTAAACCCTAATTCTAACCCTGTTTTTGACCAAAATCCTAATTGGGACCAAAAACCTAATTTTGATCCAAAACCCTTATTTTAACCCAGAACCCTAATTTTGACCCGAAACCCTAATTTAAACTCAAATCCCTATTTCAAACCCTAAACCCTAATTTTGACCCAGACCCCTAATTTTGACCCGAAACCCTAATTTTAAACCAAAACCCAATTTCTAATCCTATTTTTGACCCAAAACCCTATTTGTAACTCAAAACCTTAATTCAAACCCTAAACTCTAATTTTGACCCAAAACCCTAATTTTGACCCAATACCAAAATTTTATCCCAAACACTACTACAGAAAAGGGTTTTAGTAGCGCACCTTTAATAACGTTTCTAACTGAAACGCTATTAAAAGAGATGCGGAAGACATTTAGTAGCGCTTCCTTGAATAAACACTATTTTAGATATAACGTATGACAGCGCTTCTCTAAGGAAGCGCTATTAAAAGTTGATAGGTAGGAATACATAGCGCTTGTTTGAGGAAGCGCTATCTATTTGTGATGAATAGATAGCGCTTGTTTGAGAAAGCGCTATCTATTCATGACCTAAGATAGTGTTTGTTTAAGGAAGCACTATTACCCTAAAAATAAATGTTTCCTTCCCACACTGCTCCCACTCTCAAAAATTTTGCGGAACTTCTTCTCTCAGAACCTCTTCTTTCCCTCCCACCCTATTTCTCCAAACTCTCACCACTCTCGTCTACCACCACCACCTAAGCTACCACCACCGCCATTCGTCTACCACCACCACTCTCGTCTCCCTTGTGTCGTAACCTAGTCGAGCCCGTTCGTCTACCATTGTTAGCATCCGAGACCCCCACCGCCTCCTATTCTCCTCTCCTCCTCACCGTACCCCCACCTGCAGAACCGCCGCGCGACCCTTGGAGCACCACCGCGAACCATAACTGCTCCGCCCGTCGCCGCGTCACGTTCTCACCATCCCAGATGTTGATGCTTTGGAGAGAAACAACTATTGCTAACACCATCAGTAGAATCTATGGTGGTTCCGATGCGATTGAAATGGAGGAAAGGGCGGCGACGACAGTGGTAAGGGAAAGGGCCATGATAGGTGGTCGAGAGTGTCTTTATCGTTCATTAAATTTACACTTCAAATGGAAAAAATTGATGTGTCAAAATATAATCTAGGATAGTAGACGCATACCTCTAGGATAGTGTGTGTGTGTGTGTGCAACTGTGCATATGCATTATTGTCTTTCAAGTTTGAACTTAACTGTGGGTAGGATTTGTTGTTGTAGATGTGGCCAGACCTTATTCAGAAATCCAAAGATGGAGGACTTGATGTTATTGAGACTTATGTCTTCTGGAACTTACACGAACCAGTTAGAGACCAGGTTCTGTTATTACCATTTTCATATTCCTACGTTCTTCACTCTCAAGTCTTTTACATTGCATAGTAAACTTGTTCAAATTTAATATGAATAATATAGTGTCAAAAGCATGAAATGGAAGAGTCTTCATAATTTTTATCACAACACAAAGCTGAGAAAGAATATATAAATGGTTCGTTTTATCAAATGAATGATAGATTATATGGTTGTATTGGCAGTATAATTTTGAAGGAAGGGGCGATTTGGTGAAATTTGTGAAGGTAGCAGCAGCAGCAGGTCTATATGTGCATCTTCGGATTGGTCCATACGCATGTGCTGAATAGAACTATGGGTAATCAAATTGGATTCTCTCTATCAATATATATTTTTTTATTTACAGGG
Organism: Sophora flavescens; assembly: GCA_030762895.1. Classification (NCBI taxonomy): domain Eukaryota; kingdom Viridiplantae; phylum Streptophyta; class Magnoliopsida; order Fabales; family Fabaceae; genus Sophora; species Sophora flavescens. The sequence goes on from JAUPTC010000015.1 coordinate 2,206,731, forward strand.
AAATTCATATCTAATGGTGGCCTTTTAACTTGTGCACAGTGATTTCCCTCTTTGGCTGCATTTTATTCCTGGAATTAAGTTTCGAACAGATAATGAACCATTCAAGGCAATCATTCCTTTTCTCCCAATGTCTCTAGTCTCTACTACCTGCTATAATGTAAACTTGAACTGTCTTAGGGTAGAGATGAAGCGATTCACTGCTAAAATTGTGGAAATGATGAAGCAAGAGAACCTCTATGCCTCACAGGTCATCACCAGCAGGGAAATGTTGCATGCATGCTGTAATTGCTGTCTTTGGTGTATTGTATATCATAACAAAAAAACAGATCCTTATCTTTCTATTTGAGTTTGAAAAGACAAAAGAATGTTTTAAACTAATCTTGTCTTCTCTGCCATAGTGATGAAGTATGTGCTTCCTTTCATCTTTGATGTACTAATTCAGCCTTCAGGGTTGGTGCTTGTGGACCCTAACATGATTTTAATTTTTTTTCCTTGCATGGAAACATTTAGCAGGAACTCCTTAGTGACCTGAGATTTTTGTTTAGGTTTTCATCAAATTTCCAAGTTTTAATTTGCTTTTATTTTTTACATCTTCATTTTATCAGATCTTGCTTTGTCAAGCTGTTAAAATTTAAAATTTATTTCTTGCTTTGTTTAATCAACATTGAAGCCGCGTTAATAATTTACCTTATTATACAGGTTGTGGCTCTTCAATACATTTGTGAACAGTTGTTGACAGCATTGAAAGCATCTAACAACTTATCAAAATGAAGATTGACTGTTCAGCAGCTTTTACCCATTTAACAAAGGGGTGACCCGGAACAGTCGGGAAGCATTTTTACAATTACAAAGTTAAACTAGTCATTATTCTGATCACTTTCTCTCCACTGAGTAAACAGTTTCTTCTTAAATGCAAGCGTCTTAGAAACACCCAAGTTCAGCCGGCATCCATTTATACCACCAGCCTGGGTAAGGCATTGACTCCTACACAAGTTACCAAATATTACAAAGCAATTCATGCCATGATATCCATCATTGCAGCAGCCAGGGAACCATTGTTTCTTTTGAAACCTGCAAGGAGCAATACTTCACCCTGGAATCATCTACAGTAACCAATGGTCTCATAGGTTGTAATTCCCCTTCTTGTGCTAGTGTATCATCCAATAAGGGCCCCTTTTCTCCACAAGGTTCTCAGTCATATTGTTCAGATCAGCACCATTCATCTGACAACACCTATGGATCACCAATAAGTGTGTACTCTAGTGTTGATGATGGTTATGAATTGAAGTAAAAACTTAGAGCACTAGAGATTTCATTGTTGGGGCCTGAATCACATATTATTGACAGTTATCACTGCTGCTTCAAGGGTGACCTCCAAGAGTTGCGTGCACCATGACCCTTCTAGAGCCCTTGGGGACTTGACAGGGATAAAGAAGCACTTCAGCAAAAAGCACGGGGAGAAGAAGTGGAAGTGTGAAAACTGCTCCAAGAAATATGCAGTTCAATCAGATTGGAAGGCCCATAGCAAGATTTGTGGGACTAGAGAGTACAAATGTGACTGTGGCACACTTTTCTCCAGGTACCTACAGTTTAGCAATATGTTAGACATTTTTATATGGAGTAAGATTCCCATTAATGTCTCATACTCATGCATTGCATTCAATTAAACAAAAGAAATTAACTAGATCCACATGATCAGTTAATTAAATTTATGTAACTATATATATATATATATATATATATATATATATATATATATATATATATATATATATATATATATATATATTTAATGTGCAATTAAATATCAAATGTCCTTTATTATTAGAATTTAATGTATGGGAGATATTAATGCCCCAATATCATATATGCAATGATTTAATTAATTGAGTATTTGCTTTGGAATAATAAATGAAGGCAGTTAATTAATTGATGTTCATTTATGTGTATGCAAAAAATCAAGGAAGGACAGCTTCAAAACTCATAGAGCCATTTGTGACGCTTTGGCTGAAGAAAGTGCAAGAGTTCCATCAGCTTTAGCTAACTTGAGAACCGATCATTTGACCAACAATGCTCAAGTGCCCAGAATCCCTCAGATTTTTCCAGGGTTTCATTCAGAATTCGGTGGTTCAGTTTCATAACCATTAGGGAATTATGCAGACACAGATCATGGGCAGAAGCTGAGGCTATCATCTTCATCACCACAATGGCTAAACCAATCCAACATTAGCTCTCAGCTCCATCATCATCCTCTTAGCTTCCAAAGCAAATCAAATGCTTTTGCAAACTCTGTAGCTTGCACCAATATGACTGATTTGGTGCAAACAATGAACATGTTTGGTTCACCACCGCCACAAACACAGTGGCTGAATTACCGCTACCCAGCAGAAGCATCATCATTCACCAGTGCCAACAACCTATCTATCCCATTATTGTCTGCACTGCCGCCACATGGATTGAAGCAAGAACAAGAAGAAAACAAACAAGACTTGTCTCATAGTGCAAACTCTGTGTACTTGAGTAATCAGAACCAACAGGGAGAAGAAGGCCCAGTTCACATGTCAGCCACATCACTGTTGCAGAAAGCAGCCCAAATAGGATCTACGAGGATCAATAACAATAACAACCACTTTGGCTTGATCGGCTCAAATATTCTCCCAACGTATAATTGGTCTCAGGTTACAGAAATGATTCCAAAGTTAGACTTGAAAGAAGTCCTCATTCTATGTGCAAGAGCTGTGTCTGATGATGATATTCAAACAGCACTAGGCTGGATGGATAATGTGGTAGTGAAGATGGTATCGATTCTTTGGGGATCCAATCCAGAGGTTGGGTGCTTACATGTTGGAGGGTCTTAGAGCAAGGTTGGAATCATCAGGGAGCCTAATCTACAAAACCTTGAAGTGTGAACAACCAACAAGCAAATATCTAATGACTTACATGCATGCCCTGTATCAGATTTGCCCATATTGGAAGTTTGCTTACATATCTGCAAATGTTGTCATTGGAGAAGCAATGCAAAATGAATCCAGAATTCATATAATTGACTTCCAAATTGCACAGGGCACACAGTGGTTGTTACTCATGCAAGCTCTTTCATGTAGGCCTGGTGGGCCTCCATTCATTCGAGTTACCGATGTTGATGATTCCCAATCATTTCATACTAGGGGTGGACTTCATATTGTAGGAAAACGGCTCTCAGATTATGCCAAGTCTTGTGGAGTGCCTTTTGAGTTTCACAATATGTCTGGAAGTGAGGTTGAACTAGAAAACCTTGTAGTTCAACCTGGTGAAGCACTGACTGTAAATTTCCCTTATGTTTTGCACCACATGCCAGATGAGAGTGTGAGCATAGAGAACCATAGAGACAGGCTGTTGAGATTGGTGAAGAGCTTGTCACCTAAGGTTGTGACCCTTGTTGAGCAAGAATCCAACACCAACACTTCTCCCTTTTTCCAAAGGTTTGTTGAGACCCTGGATTATTACTCTGCTATGTTTGAATCAATTGATGTGGCACGCCCTAGAGATGATAAGCAAAGGATTAGTGCAGAACAGCATTGTGTGGCTCGTGACATTGTTAACATGATAGCTTGTGAGAGTGCTTAGAGGGTAGAAAGGCATGAACTTTTAGGAAAGTGGAGGTCAAGATTTTCAATGATTGGATTTGCACCATGTCCATTGAGTTCCTCAGTGGTGGCTGCAGTCAGAAATATGTTGAATGAATTCAATGAAAATTATAGGCTTGATCACAGAGATGGTGCTCTCTATCTTGGCTGGAAGACTAGACCTATGCCCACCTCTTCAGCATGGATATGTTACTGACTCACTGTCTTAGGTATATGTATATTTCCTTGTGGTTCCTTCTTCCCTCTTTTTTTGACCTTTTAGCAATAATTCAGTGATATCCACAATTTCTCTATAGGACTTGAGAGTTAGCTCTATTGCAACATGTACCCTGGGTTATAGGCTGAATCTCTAAACTTGCTGTACATGTCAATACTAAAATGAAAGAAAAAGAATCCTCAATCGTAGTGTTTTTTTTGTCATCTTTAGCATTCTTTAGAGTTTAGTAAATAATTATTAATGAGATATTATTGGGTTATTATTGTATACGGGTTGGGGTACCCCTTGTACCCTGTTTAATGTCTTAGTTTTGCTGAGTGCATGTGGGAAATATAGAAAAACAATGTAAATAATTAAAAAAAAGGGGAATAGGTAACGTTTTCTTGAAAAAACGCCGCCTAAAGTTAAAAATAGATAGCGCTTCCTTGAGAAAGCGCTGTCTAAAGTATGTAATAGATTGCCTTATTACGAACTTTAGACAGCGCTTTCTCAAGGAAGCGCTACCTATTCCTACTTTCAGTAGCGCTTTCTTGAAAAAACGCTGCCTAAAGTGACAAATAGATAGCGCTTCCTTGAGAAAGCGCTATCTATTGCAAACTTAGGAGAGCGCTTCCTTGAGAAAGCGCTGTCTAAAATATGTAATAAATTGTCGTAGTACCAACTTTAGACAGCGCTTTCTCAAGGAAGCGCTATCTATTCCTACTTTCAGTAGCGCTTTTTTCAGCGCTATTGAATCTTTCCCACCTTCAGTAGCGGGTGAATAGATAGCATTTTGAAACGCTACTAAAGGCAAAAAAAAAGTGCTACTGAAGCCCTTTTCTGTAGTAGTGAAAACCCTAATTTTAACCCAAAGCACTAATATTGACCCAAGACCCTAATTCAAACTCTAATTTTGACCCAAAACCCTAATTTTAAACCAAAACCCTAATTCTAACCCTATTTTGACCCAAAACCCTAATTCAAACCCTAAACCCTATTTTTGACCCAAAACCCTATTTCAAACCCTAAACCCTAACACTAGTGCACAAAAGGGATTCCACGTCGGTTATTTTTGGCTTTCCACATCGGTTTTGAAACTGATGTGGAAACGACCGATGTGGTTTATTGCCACTTTACACATCGGTTTTAAAACCGATGTGTAATGTATATTTTAAACATCGGTTTTATACTAACCGATGTGTAAAATTAATTTAGCAATTGATAAGCAGTTGTAAATTTAACTTTCTACATCGGTTTTGCTTAAAACCAATGTGTAAAATTGACTTTCTACATCGGTTTTCTAAAGAACCGATGTGTAAAGTTAAATTTACACATCGGTTTTAAGCAAAACCGATGTAGAAAGTTAAATATACACATCGGTTATTGAGAACCGATGTGTAAAATCTCTTTTTTTTTTAATCTATTCTTTACATTTCAATCATTCCTGTTTTCACTAATGCAGATCAATAAACAAACCAGCAGTACCCTGATCAAACAAGAAACAACAACAGAACACCAAACCAGTTTTGACAGAATCATTCAAAAGCAAAACATACTTCATTCAATTTTCTTAGCACAGCCAATTAGCTCTTACACATATGGTTAAAAATACTGACTTTTCATCAAATGACTAGTGAGCACAGAATCTGAAAACAGAGGGCATCAGGCCTAATTAATTTCGAATGAATGAAAACAACACTTTATCAAAGCTACATCAAAACACGAGAGAAGAAGAATTGAACCAGGACACGAGCACTAATACATATCATCGAGTCAAAGGTACGTACACTATATAGCTAGTATATGATAAGTTTTTAAACTAACTACATATATACCAACGATGGGTGGTCCACTTCAAGAAAGAAAGGTGCCCAACGCCTCGTTATGTTGTTGATGTCAGAACCCGACCATGGCGATGGATTGTTGAATATCTGCAAGTTTAATTGGACAAAAGATTATATCTTTTAAGTAATAAACTAACATAAAACATATAACGAATCTATACTATTACTTCTAATTGTGTCAATTAACATTTACCTCACTCCATCTTTCAGTGATCCCGGAGGAGATAATTTCCAACATCCACTGCATCACATAGTAGCCACATTCCCATGACCCACGTTGTATACGTGACTACGTACAAATGAAACCCAATTAGAATATGAGGAATTAAATAAAATAGAAATCAATTATTGTACCCACTGCATTTGATGCATTTGAACTAATAAATATCTTCTGTTGGGAATAATCCATCGATGGCCCGTGCACGCCTTTCACCACGCTGCATGTGGGATGCATTAATAGACCTATCATGACAAAAACATTAATTAAAGTATATATAATAGATTTCAGATAATTAAAACAACTGCATTACTGATTATAAAGTATTTTAACGCTTACGTTTCGATGATCGTCTTCTGTTCATTCGCAGGCTTATTTCCCAATGAGCGTGAAGAAGACCACGACGTTCATTCTTGGGTACAAGAGCAACAATTTGCCAATGCTTGCTTGTATTTGCGGAACAATTAGTGATTTGTAAGTCATATATAGTTATACTTAAATTAATAACCGGTACTTACTTATTGAGATAAGGCGCAAGATAGAATTGATGATCGTCTCGGGCAAGTATATCACGTATGGTAGTGACCGGGTCTTCCGATGCTACGAGAACATCACCCTGAATGAACATGGGGTCAATGAACCCATAAAGGGCGAGGTTACCCTGATCGACTAACATACGATGCGGATACCTAATATATTGGAAAAACATGTTAATTATCATTGTATTTAAAAATTAATTACGTACTTAACTTATAAATAAAATGTACTTACGTGCACCAAAACGATATGTGTGCGGAACTGGCCATTTATTTATTGAGTGCCATCTCCATAAGTTCTTTCTTTGGTATATACGATTCACCGGGCTGGCATCATGTTCCAACGTTACCAATGCTGCATCATCCTCCATGGTGACAACCTTGTATAGCAAGATCTTTGAAAACATCACCATGGCCAGGTGCCCCTTTGTCGATCCCCTAAACAACATAGATATATATTAGTAATCACGGATAATTAAGTTATTTAATTCGTTATGAACTAAATGGTCAAATGAATACCTTGACAGGAGCGGACATCTCTGGTCTTCCTAGATCCGACCTTTTAAGCACAATATCATTTCCAACATCCTATAACAAATACAAATAAAGCATTATCTTTAAACAATAATAAATATATTTCAACTATGAATATAGAAAAACACAACTAACCGAGAATACCTCGGATGCAACAAGAAAGGCCGACCAGTCTTCTTGGCCGGAGGATGAAGTTACAGGGGGCCCGACCCCATTGTTTGAACCTCCTCGGTGGGCACGGGGACTCGAGCATCGACATCTCGAATAATCTCAACGGACACCCTCGGATGATCATCCAGGTAATAACCGGTGGTGTATGGTATTACCTAACTTATTATATGCCCTACCCAATGCCACTAGCGGCGATGATGATGATGATCATCAACATACAGCTCACACCTATCGGGGTCGTCATCATCATCATCATCATCATCGCAGAGCATCATCATCATTTTCGGGATGATGAGGAGGATCACATGAGCCCTTAGTGCTCACATGGACGGAGAGGGTTGGACGGAGGGTTGGACACCTACCGTCATCTGCTGGGACAAAGAAGTAAATATTGCCATCTGTTGGGCAAACGCTGCTCGGCCATCTCTGTCGGCTCAGCTGCAATCTCCTGTTTTAGTTGTGCTCTATCTGCAACCGAATCCCTGTGGCATTGGTGTGAAGATGAACCATGGTATTGGCGAATGCCGACTCCCCATCCAACACCAATGACATGGCCCGGGTGGTCTCGGTTTCGAGATGGCGGTAGATAAGATATCATTGCGTCCTCTAGGAACAAAGGTTCCTTGGGTTAGCTGATCATCCAAGGCATCCTATCACATAAAAATATCGGGTCACATTACAATTCGGTAACAATCTTAAAATGACAATTACAACAAACTATACTTACAATCCTCTCGGCTACTTGGCGGGCCTCCTCGGATGTATATTGTCCCGTTTTTCTTTGTCGGCCCCTCTTCCATGAACGATGGCATGGGGGTGGAGGTGGATCAACAACCTCTCGGAAGATTTTCAGCATTAGGATCCGCTTTGAGATGCTTTCTCGTTGCGACGTGCTTTCTTTTCCTCTTCAACCATTTTCTTAACAAGCTTTTTATATCCCCCACGAGACATGACATGGGGGTAGACATTCTTGCTTTGGTTTTCCTGCCCCTTTTTCCTCTTCTCCTGTTATAAATAAAAGACAATTAAATTACATAAGTAAATGAAATTAATACAATTACATAAATTTAGAGACAAATCAAATAAGTTAACCTAAAAGCTGGGATCACGTCGGCTCTGAACAAAGCGATCCCACGTCGCCTTGTCAAGAAACGGATACACCTCAAGTGGGTTCTTTTTACTTTTTGGACCGAATATATAGTATCTGCGCCGGTCGGCCTTAAAACCGCTCCAACGCTCTCCGACAGATACTTGAAAGAAACGCTTTTTCATAGCGTATGTATCCGGTATGTCAAATGTCAACTACATTAAGACCAAAAGAATCAACAATTACTGTATGATATTATTAAGATAAAAATAAAGTAGATACAGACAAACACAGGACGTAGAAGTATAGATACCAGAATACTCTCCCATATCTGCTCCTTCACGTCCGCCGGTACATCTCTCCACCTATCAATGAGTATACTAGGCCTGTTCCTAGCAAGGGTCGCCACAAAACTGGTAAACTGATCTTCCATTGGCCCAATAGGTTTGAGGTTATCATCAAAATCTACTCTTATCCTCTGATTTGACCCACGGTTGGCAGTCAAATGCCTCATCCGTGTGGCACGTCTACCCTTTCTACCTGTAGATGGGGTCTCTGACCCGCTGCATGAAGGAGGTGTATCCTCATGATTAGCCATGTATACCTGTTTAAACACAAAACAAAAAAAAAACTTGTTAGTATGTCAGGATAAATATCAAACATAACTTATAAATATCGATCAACGTACATAAACATAACTTATAAATATCAACGTAAACACATAATATGCCAAACTTGATGGTAATATCAAACTAAACTTACTTTGTGGTCAATTAGTAAAGTTCTCCCATAACCCTTCTTGGTGATCATTACGAGTAGCATGTACATCATCCACTTCATTTTCCTCATTGAAATTAGGCACTCGTGTTGAGAAAGAAGGAGTATCAGAAATATCAAGAGTTGAATCGTGATTTCCCTCACTACCGTTATACATGTTTTTTCCTAGAGAAACACTGACCACCTTTTGTTAGAAGGATCACGGATATAAAACACTTGTTTTGCTTGGGATGCCATGATGAAAGGTTCCTCTTTATTACCTACCTTACTAAGGTCCACCAATTTGAATCCTAACTCATCGGTTTGCACACCATTATTCTTTTCGACCCACCGACATTTAAAAACAGGAACTCTAAACTTCGTGTAATCAACCTCCCATATCTCTTCAATGATTCCAAAGTATGAAACGATGCCATAACAGGGTTTTTATCTTTCGAACTAGAGAAATGCATGGACTCAGCGACGACCATAACCCCACTGTTTTGCATAGTACTTTTGTCATCCCTGGGACTCGTATAGAAGGAAAACTTATTGATATCGTACCCACTCCAGCATATGACATCAAAGTTAGGCCCTGTGCTAGTCATTTTAATGTAGCGAGAAGCGATACCATCCTTTGCAATTTTTTCTTTAAACCAGTTCAAGAAAGTCTTGTTATTCTTGTTCAAACACCATTTTTCATTCATTCTAGGGTAAGTTTCATTGATAATGCTTTTATGCTCACATAAGTATGGTTCAACCTCATAAGTGTTATTCAATATATACAAATGTGCTTGAAGCACTTCCTCCCGATCCATGCTCTTAACAGTGATACCTCGTGTACCCTTACCATCATATCTTCCTTCGTGACGAGACTTGGAAGCCCTACAGTTCCGCTTCGACATGTAGTCTGTACAAAACTCAATAGCTTCTTCTGCAACATACCTTTCAACAATAGATGCTTCGGGACGGTGTGGATTTTTCATATATCCTTTCAGGATCTTCATGTATCGCTCAACCGGGTACATCCACCTTAAATAAATGGGACCGCACAATCTAATCTCCCTCACTAGATGAACAATCAAATGAACCATGATGTCAAAAAATGAAGGTGGAAAATACATCTCCAATTGGCACAATACAATGGCTGCCTCATTTTCCAACTCATCCAAATTTTTAGTGTCAATGACCTTGCTACATATAGCATTGAAGAATAAGCATAACCTAGTAATGGCATGTCTGACTTTTTTAGGCAATATGTCACGAATGGCCACCGGTAGTAGTTGTTGCATCAAGACATGACAATAATGAGACTTTAAGCCAACTAATTTGAGATCTTTCATTGAGACAAGTCTTCTGATATTTGAAGAGTAACCCTGTGGCACTTTGACTCCCCGTAGACATTCCACGTAAACTTCTTTTCTCTTTTTTTGATAAAGTATGACATGCTTGGGGCAAATAAGTCTTCTTATCCCGCACTTTAAGTGGAGCTAACTGCTCTCGTATACCCATCGCAACTAGATCCAGACAAGCATTCACACCATCCTTTGTCTTGCCTTGAATGTTGAGAAGCGTTCCGATTAAACTGTCACACACATTTTTCTCTACATGCATCACATCAATACAATGTCTTACATCAAGCTTGCACCAGTATGGAAGATCAAAGAAGATCGACCTCTTCTTCCATATTTTCTTCTCTGTAGCCTTCTTCTGGGTCTTCCCATAGATAACATTAGTGTTGTTCACCCTTTCATAAACTTGCTCTCCCAGTCAAGGCCACGGAGCAATTTCATTCTCCGGAAGTCCATTGAAAGCTTTCCTCAATCTACGATAAGGATGATTACGTCGGAGAAATCTCCGATGCCCAAGGTAGACCGTCTTCCTTCCATGTTGCAGTTGATGGTAACATGTGCCTTCTTCACATATTGGACATGCTTTATGCCCCTTAACACTATACCCACACGAGGTTCCCGTATCTTTGGAAAGTCATTGATGGTGCAAAATAACATGGCACGCAATTTGAATGTCTCACGGCAATACCCGTCGATCACATCAACGCCTTCATCCCACATCATTCTCAAGTCTTCAATCAAGGGACTCGGATAAACATCAATATCATTTCTGGCTGTTTAGGACCGAAATCATCATACTTAACATAATGTATTTGCGCTTCATGCACAACCAAGGAGACAGGTTGTAAATTACAAGGAGAACAGGCCATGAACTATGAATACTACTTAAGTTTCCATATGGATTCATTCCATCGGTAGCAAGTCCAAGCCTGAGGTTTCGGGCTCATTGCCGAAAATCCGGAAACAAACTATCAATTCTCTTCCATTGCAAAGAATCGGCCGGGATGGCGAAGCTGTCCATCACACTTCCTCTCATCTGCATGCCATCTAATGTTCTTTGCGTCATTTACATTAGCAAACAATCGCTTGAACCGCGGAATCACGGGAAGATACCATAACACCTTCGCAGGAGGACCTTTGGTGACCACATCACAACTAGAATCACCATCCTTCACTTTGTAGCGTGATACCCCACACCGGGGCACTCGTGCATCTCTTCAAACTCTTTCCTGTACAATATGCAATCATTGGGGCAAGCGTGTATTTTCTTATACTCCATACCCATCGGACACAATATCTTCTTCGCCTCATAGTTTCGAGATGGCAATGTGTTGCCTTCTGGAAGCATTTCTTTCAACAACTCAAGCAATTCGGTAAAGCTTTTATCGCTCCACCCATTTCTCGCCTTCACATTGAACAATCTTAACACCGCGACAACCGTGTGAAATTAGTGCACCGGGATACAAAGCCACTTGCGCATCACTGCACAAAGTATCATACACATGTGCGCGCCGAAAAGACTCTTGCCCAACATCACGGATCATGTCCTCTAGTCCATCGTCCATTTCCACGTCATCAACTTCCTCTCTATCCGACACCCTCGGCCTGTCTAACGATTCACCATGGCATATCCATGTTGTATAACTCTTGCAAATCCCCTCACAAATAAGATGATCACGTATCTCCTCGGCTTCTAGTCGTCTCTCATTCAAACAGTTAACACAAGGACAATAAAATCTTCCGTTACCACTATCGGGAGCATTTGTTTTTGCAAACTCGTAGAAAATCTTCCACTCCATTCTCATACTCATCACTTGTCCGTCTAGCATTCATCCAACCGCGATCCATGACTAAACCAATACCTTCGTACTTAGTCCAACATATTCATCAACCACTTCTTATGACAGGGTATGGCCCTATCCCATTCGAGAAAGAAACTTTTTCAACATTCGGTTAACGAGTTAGTCCTTAACTCTCTCATGCTCATACCGACAAAATTTCGGCAGCATTTCCCCGGTCTCCGACGTACACTACTTGAACGCGATGACATCCACCACGATAAAGTATGCACCCGGAGAACGAAAGGAAATGTATCAATCCGAACTTTCATCAAGTATATAACATTAGAACCAATGAATAACTATTTTAACTGAATTAAGAAAAAGTTTTTTCCCAAACTGTCCAACTTTGGACAATTCAAGATCCAACACAATGAGGCGGTACATTAAGCACGTACACGTACGCTCATTAGTATTGCATCTCAAACGGGAAACTAAGGCTTTACTATTTATGTAGCTTG